>JAAWVA010000037.1:3430586-3629100 GCA_015227895.2 Colaptes auratus
CCTTGGCCTTCTTGGCCACTTGTTGAGCCATCTTCTCTGCTGCTGTCTTCCCCAAGAGGGCTTCATTCAGCTTGGCAGCCCTCATGAGGCTTAGCTGTGCCAGCTCCTCAGTTCTCCTGAGAGCTGATCCTATCAGTAACAGCAGCAGGAAAGGATATCCTCCATTTGCCACATCTGCCACCCACAGCACGGCAGCACCTTACTGCACCTCATCAGCCACAGGTGACCCACAGAAACATCTGGGCTGAGATCCCTGCTCCGAGGCAGAGGAGGAGTGCAACTTCACCAAGAGTTATTCAGAGAGTATTTTTAACCTCTGAAGTATTTCACTGGAGCAAGACAATTCCAGTGACCAGGCATGAAAATCTGACTCAGGAGACCGGCCAACCCACAACCTCACCTCACAGTTTCCTCACCTCTGTTCTCAACTCCAGGGAGCTTTGGGTTGGAAGGAGCTTTAACTCTTGACTGTTAAACCCAAGCCTCTCAAAGCATCCACAGAGGGATTCACTACTCAGTTTTGGTCACCAACCACAGCAAGTTTTAAGGAGCAGCCTCAAGTACATGAGAGCAGCAACCACAGCATTAAACACCTCAGGAGTGACAACCATCTGAGGACAAACTTGCAGTGTGCTCTCCCTGCTTATGCCACACAGCATCACAGAACAGCTCAGGCTGGAAGGGACCTCAGTGCTCACCTACCCCAGCCCCCTGCTATTAGCAGGGATACCTCTCAACTAAGCTTGGTTGCCCAAGGCCTCATCCAGCCTGGCCTTCAGCCTTCACACCTCCAGGTAGGAGGCAGCCACAGCCTCCCTGGGCAGCCTATGCCAGACTCTCACCACCCTCCTACTGAAGAACTTCTCCCTCAGCTCCACTCTAACCCTGCTCTGCCTCAGCTTGGCCTGTTTGCTGAGCTCCTCATGAAAAGCCCCTTCTAGAACAGCCCACAATTCCTCCCTGCCTCTGCCACAGCAAAAGAAGAGAAAGAACAGAGAGTGAAGGGAACAGCACTGCCTTGCTCCCAAACACAACCCCCTGGAGCTTCACTTTGTGCAACCCTCACAGTAGCCCTGGCAGAACACCACCTAGGCAGGCACCAAGACTTACTCCTTTCCAGCTTTTGTGCTAGCCTCCTCAAGCAGCAAGAGGCATTCATCCACAGATGAGCATAAATACAAAGACCTGGCTCCAGCAACTTCCCTTCAGGCTTCTCTCTACCTGGTCCCACCAAACAGTCCAACTGAAGTGGTCAGCAGCCTCCTGTGCTCTGCAAAAGCATTCAACGCCTCAGGAGGCTCTCAGCCACCTTCAGCAAACCAGGACATCAGCATGTTCTGATGGCATCAGCAGACAGACCATCTGCTGCACTGCCCTCACACAGGAGGAGTGGATTAGGACAATAAACAGCAACAGACAGAGGAGAAACTTCTCAAGCATGAAGCTGCAGCTCTGCTTCCACACCTCCCCATCAACAGCAGAACTAAAGCTTTAATGTTTGCATCCACAGCAAGAGAGACTCATGGAGTGGTTGGGTTGGAAGGGGACCTGAAAGCTCAGCCAGTTCCAACCCCCCCTCCATGGGCAGGGACACCTCCCACCACCCAGCTTGCTCAAGGCCTCCAACACCCCCAGGAGGAGGAAGCATCCACGCCTCCCGGGGCAACCTGTTCCGTGACTCCCCACCTGAAGAATTTCTTCCTAATAGTGCTGAATGTGAACCATGTGGGAGGAAAGAAACCAATCTCAAGCCACACTGAACACTTATCAGCACTTCCTAAGTTACAAACACAGCTTCTGCTGGGGCAAGGAGCAAGCTGCTTACCTGACACAAGTATATCTTATGCAGGTTCCACTCCTCTCCCAGAGCACAATCTTGATGTCACTGTTCTCCCCGTTCAAGACAAGTCTGATAATATCTTCTTAGAGGTGCTCTTCAGTTTTTTCCTAAACAACCAGAACAACCACAACAAAGCTATACCCCGGGCTGGTTTTCCGTCACATTCCTACTAAGCCCTTTTTCCTCCCCAATGGCTGCCCCCCGCCCCGCGCTCACTTCCCCTCTCTTGTTTACCGCAGCTGCTGCTGGGCCTCTTCCAGCGCCACACGGCGCTAGGCCCTGCCCCAGCCCCGTACCACCCCTGCCCCATCTCCCCTCACCTCCTTCCTGCGCCGCAAGGCCCTGAGGAGCGGGTCCGGGCCCGAAGTGCCTCAACCTCTGTCCCCATAACGTCCCTTCCCGACCCTGCGCGGCCCTGAAGCGCCGGCCTGGGTCCCAAGCGTCTCAACCTCTGTCCCCACCACCTCCTTCCCCCGACGCTGCTCAGCCCCACACAGCCTCAGCGTTCCCAAGGCACAGCGCGACCACCGCTGCCCTCCGGCGCCTTCCTGCTGCCCTGCGACCACCGCTGCCCTCCGGCGCCTTCCTGCTGCCCCTTTCCGCTGCTCTGCGACCACCCTCTGCCCCTCGGCCCCGGCCAGGGCCTGCAGCCCCTCCGAGACAGTGGCCGCCCGCCGCCCCCTTCCCTCGCCCTCCCCCCAGCCGTCCGCCGTGTCCCGACCTGCTGAGTGTTTGAGGAACCGCTCCTCCCGCTCGCCTCGCCGTCGCTGTCGCTGTCACCGAGCCCCTCGGCCCCGCCGCGCTTCCTCTTGCCGCCCCGGCCGCCGTCGCCGGGCGCCTGGCCCCTCGGGAGGCCCTGCCCGCCGCCTCAGCACCCGGCTGCTCAGCGACCCCATCGCCGCTCCGCCGCCGCCCGCCTCCTCCTCATCAGCCGGCCCGGAGCCGAGCGCGGCCGCAGCGGGAAGCGGCGCCGGGGGGACGGCGGCAGCTCAGCAAGGGCCATGGGCGGCCATCGGCTCTGCGGCTGCGCGGCGGCGCGGGCGCGGGGCGGGGCGGGCGGCTGCGCGGCGGCGGGCGCGGGGCAGGGCAGGGCAGGGCGGCTGCGCGGCGGCGGGCGCGGGCGGGGCGGCTGCGCGGCGGCGGCGGCGGCGGGCGCGGGGCGGGGCGGGGCGGGGCGGGGGCGGCGGCACCGGCGCGGGGCGGGGCAGGGCGCTGCGCGCGGCGGCACGGGCGCGGGGCGGTCACAGGGCGGGCTGCGCGGCGGCGGCGGGCGCGGGGCGGGCGGGGCGGCGGCACCGGGCGGGGTGGGGCGGCTGCGCTGTCGGTTGCCCTGGCGGTCATGGAGTGGATTTGGTGGAAGAGACTTTGAAGCTCGTCCAGTCCGGCTCTGAGCCCTGCGCCCCCAGGGCGCCACCGAAACATAGCCCTCAGCACCACAGCTCCAGGGCGCTGGAACCCCTCCAGGCATGGGGACTCCACCACTGCCCTGGCAGCCTCGCACAGGCCTGGACAAACCTTTCCAGGAGGAAATTGTTCCTCATGGCCAACTGAACCTCCCTGGGGCAACCTGAGGCCATTTCCTCTCCTCCCATCACTTGTTCCTTGGGAGCAGAGACCAACTCACTCCCACCTCCCTGCAACCTTCTCTCAGGGAGCTGTAGAGAGCTGTGAGGTCTCCCTCAGCCTCCTCTTCTCCACACTGAACACTCCCAGGTCTCTCAGCTGCTCCTCCCCAGCCCTGTTCTCCAGACCCTTCTGCAGCTTCCTTGCCCTTCTCTAGCCCTGCTCCAGCTCCTCAATGTCCTCCTGGGAGTGAGGAGCCCCAGACTGACCCCAGATTCCAACAGGAGGCATCTCCCTGCCGTGCAGCAGTCTCCCACCCACCTGGACAGAACCCTGCACACCCCAACCTGAGGGGGAAGAGCTCCAAAGCCTCTCCCTGTGGCCTCTCCCCACTCAGCTGGAGGACAGAGGGCCACACTGGGGAGAAAAAGCAGCCATGGAGCACCGAGGTTGTTGGGAAAAGAAGGAGCAGGGGATTGCACCTCTCCCAGAACACAGCCCCGTGGCAGAAGGTACAGAAATTAACTCTTTATTCAGTTGTAAAAAGTCAGCAACATTGCACGGGGCAATTAAAGCCAAGCCTGAGTGCATCTCCTGTACAGGGTAAGGCAATGTTTCACTGAGCAGAAGGCTTCAGAGAGGTGGAGAAAGCTCTGCCTCCTCTCCCTCCCCAGCTAAGGAATGTGTCTCCAATGTGCAGCACGGAAAGCAAGCAAGAAATGACTTTATTTAAGGCCACAGAAGCCTCTTTGAGCTAGCAGCAGCAGCCTCGTTGGGACGACATGAGACAGACCTGGGTGGGGGCCACGCTGGTCTGTGCCTTCAAATGCTACCTCTGTCTGACACCTTCAGAACAGGATGGGTTACCCACAGCTGAAGGAGAAGAAATTGCTAAGCCCACCAGAACCACAGTTTGGCAGTGAAAGCAGAGCTCAGCTGCAGTGGCAGCTGTGTATGGCCAGGGGAAGCAGCTCTGGCAGAGCTTGGTGTGGAAGGGCAAACCAGGCCCAGGCACCACAAGTGGAGCCTCCAATGGTGGCAGCCAGGGCTCTGCCCAGCATTGGTGAGGTCTGGAGAGCTAGCCCAGCCCAAGGCATCAGGTGGTGCTGAGGAGATGCATTTGGGGACAAGTCAGTGCTCAAAAGGCATCATTCCAACCACTTCACTTCATCCAGTGGAGAGGTCTGGAACAGAACTCTGATGATTTATGCTCCCCACAAGTCAGGGAGGCAGAGCAAGAACACAGGGCTGAGCTGAAACCAGAGCAAAAAGAGGTTTTCTTTCTGATGTCTCCAGTGGTGGGGAGGTTGGATTGGATGAGCCCTGGAGGTCCCTTCCAACCCCTCTCCTTCTGGGATCCATGATCTTCCCTACCTACAGATCTACAGGCAACATGGACTGCAGCAGGGCTCTAAATGCTCCAGAGGGCAAATTGCTACTGAGCTGGGGGAGGTTAGGTTTGGACTGGATCTTAGGAGGAAGTTCCACAGTGTGAGGGTGGTGAGAGTCTGGCACAGGCTGCCCAGGGAGGCTGTGGCTGCCTCCTGCCTGGGGGTGTTCAAGGCCAGGCTGGATGAGGCCTTGAGCAACTGAGTCTGGTTGAGAGGTGTCCCTGGAGCAGATGATCTCTGAGCTCCCTTCCAACCTGAGCCATTCTAGGATGATTCTCTAAGTCAAGAGCCAAAGCTGCTTCTGCTTTAGTCACAAAAGTGTCAGGTTGGAAGGGACCTCAAAGATTACCCATGGCCATGGGCAGGGACCCCTCACACCAGCTCAGGTTTCATATCTTGCCGACACTGAAGCCAGCAGGCTGAGCTCCATGAGCCTTCATTCTGCACTCACCACCTTCTGCTGGGGTTCATTTTCCCCTCTGCAGGCTCTCAAGACTCTGCTTCAGCTGCTAGGTTTTGCTGGTGGATGCCCTGGCCAAGGGGCTGCTTGTCAGGAAACAAGAGGGTCTGTTTTGTCTCCTCAACTTATAGCCATACCTAACCTGTGCAGGTACCTCTGGAACCTTCTCAAGAGGGTCACCTTGCAAACACTGCCTTTGTGTGCTGAGGGCTTCCTGCATCATGGAGGAGCTCTTCCTGAGTGTGGAGACCAAGCAATGGCCTTCCTCCTGCCTCTGGCACAAAAAGAGCTTCTTGCTCTACAGCTGTAGGTTATGGAGTACAGCACTGGGCAGGAGCACTGTGGCCCTCTCACGGGAGCCTTGGTTCTATCTAAGGAGTGCAGGAAGCCAGTTGAATTCAAGTCAGAAGAGCACCAGCAGCAGCATCTGGAACAAAGCAAGCAGAAGGGCAGCAGACAGCAGGTGACAGTCCCAGAACCCCAGGAGTTACCTGGTTACAGTCAGCCAGGTCAGAGCTAGGTTGGACATCAGGAAGAAGTTCTTCACTATGAGGGTGGTGAGGCACAGGGCCAGGCTGCTCAGAGAAGTTGTGGCTGCCCCCTCCCTGGAGGTGTTCAAGGCCAGGCTGGATGAGGCCTTGAGCAACCTGGGCTGGTGGGAGGTGTCCCTGCCCATGGCAAGGGGCTGGAACTGGCTGAGCTTTAAGATCCTTTCCACCCCAACCCATTGATTCTGAGATTCTTTCCTCTCCCTGGTTCCAGCATTCTGTTCAAGGAGGGCTTAGGCTACCCCAAGTTGCAGACAAATGGATGTTGCAAGCCTGGAAGTGTCTTAAAAGGGTCAACCAGAAAGGCCACTGTGTACCCAGAGCATTAACCAACCCAGCCAATGCTTTTAGCAACTAAGAAGGCATTTGGGAGAGATTAAAAAGAAGGAAATGTCTGATTAGCTTCATCATCACCCAGGCAGTGCAGCCAGGCAGCCTTTAGTCCTCTCCACCACACAGCCTGAGCAGAACTTTCCTGTAGTCTCCTGAGCAGTCTCCCTAGGAAGACAGAAAGCAGCCCATGAGTTTCACAGCTCCACTCAGGGCTGGGCTGGTCCCAGCAGGTGCAGTTTCATGTAGGGTTTGTCTCCTGTTTGGGAGGTTAAGAGTCTCCTGGTCTCCTCCAGGCTGCTTGGGATGTGCAGCTCTTTGTTTGTCACATCTCACCTTGATGAAGGAGTGCAGAGACTTCCCATACATGGCCAGGAACTCCCTCCTGATGTCCAGCATGTCCACCTCGCAGCGGGACACCATCACTCGGATCAGTGTGTTGTCATCTGTCCCCAGGCCCTGAGCAGAGAAACCAACCAGCTGCAGTTCCAGAGCCTCTGATACATCAGGGTCTTCTGGGAGCTCTGCCCTCGGGTCTTCTGGGAGATCTGCTCCCAGTCAGAGCATTTCTGTATCAGGGGAGTGATGCACAAGCAGCTTGCTGCCAGGTAGGAACACTGCTGTGAGCCTCCTGAGGGAAAAGAGTCCTTAGGGCAGCTCAGACATTTGGGGTTCCCCAGCTGATGGAGGAATTGTCCAGCCCCAAGTGTGGGCAGCAGGGGCAGGGAGGGGATTCTGCCCCTCTGCTGTGCTCTGCTCAGACCCCCCCTGCAGTGCTGGGGCAGCTCTGGAGCCCTCAGCACAGACAGCAACCTGGTGGAGCAGGGCTGGAGAAGGCCACAGCAATGGAAACCCTCTGCTGTGAGGCCATGCTGAGAGAGCTGAGGTTCAGCCTGGAGAAGACAGGCTCCAGGGAGACCTTCTGGTGGCCTTCCAGGACTTACAGGGAACATGAAGAAAGCTGGGGACAGACTTTTGAGCAGAGCCTGTTGGGACAGGCCAAGGGGGAATGGTTTGGAGTCAAGGAGAGAGATTTAGAGTGAAGAAGGAAAATGTTTGATGGGGTGGTGAGACCCTGGCCCAGGCTGCCCAGGGGGGTGTGAGCTGCCCCATCCCTGGCACCATCCCAGAAGGGTTGGCTGGGGCTGTGAGCAACCTGCTGTGGTTGGGGATGCCCTGCTGGCTGCAGGGGCTGGACTGGATGAGCTTGAAGGTCCCTTCACCCACAGCAGTCTGTGAGGCCGAGGGGGGCTGGGAATGCAACCTGCCAGCAGCAGCTCTTTACCTTCATGGTTTATACAGTCGTTCAGCAAAGTAAGCAGTTTGTTTCTCACACACTTCACTGCAGGGGGACAAGAAGAACAGAATTAAGGTCAGAAACACTGAAGGTCTTCCAAACCTCCACAGGGCTTCCTCATGGAGGTGTTGTGAAGGTGCAGCTCAGGGCCAGCAAACCATGAGGAGAGTGCAGACTATGAGTTTAAGTTGTGCCAGGGGAGGTTTAGGTTAGACATGAGGAAATTTCTTTACTGAGAGAGTGGTAGGGCTTGGAACAGCTGCCCAGGGAGGTGGTGGAGGGTCCAAGCCTGGAAGTGTTCAAGGCCAGGCTGGATGAGCCTGAGCAGCCTGGGCTGGTGGAGGACATAGTGGAGTTGGGGAGAACAGCTGCCCAGGGAGGTGGTGTGAGTCACCATCCCTGGGTGTTCAAGAAGCTGCAGCTGGGGTGCTGCAGGGTATGGTTGAGTGGTCATGGCAGTTGGGTTATGGTTGGACCAGGATCTTAAAGGTCCTTTCCAACCTGAATGATTCTGTGATCCTGTGACACCTGCAGTCAGTGACCTGCTGTAACTGATGTCTCCAAGCCCAGTGCCCAGGATTGATTTCTTTGGGGCTTTAAGTGCTCCTGGCAGCAAATGTCAGCTACCAAAGCAGGGCTGGGGAAAGCTAAGGAGATCAGAAAGCAGAGAGCTGTCTCATCTGAGTGGATGTGCAAGGTGTAAAACACTCAGGCTTGCAGGCAGTGTCTGAGGTGTGCAAGCAGCCAGCCAGGGCGAGGCAACACTCCAACTCTGTCAGGGCTTTGCAGACCAAGTCTGAAGGCAGGGAACTCCCACAGCTAGGAGAGCATCCTCCAGGTGTCCTGACATCTCTGATTTGATGCTGTCTGTGTGTCCTTGTTAGCAATGCTCCTGTACCATCACAAACTAGGAGGAGAAGCAGCCATAAAGAGCCAGTGAGGCGTGACAGGATGAGGGGCAGGGATTGAGGCTTGAGGTGTGGGGCTGTTCAGCCTGGAGATGAGAAGACTCCAGGGGTTCCTTAGAGCTGCCTTCCAGGGCCTGATGTTTCAAGCCAGGCTGGATGTGGCTCTGGGTACTTGGTCTAGTGGAAAGTGTCCCTGCCCATGGCAGGGGGGTTGGAATGGATGATCCTTGAGGTCCCTTCCAACCCTGACAGTTCTGTGACTCTGTGAAGGGGTCCTGCAGGAAGGCTGCAGAGGGCTGGTCCTGAGGGTGTCTGGAGACAGGCCAAAGGGGAATGGTTTGAAGCTGAGGGAGAGCAGGGTTAGAGTGGAGCTGGGGAAGAAGTTCTTCAGTAGGAGGGTGGTGAGAGCCTGGCCCAGGCTGCCCAGGGAGGCTGTGGCTGCCTCCTGCCTGGGGGTGTTCAAGGCCAGGCTGGATGAGGCCTGGGGGATGGAGCAGATGACCTCTGAGCTCCCTTCCAACCTGAGCCATTCTGTCATTCCATGATTCTATTCCTGCTGCCTCAGGAAGGGTTCACAGGCAGCTCATGAGCAAGCAGAGAGCTCCTACAGAAGCAGTCCTCAAACAAAGGCAAAATGCAGGACAGAGCAGAGTCCTACCCATGCGCAGGTGCTCAATGTTCCGTGTGCAGAGGATGGAGATGAACCGCACCTCATCCGTGCCCCATTTATTCTCCCCAGCTTCATACAGGCACTTGAAGACATTATGAAGAGACAAAGTAAGGCTGAGTGAGAAGACCAAGTGCAGGTGACCTTTGAAGGTCACTCCCAACCCACAGCATTCTATCACTCCATGATGCACAGCAGGAGGTTTGACCTCCTTGGTGCTTGGGCACTGCTGGCCTCTCTACAGCAAATACCAACCAGGCCTGGCAGCTCTTGACTGGAACATCACCTCCCCTCCCAACATCACCTCCCCTCCCAACCATCACCTCCCCTCCCAACATCCCCTCCCCTCCCAACATCTCCTCCCCTCCCAACCATCACCTCCCCTCCCAACCATCACCTCCCCTCCCAACCATCACCTCCCCTCCCAACCATCACCTCCCCTCCCAAACCTCTCCTCCCCTCTCAAACACCTCCTCCCCTCCCAACATCACCTCCCCCCCTCCCAACATCACCTCCCCTCCAAGCCTCTCCTCCCCTCCAAGCCTCTCCCCCCCTCCCAAACACCTCCTCCCCTCCCAAACACCTCCTCCCCTCCCAACCTTTCCTCCCCTCCAACCTTTCTCCCCTCCCAACATCACCTCCCCTCCCAGCCTCTCCTCCCCTCCCAAACCTCTCCTCCCCTTTCAAACACCTCCTCCCCTCTCAATCACCTCCTCCCCTCTCAAACACCTCCTCCCCTCTCAATCACCTCCTCCCCTCCCAAACACCTCCTCCCCTCCCAAACACCTCCTCCCCTCCCAACCTTTCCTCCCCTCCCAAACATCATCTCCCCTCCAGACCTCTCAGCACAGAGCTGCAGGGACAACCCTACCCCGCCCCAGCCTCCAATCCCCTCTCCCAGAACAGACAATTCTTGGGGAAGCAAATGACCACACACCTGAGCATCCTGCTGAGCCAGGCTGCCATCCACATATCTTCCTTCATCTCTGTTTCCCTGCAGAGACACAAGGGTGAAAAGCTCCTGTCGGCAGAGCACCTCCTGGAGACATCTCCTGCAGCTGCCCCATTCAAGACAACTTCCTGGAGGTGCTCCCAGTGGAAGAGCAGCTGGCAAGCACAGCTCAGGTGCTGCCTGTGCAGTGAGCAGCAAGCCCCTTGGGCTGGGCTGTGTTCCCAAGAGACAGGGACAGAGCCAGGCTCCTCACCCTGCAGAAGCTGGGCGTGAAAGGCAGCCAGAGAGAATCACACAATCATAGAAAGGCAGGGTGGGAAGGGACCTCCTGAGATCATCCAGTCCAACCCCCTGCCAGGGCAGGGTCAGCCAGGGCAGGGCACACAGGAGCACATCCAGGTGGCTCCTGAAAGTCTCCAGAGAATGAGACTCCACAAGCTCTCTGGGCAGCCTGCCCCAGGCCTCCAGCAGCCTCACACCAAACTACTTTCTCCTCATGCTCAGGTGGAACCTCCTGGGTTCCAGCTGGTACCTGCTGATCCTTGTCCTGTCCCTTGGCACCAGCAACCAGAGCCTGGCACCTTCATCCTGACCCCCACCCTGCAGATATTGATAGACATTGATCAGATCCCTCTCAGCCTTCTCCTCTCCACACTAATCAGCCTCAGGGCTCTCAGCCTTTCTCCACAGCAGAGCTGTTCCAGTCCCTTCAGCATCCTCATAGCCTCCACTGGCCTCTCTCCAGCAGGTCTCTGTCTCTCTTGACCTGGGGAGCCCAGAACTGGACCCAGGATTGCAGCTGTGGCCTCAGCAGGGCAGAGCAGAGGGGCAGAGAACCTCCCCAGCCCTGCTGGCCACACTCTCCCTGCTGCCCCCCAGGATCCCATTGGCTCTCTTGGCCCAAGGGCACTTTGCTGTCCATGCAGAGCTGCTGCCCACCAGCACTCCAAGGTCTTTCTCCATGGAGCTGCTTCCAGCAGGACCACCCCTGGGCTGTCTGTGCCTGCTGCTGCTCCTCCCCAGAATCAGGACCCTGCACTTGCCCTTATTGAAGTCCATGAGGTTCCCCTCTGCCCAGCTCTCCAGGTTGTGCAGATCTTGCCCCCACTGCGCTTAGGTTGGACTTACAGTGGAGAGGGACACCAGGACTCGCTGGAACTTGCCCGATGTGTCAGAGGCAATGTCCTCCTCCAGGGTGGAGCCATACTCTAGGGAAAGCACACAGAGGGCAGCTGTCAGCCACAGCTTTGCCAGCCTTCAGCTAGGGAAGCACTGAGCTGAGCTCAGGCCTCTATGCATCACAGAATCATTTAGGTTGGGACCCTGAACCCAGCACTGCCCCAGCACCACCTCCCCATGGCCCTCAGCACCACAGCTCCAGGGCTCTGGAACGCTTCCAGGGATGGGGACTGCACCACTGGGAGCAGAGCCCAACCCCTACCCAGCTCCAGCCTTCTCTCAGGAGCTGCAGAGAGCCAGAAGGTCTCCCCTCAGCCTCCTCCACACTAAACCACCTCAGCTGCCTCAGCTGCTCCTCCCCAGCCCTGTTCTCCAGACCCTTCCCACCTTTGTTGTCCTTCTCTGGCCCTGCTCCAGTCCCTCAATGTCCTTCCTGGAGTGAGGGCCCCAAAACTGACCCCAGGACTTGAGGTGTGGCCCCCCCAGTGCCCAGCCCAGGGGCACAATCCCTGCCCTGCTCCCAGCACTGCTGATCCAAGCCAGCCCAGGCATCGTACTTAGTGCTACAGCAGCACAGCCAATCCAGACCTGGCAGGAGATCCACACCTGGCCAGCCAGCCAGCCGCCAGAGCCTGCCCCCAGCAGTCCTGCTGTGACAGCTGCTTCCCTCTGCACAGCGCCAGCAGCTGCAGCGCCTGCTGTGTCACAGCCCCAGGCTGCCAGCCCTCTGCTGGCTGCACTCGCAGCAGGGCTGCAGTGACAGCAGCGCTGAACACACCGCTGGGCTGCACTCACTGCAGGGCTGCACTCACTGCAGGGCTGCACTCACTGCACACACAGCATGCACTGCACTCACAGCGTGCACTGCACACACTGAAAGCACAGCACACCACTCACTGCACACACTGCACACTGAGCACACTGCTCACTGCAGTGAGCACACACTGCACTCACAGCAGTGCTGCACACACAGCAGGCACTGCACACACTGCAGACACAGCAGTGCTGCACACATAGCACACACTGCAGACACAGCAGTGCTGCACACACTGCACTCACTGCACTCTGCACACACTGCACTCACTGCACTCGCTGCACACACTGCACTCACTGCACGCACTGCATGCACTGCATGCACTGCACGCACTGCACTCACTGCACTCGCTGCACTCACTGCAAGCACAGCACACCACTCACTGCACTCGCTGCACACACTGCACGCACTGCACGCACTGCATGCACTGCACGCACTGCACTCACTGCACTCGCTGCACTCACTGCAAGCACAGCACACCACTCACTGCACTCACTGCACACACTGCACACACTGCACTCACTGCACACACTGCACTCACGCAGTTTGTAGTTCTCGCTGATGCGCCGAATCTCCTCGTTGGTGCGAGAGGCCAGGATCTCGATCAGGCAGCCTTCATCTGTCCCTGCACCCTAGGGAAGGGCAAAGGCAGGAGCCAAGAGTCATGGAAGGGACTGGGATGTAAGGGACCTTAAAGCTCATCCAGCTCCAACCCTCTGCCTTGGGCAGGGACACCTCCCACCAGCCCAGGCTTGCCTTGAACACCTCCAGGGAGGAGGCAGCCACAGCCTCCCTGGGGAACCTGTTCCAGTGCCTCCCCACCCTCACTGGAAAGAATTTCTTCATAGAACCATCAAATGTCTCAGTTTGGAAGGGAACTCAGAGCTCATCTGCTCCAACTCCCTGCCATGGGCAGGGACATCTCTCAACTGGATTCAGCTGCTCAAGGCCTCATACAGCCTGGCATTGAACACCTCCAGGGAGGATGCATCCACAGCCTCCCTGGGCAGCCTGTTCCAGAGTCTCACCACCCTCCTACTGAAGAACTTCCTCAGCTCCAGTCTAACCCTGGTCTCCCTCAGCTTCAAACCATTCCCCCTTGGCCTGGCTCTAGACACCCTCAGGAAAAGTTCCTCTGCAGCCTTCCTGCAGGATCCCTTCAGAAGTTCTTCCTCATCTCCCAAATGATGATGATAACTGCTGTGATCTGCAGCTAGGCCTCCTCCCTCCCCTTAGCTGGGGAGGACTTTTTAGGGTGTCAGGGAGAGATAGGACTAGGGGGATAGAGCAAAACTAGAAGTGGGGAGATTCAGATTGGATGTGAGGAAGAAGTTGTTCCCCAGGAGGGTGGTGAGAGCCTGGCACAGGTTGCCCAGGGAGGTGGTGGAAGCCTCATCCCTGGAGGTGTTTGCAGCCAGGCTGGCTGTGGCTGTGAGCAACCTGCTGTGGTGTGAGGTGTCCCTGCCCATGGCAGGGGTTGGAACTGGCTGCTCCTTGAGGTCCCTTCCAGCCCTGACAATTCTGCGATCCTTTCTCTATGTTAATAACAACAAATTAATGACAAATGCATCATTAGGCCTTTACCACACTGAAGTGATCAGAACCTAAGCACCAGAAAAGGAAGATATCCAAACCTTCATGGCCCTCCTCAGCTCATGCACATCATACATGGTGGTTGGAGTCATCAAACCAATGATCACCCTTTCAAAATTCCCTGACAGCTCCGACTTCAGGTCATCAATCAGATCCTAGGAGGAGAAAGGAGTTAGGTGAGGGCTCAGCCTTTGAGAACAAACCTCCTGCTCCACTATTCTTCACACTCCAACCCTCCTTGGGTGAAGAAGTGAGCTGAGCAAGGCCAAAAGAAACTTGGCCGGGGCAAGCTTGTGCCAACCTTACTGCTGTGGAGAGCAGGCAGTTCACCTTTCACCCCGGTGACAGAACCCAGCCAGTGTCTGCATCTCCCAGACAAAGCCATGGCTGCTCACCTCTGAGGACCTCCTCTCTAAGGACCTCACCTCTGAGGACCTCACCTCTGAGGACTTAATCTCTCAGGACCTCATCTCTGAGGACCCCATCTCTCAGGGCCTCCTCTCTGAGGACCTCCTCTCTGAGGACCTCATCTCTGAGGGCTTAATCTCTCAGGACCTCCTCTTTGAGGACCTCATCTCTGAGGACTTCATCTCTCAGGGCCTCCTCTCTGAGGACTTCATCTCTCAGGGCTTCCTCTCTCAGGGCCTCCTCTCTGAGGACCTCATCTCTCAGGGCCTCCTCTCTGAGGACTTCATCCCTCAGGGCCTCCTCTCTGAGGACCCCATCTCTGAGGACTTAATCTCTCAGGACCTCCTCTCTGAGGACCACCTACCCTGCCAATGGTGCTTTTATAGGTGATCAGAACCTGCTGACGTTGGGAACTGTTCAGGTTTGTCAGGATGTCAATGATGGCATCTTCATCAGTGCCTGGAAGAAACCAGTGGGAACCAGTCAGGCTGCTTGCACCAGAGCCAGGCACAGGCTCTGCTTTTGTCCATCCTCTGCCCTCACACACCCTGCTCCTCAGCACCTGCCCCTCACACACCCTGCTCCTCAGCACCTTCTGTTTCTCAGACAACCTGGATCTCACCAGCACTGGGGCCTAGAGCAGTCTACACAGTGCCTCAAACCAGCCAGTGGCAGGCACCACCACACTGCAGTAGAGACAAGGGACTGAGTAAGGAAGTCTCTATGGCCAAGATTTGGATTTCCAGTTGGGTTCATAGAACCCTGGAATGGCTCAGCTTGGAAGGGAAAAGTTCCTCTGCAGCCTTCCTGCAGGATCCCTTCAGGTACTGGAAGGCAGCTCTGAGGTCCCCTGACCTTAGACCTCTAAGGTCCCTAGACCTAAGCCCCCCACCTCCCCAAGTCTTCTCCTCTGCAGGCTGCACAGCCCCAGCTCCCTCAGCCTGTGCTCCCAGCAGAGCTGCTCCAGCCCTTGGAGCATCTTTGTGGCCTCCTCTGGCCTCACTCCAGCAGCTCTGTGTCCTTCTCCTGCTGGGGACAGCAGAACTGGAGGCAGGCTTGGAGGTGAGGTGTGAGCAGAGCAGAGCCCAGGGGCAGAATCCCCTCTCCTGCCCTGCTGTCCACACTGCTCTGGCTGCAGCCCAGCACACAGCTGCCTGCAGGGCTGCAGCAGGGCACTGCTGGCTCCTGGGGAGCTACTCAGCACCCAGCATCCCCAAGGCTCTTCCTTCAGGGCTGCTCTCAACCCACTCTGCCCCCAGCCTGGAGTTGTGCCTGGGGCTGGCCCAACCCAGCTGCAGGACCTTGCCCTGTGACTTGTTGAGCCTCATGCAGTTGGCTCTGGCTCACTTCTCAAGCCTGTCAAGACCCCTCTAGATGGATCCCTGCCCTCAAGTGAGCCCAGAGCACCACACAGCTTGGTGCCAGCAGCAGACCTGCTGAGGGTGCCTCGATGCCACTGCCCATGGCACTGACAGCCTGCTCAAGTCTCTGATTGCTTTCAGTGCCCCCCCAGGGCTGTGGGGTGGTTCAGATGGTTTGGCTTCCCCTCTAACAAAACCAACCAACCAACAGGGCAAACATTCCCAGTGCCCAGGGTTAAAAAGGGAGGGAGATCAACTTACCAAATCCCTTCATGGCCTTCCTCAGTGCCTGTGCTTCGTGCTCAGCGTTGAAGCATGGGACCCCCTTGACTGTTGCCTAAAGCCACAAGAGGTGGACTCAGAGTGATGCACAAGGACAGTGAAGAACCAACAAGGCAGAAGCAGCAAACTCTGTGGCAGCAAGTGCAGACCATCCACCAACCCTGGGGAAACTGACACCGTCCTACCCCAGAGAGGAACAGCTCCTCCTAGGGAAATAAGCCTCAGGGACACAACTACAAGGAGAAGCTCTCTCCAGAGAGCTGCCATGGAGGATCTGGTTTCCAGTCCAGTGGTGATTCACAGAGAGCTCTCTCAAGCTTCTGGCCAGTGCCACTCCTGTGGGACCAACCCTGCCTTGCACAAAGCTCTCCCTGTTCCCAGGAACCAGGTTGGAAGGGACCCTCAGGGGGCATCCTGTCCAACCCCCCAGCACTCAGCAGGGACATCTCCAACTGGGTCAGGGCCTCAACCACAGCCCTGGGCAGCCTGTCCAGTGTCTCACCACCCTCACTGTGCAGAACTTCCTCCTGATGTCCAACCTAAGTCTGCCCTGCTCCAGTTCCAAACCACTGCCCCTGGTCCCATCCCCACAGCCCCTTCTGAACAGTCCCTCCCCAGCCTGTCTGTCTGTAGGTCCCCTGCAGATAGTGAAATGCAGCTCTGAGGTCCCCCTGGAGCCTTCTCTTCTCCAGCCTGAGCAGCCCCAACTCTCCCAGCCTGTCCCCATAGCAGAGGTTCTCCAGCCCGTGATCATCTTGGTGGCCTCCTCTGGACCCTCTCCATCAGCTCCAGGTCTCTCTTGTGCTGGACACAGCCCTGCAGGTGAGGTCTCAGCAGAGCAGGGGGCAGGATCCCCTCTCTCCATCTCTGGCAATGGGCACTGGCAGCCCAGAAGGCCAAGGGCTGCCAGTGCTCATTGCTGGCTCATGTCCAGCTTCTTCCCCACCAGCAACCCCAAGTCCTTCTCTGCAGGGCTGCTCCCAATCTCATCACCCCCAGCCTGGACTGGTACCTATCCAGGGTTGTTTGATCAGCAAACAATGCTGTAGGTTGGGCTTCCTGCAATGGGCACAGAATGGTGGAGTTGGGAGAGACCTTTCAGATCATTAAATCCCAGAGTAATGACTTCCTGCAGGCTGAACCTGGATAGAACAACAGCCTCAGGAAAATTCATGTTCTTTGCCCTACTCTCTGCCAGGGATCCCCCAGCTGGAAAAGCCTCAATGTGTGAATTGTCCTCCTGCATGAGGAAGTAGAGAGGTGATAACCTCACCCCCATAAGGGGACAGGCAGTGACAGTGTTCCTCCTGCTGTATCCTTATCTCAGCTCTACTCCCCACCTTGATCAGACCAAAGCTTGGCACAGGCTGGCACAGCAAACACACACTCACCATGGTGCCGGCTCGAGCTCTCGTCTCTGCGTGCCCAGGCAGGTAGAGAACTGTCATAAAAACCAGAGGCAGGGTCAGGCTTCTGGCAAATCATTCACAGACTGCCCCTGCCAGCTCCTGGGGCTGCCTGAGCAACCATCCCATTGCCCAAGGACCCAAAGCTGCCCTGCTGAGCACCCGTGGCGCATCCCTGCCCTCCCAGCCCTGCCTCGTACCAAGCAAGCAAAGGCTGCTGGCAGCAGCACGGCGCCAGGAGGGGTGTGCTGCAAACCAGCAGGTGCCCAGCACCAGGAACTCACAGGGGCACAGACTGCACTGGGTTGGAAGGGACCCTCAGAAGTTATCTTGTCCAACCCTCCTGCAGTCGGCAGGGACACCTCCAACCAGCGCAGGCTGCCCAGGGACACGTCCAGGCTGACCTGGACTGTTCCAGATTTCACCTCCTTCATTGTGCAGAACTTCCTCCTGGTGTCCAACCTAAATGTCCCCTGCTCCAGTTCCAAACCTTTGTCCCTCAGCCTGGCACTCCCAGCCCTTGGCCAAAGTCCCTCCCCAGCTCTCCTGGAGCCCCTTCAGCTACTGGAAGGCTGCTCTGAGCTCTCCCTGGAGCCTTCTCTTTTCCAGCTTGAACAGCCCCAACCCCCCCAGCCTGTCCCCACAGGGGAGGTTCTGCAGCCTCTGATCACCTTGGTGGCCTCCTCTGGATCCTCTCCAGCAGCTCCAGGTCCTTCTTGTGCTGGGGCCCCAGAGCTGGAGGCAGTGCTGCAGGTGGGCTCTGAGCAGAGCAGAGGGGCAGAATCCCCTCCCTGTGCTGCTGCTCTCCCTGCTCTGGCTGCAGCTCAGCACTCAGCTGCCTCTGGGCTGCCAGGGCCCAGTGCTGGCTCCTGGGGACTTTGTCACCGACTGACACCCCCAAGGCCTTCTCCTGCAGGCTGCTCTCAGCCCCTCCTCCCCCAGCCTGGCTTTGTGCTTGGGATTGCCCTGCCCCAGCTGCAGGAGCCTTGCCCTTGGCCTTGTTGGACTTCCTGAGGTTGCCTTGGGCCCAGCTCTGCAGCCTGGCCAGGTCCCTCTGGCTGGATCTCTTCCCTCAGCCAGGCCACACAGCTTGGTGTCACTCACAGACTTGCTGAGGGTGTCTGAAAGCCACTCTCCATATCTCTCCTGAGTCCTGCCGAGCAGCAGCTCCCCAGCAGCCCAGGCAGTTGTGCAAGAGCTGCAGTGCCTGCCCATGGCTCACATGACCCTGACGAGGCTGCAGGGTGCTGCTCAAGTCCCAGCAGGATGTTGGCCCCAGCTGTGGTACACACAGACACTCTCCAGCTCACCTGCACCTTGTGACATGTTGTGCAAGGAAAATTATTAGTGCTGGGCTCCTGTTTCTCATTTGATTATAGAGGGCAGCAGCCTAATTATCAGCAGACCTTGGGAAAGTCATAGGATCATAAAATGGTAGTGG
Organism: Colaptes auratus; assembly: GCA_015227895.2. Taxonomy (NCBI): domain Eukaryota; kingdom Metazoa; phylum Chordata; class Aves; order Piciformes; family Picidae; genus Colaptes; species Colaptes auratus. The sequence continues at coordinate 3,449,027 of JAAWVA010000037.1, forward strand.
TTGGAAGGGAGCTCTGGAGATCATCCAGTCCCAACCCCCTGCCACAGCAGGGATCACCCAGGGCAGGATCATCCAGGAAAGGGTCAGGAAAGTCCCCAGAGCAGGAGCCTCCACAAGCTCTCTGGGCAGCCTGCTCCAGGCCTCCAGCACCCTCACACCTAAGAAATTTTCCCTCATGCTGAGGTGGAACCTCCTGGGTGCCAGTTTGTGCCCACTGCCCCTTGTCCTGTCTCTGGGCACCACAAGACTGGCCCCTTCTTGTCACCCACCCTTCACATAAGCATAAACATCGATAAGGTCTCCTCTCAGTCTTCTCCAGCCTAGACAGCCCCAGGTCTCTCAGCTTTGCCTCATCAGACATGTTTCCAGCCCCTTCAGCATCCTTCCAGCCCTCTGCTGGACTCTCTCCACCAGGTCTCTGTCCCTCTTGAACTGGGGAGCACAGAACTGGACACAACACTCCAGCTGTGGCCTCACCAGGGCCGAGTGGAAGGGCAGGAGAATCTCCCTTGCCCTGCTGGCCACACACTCCTCTGGATGCCTGAGGCCAGCAGTGGTTCTCTTGGCCACAGGGACAAGCCCTCTGCTCCTCTCTGTTCTCTCACAGCTTGCTTTGCTTCAGCCAGACAATGAAGAATGGCTTCAGCTCTCACAGAGGTTTTGCTGATGCAGCCCTGCCACTCAGCTGGTTTGCACACAGCAGCAGCAGTGTCAGGCTGGTTTAGCAGGTCAGGGAGAGGGCAAAGAAAAGGCAACAAACAAGGAAAAGAGGGCGGGAGGCAGGAAAAAAATCTGAGTGGAAATGAGCTGGCAGAGAGAAACCAAACCATGAGGCAAGGAAAAGAGGGCCTGGAGTCAGGGCAAACCTGCAATATCCAATTACAAAGAACACACTGGGCAGGGACTGGAGGCTTCTGCTCTCTTCATGCAGTTTAAATGTCACTGGGGCTATAAAGAGCAGAGCACTGCAGCAGGCAGCAGTGCTAACTCCCCTGCCCAGCCTGCAAACGCTACCCTGTGCCCAGCACTGCCTGTGAGCCACAGAAGTGGCAGCTGGAAGCACCCAGCAGGATCTCCAGCTGTGCTCCCTGCCCTGGGAACCCTCTTGATGCCTTTCCCAGGTGAAGGTGTCCCCATGGACCGCTCAGGCTGGGGCATCAGATGAATCAGACTCTCCTATCCCCCCTTAGCTAGCAGAGAGAGAAAGGAATTGCTCAGTCAGAGCTGGCAGTGCTCTGCAGCTCAGCACAGCTCCTTGCCTGCAGCTCCAAGAGGGCCAGCGAGCTCCTGGGGAGCAGCAGCACCCAGCTCTGTGTTTGGAAGGGAGCAGCAGCACCCAGCTCTGTGTTTGGAAGGGAGCAGCAGCACCCAGCTCCGTGTTAGGAAGGGAGCAGCAGCACCCAGCTCCGTGTTAGGAAGGGAGCAGCAGCACCCAGCTCTGTGTTAGGAAGGGAGCAGCAGCACCCAGCTCCGTGTTTGGAAGGGAGCAGCAGCACCCAGCTCCGTGTTTGGAAGGAGCAGCAGCACCCAGCTCTGTGTTTGGAAGGAGCAGCAGCACCCAGCTCTGTGTAGGAAGGGAGCAGCAGCACCAGCTCCGTGTTAGGAAGGGAGCAGCAGCACCCAGCTCCGTGTTAGGAAGGGAGCAGCAGCACCCAGCTCCGTGTTAGGAAGGGAGCAGCAGCACCCAGCTCCGTGTTAGGAAGGGAGCAGCAGCACCCAGCTCCGTGTTTGGAAGGGAGCAGCAGCACCCAGCTCTGTGTTAGGAAGGGAGCAGCAGCACCCAGCTCTGTGTTTGGAAGGGAGCAGCAGCACCCAGCTCTGTGTTTGGAAGGGAGCAGCAGCACCCAGCTCCGTGTTTGGAAGGGAGCAGCAGCACCCAGCTCCGTGTTAGGAAGGGAGCAGCAGCACCCAGCTCTGTGTTTGGAAGGGAGCAGCAGCACCCAGCTCTGTGTTAGGAAGGGAGCAGCAGCACCCAGCTCCGTGTTAGGAAGGGAGCAGCAGCACCCAGCTCTGTGTTAGGAAGGGAGCAGCAGCACCAGCTCGTGTAGGAAGGGAGCAGCAGCACCCAGCTCTGTGTTTGGAAGGGAGCAGCAGCACCCAGCTCCGTGTTTGGAAGGGAGCAGCAGCACCCAGCTCTGTGTTAGGAAGGGAGCAGCAGCACCCAGCTCCGTGTTAGGAAGGGAGCAGCAGCACCCAGCTCTGTGTTTGGAAGGGAGCAGCAGCACCCAGCTCTGTGTTAGGAAGGGAGCAGCAGCACCCAGCTCTGTGTTAGGAAGGGAGCAGCAGCACCAGCTCGTGTTAGGAAGGGAGCAGCAGCACCCAGCTCCGTGTTAGGAAGGGAGCAGCAGCACCCAGCTCCGTGTTAGGAAGGGAGCAGCAGCACCCAGCTCTGTGTTTGGAAGGGAGCAGCAGCACCCAGCTCCGTGTTAGGAAGGGAGCAGCAGCACCCAGCTCCGTGTTAGGAAGGGAGCAGCAGCACCCAGCTCTGTGTTAGGAAGGGAGCAGCAGCACCCAGCTCCGTGTTAGGAAGGGAGCAGCAGCACCCAGCTCTGTGTTTGGAAGGGAGCAGCAGCACCCAGCTCTGTGTTTGGAAGGGAGCAGCAGCACCCAGCTCCGTGTTTGGAAGGGAGCAGCAGCTCCAGCTCTGTGTTTGGAAGCATTAAACTGAGAGCAGAGGGGCAGCCCCCATGCTAAGGTGTCCTGGCTAAGCCCTGTCCTGCTGTTACTTGCTTCACCCCAGAACAAAGGCCTGGGTGAGGGCATCCTGCAAACCCGGCTGAGCACAGGCTCCAAGCCCTGTGGCCAGATGACAGAGCACAGGGGTGTGAGGCTTCCCTCCCAGTGCCCATTCCCGTTGCCCAGTGGATCACCCTTTCCCAGCAGGATCTGTCAGCTGGTCAGGCAGTTAAAAGGCTACATGAACGTTCTGTAGAAGCTAAATCCAGGATAAACTTCAGAAACCAGCTGAAGCTACCACGTGTGTGGCCAGGTCCAAGCCAGGCTTGCTCTGGAGGCAGCTTCCCTGGTGGCAAAGAGGACCCTAGCTCTCAGTGAGGCTCCCAGAGAAGATCCCAGTGAGGGTCCCAGTGAGGGTCCCAGTGAGGCTCCCAGTGAGGATCCCAGCAAGGATCCCAGTAAGACTCCCAGTGAGGCTCCCAGTGAGGATCCCAGCAAGGATCCCAGTAAGACTCCCAGTGAGGCTCCCAGCGAGGCTCCCAGCAAGGATCCCAGTAAGACTCCCAGTGAGGCTCCCAGCGAGGATCCCAGCAAGAATCCCAGTGAGGATTCCAGCGAGGATCCCAGCAAGAATCCCAGTAACACTCCCAGTGAGGCTCCCAGCGAGGATCCCAGCAAGGATCCCAGTAAGACTCCCAGTGAGGATCCCAGCGAGGATCCCAGCGTGGTTCCCATCAAGGCTCTCGGGAACCTCCCAGGACACACACACAGAGGCTTCCATCCCCACACCTGGGCTCACGACTGCCCTGCCGGCCCTACACCTGGAAAAGCAGCGTTCTGTGACCCCTGCAAGGCGAAGCCTGGACTCGCCTGACGGGTTCCTGGGTGCAGCTTCCCTGTGCCCCAAACGCACGCCCTGCTCCAGCTCACGTTTTCCACGGCTCTGCCACCCTCAGCCGTCCCAGGTGCGCTGGATGCAGCTGCTGCCCGCACAGCCGGCCGGGCCGTGGGCAGCCCGAGTGCCCCAGCAGCTCCGGGTGCCTGCCTGATGCCAGCCCCGCCTGCGGCTCAGGGCAGGGTCTCCCTTCTGCTGGCGAGCCCTGGGCACCTAGAGTATGCCAGCACCTCCCGCACGGGGCCCTTGCGTGGGCCCTGCCCTCAAAAGGGTCACAGCCACAATCCGGAGCCAGCAGAGCCTCCCGCTCCTCGCCTCAGCCTGGGCACCCGCCCACAGCCGCTCCGCCAGCCGCTGCCGCCCCGTCCCCGCCGCAGCACCCCACGGGCAGGCGGTGCCAGGCTGGGCACGGCAGGAATCGGAAGCCAGCGCCACGCTCCCGGTGCCCGGGAGGCGACAGCCATCTTCCTCCTTCCCACGACCTCTCCCTGCCCTTCCTTCCCCCAGCCCCGTGCCCTCCAGGGCTCCCCAATGCCCCGGTGCCTTGGCACGGTGCCTCCGATGGGCATCGCCCACCCAACGGCTGTCGGGCACCATTCGCCGCTGCGCTCCGCAGGCGGGCCGGTGCCGGTGCCGGGCACCTTCCCGACCCCCTCCAGCCACAGGACCCCTACCCCATGCCAAGGGGACCTGGCACTCACCTGCTGTCCCCGGGAGGCTCCTGGGCAGGGCTGGCAGAGCTGCCCCGGGCTCGCCCTGGCCGCCAAGGCCCCGCCCGGTGCGGGTGTGGCGGCGGCGCAGAGCTCTGCCCCCCCCGCCCGTCCCTGCGCCGCCGCCGGTCACCCGGGGGAGGTCCCAGCCCAGCCGCACACTGCGGTGCCCCTCGGGCGGCCTGGCACCGCCTGTGGCAGCCCCTGCGAGCTCAGCAGAGGCCTGCCCGCAGCACACAGCCCCGGAGGGCAGGGCCGAGGGGGATGAGCGGGACGGAGGCTGGAGCCCGAAGGCAGCCACAGCCTGGAGCCATCGTCCTGGGACACCTGGCTCCAGGGAGACCTCAGAGCAGCCTTCCAGTACCTGAAGGGGCTCCAAGAGAGCTGGTGAGGGACCTTTCAGGGTGTCAGGGAGTGATAGGACTGGGGGGGATGGAGGAAAACTAGACGTGGGGAGATTGAGATTAGACTTTAGGAAGAAGTTCTTCCCCCGGAGGGTGGTGAGAGCCTGGCACAGGCTGCCCAGGGAGGTGGTGGAAGCCTCCTGCCTGGAGGTGTTTGTAGCCAGGCTGGATGTGGCTGTGAGCACCTGCTGTGGTGTGAGGTGTCCCTGCCCATGGCAGGGGCGTTGGAACTGGTTGATCCTTGAGGTCCCTTCCAACCCTGACAACTCTCTGAAGCTATGATTATTGTCACCACCTCCCACCCAAGTGAAATGGCAAACGGAAGGCTGTCCTTAGGCTCATCTTTACTGTGCCTGGTTTTAACCCCCTCCCCCTCTGAACCTAGTTTAAAGCCCTTTCGACCTCTCTGGGTTGGACCTGAATGATCCTTGAGGTCCCTTCCAGCCCTGACAATTCTGTGATTCTAAAGGGATTTCAATTTCTCTTCAGTTTTACCCTGCTGTGGCTGTGCCTGGGTCAGCGCTGGACAAGACCATGGTGGTGATAGAGGGAACTCAACCCTGTAGTAACACAGATCTTGGCTTCCCTGGGTTTACTCCCTGGGCTTTAGCCTGATGTCGAAGTGCAGGTATTGGAATGAGTGAAGCAACCTTCTGAGGTTCTTTTCCCAGCTCATCCCACACTCGTGCCTCAGCCCAGTGCCTCTGCACATGCTCCTCTGCTGCAGGAGACCTAAATTTAGCAGCTGGGCTGCCCCAGGCTGTGCTCCTGGGAGCATGGCTGTGTGGCTGCCTCAGCACAGCTCCTGCTGCAGCTCAGGCTCCCCCAAACCCACCCCACACAGGCCAGGCTCTGCTCACTCCCTCTGGATGTGGTGGGGGCACAGCAAACCGGGGGTCCAGCCCCCAGCAGTCTCTCTTTCCATTCCAGGCCTTTCTTTTCCTGCAAAACCTGGCACTTTGCCCCCAGCAGGACTCCCAGTGGACTGGCACACGTCACCCACAGGCACTAAGGAGCAACTCTGCCCTACATCTGTTCAAGTTTCCACTCTCATCCCTTCCTGCCACGTCAGCTCTCCCCTGCTCTGGCCCACAGCCACTCACTCTGAGTGCTGTGTTTCTCCATTTTATGCTCACAGATTCATGGAATGGGTTGGGTTGGAAGGGACCCCAAAGCTCATCCAGTGCCAACCCCTGCCATGGGCAGGGACACCTCCCACCAGCCCAGGCTGCTCATCCAGCCTGGCCTTCAACACCTCCAGGGGGGAAGCAGCCACAACTTCCCTGGGCAACCTGTGCCAGTCTCTCCCCACCCTCAATCTCAACAATTTCTTCCTCATCTCTAGTCTCAACCTGCCCTCCTCAAGCTTCAATCCATTGCCCTTTGTCCTGGCCCTTCTGAAAAGTCCCTGACTGTTGTTTTTTTTCAGCCTGTGTATTTTCACCAACATCCTCCTCCTCTTTGCTCTCCAGCCTCTCCCAGCCAGGGACTGGCTGGCTCTGACACTGCACTCACTGCTGTGTGCAACAGGAATTACTGAAGTGTTATTCATCTTGTTTAACTGTTGCACCAACCCTGCCGCTTGTGATCTGCACAATTCACCCTTTCCTTTCTCCCTGGGAGAGGTTCCAAGCTGGGGGGAACAGGTGAAGATGCAAAATGTTTGGGAGTCAGATCCTGACCCACCCAACACAGAGCCAAGTTCCTGTCACCTTGGCTGCTTGTGGCTGCTGCTTCCACAGCCAAGTGGTTCAAGCACTCATCAGAGAAATACAACACAAAGTACAGAAGCTTCTGACCACGCTGGCAGTGGGCTGAGCTCTCCTGGAGCCTCCAGCAGGTACTGGAAGGCTGCTCTAAGGTCTCCCTGGAGCCTGCTCTGCTCCAGCCTGAACAGCCCCAACTCTCACAGCCTGTTCCCATAGGGAAGGTTCTCCAGCCCTCTGAGCATCTTTGTGGCCTCCTCTGGACCCACCTGGTTGGCCCTTGCAGGGTGACACTTTTACCTTCAGAAGAGACCTTTGCAGTGACTCAGGTTGTCCCTTGCCCTGGTTCCTAGCTGTGTGGTCTCACCTCCCAGTGTTCAAACCCAGCTGGGGAAAGCAGCTTTGCTTTAATGCCTCCCTCAAAGCTTGAGGTTGTGGCAGGAGATGCCCAGCAGTCTTCACATGATTTAGGGCTGTGTGCCCTTGATAAGCCATTCCCATGGCTGGCTGGGAAGCCATCTCCTGGTGTGGCTGCAGTGCAGTCAGTGACACTCCTGCCATGCTACAGACTCTTTGCATTAAGGACCAGGGAGAGTTCAAGGCCCAGGTGCTCTCCTTTCCCCTTGAGAAGCTCTTCCCTGGCAGGCTCTGGGCTAACCACTGTGACTGCTCCCAGTTTGTACAAACACAGCAGTCTGGGCTCTAACAACCTCCCCCCATCAAAACCTGCACAGAAGGACCTGGGGGTGCTGATGGGGGAGAAGCTGAACAGGAGCCAGCAATGGGCAACTGGCAGCACAGCAGGCCGAGGGCAGCCTGGGCTGCATCCAAAGCAGCGTGGCCAGAGATGGAGAGAGGGGATCCTGCCCTTCTGCTCTGCTCTGGGGAGACCTCACCTGCAGGACTGGGTCCAGATATGGGGCTGCCAACACATGAGAGATCTGGACCTGATGGAGAGGGTCCAGAGGAGGCCACCAAGATGATCAGAAGCTGGAGAACCTCTGCTATGGGGACAGGCTGAAGCAGCTGGGCTTGTTCAGGCTGGAGAAGAGAAGGCTCCAGGGAGACCTTAGAGCTGCATTTCAATATCTGCAGGGGACCTACAGGCAGGCTGGGGAGGGATTGTTGAGAAGGGGCTGTGGGGATAGGATGAGGGACAATGGTTTGAAACTGGAGCAGGGCAGAGTGAGGCTGGACATCAGGAGAAGCTCTGCACAGGGAGGCTGGGGAGACACTGGAACAGGCTGCCCAGGGCTGGGGCTGAGGCTCCATCCCTGGAGCCATTCAAGCTCAGCCTGGCTGTGTCCCTGGGCAGCCTGCTCCAGCTGGAGAGGTCCCTGCTGAGTGCTGGGGGTTGGATGCCCTTGGAGGATCCTTTCCAACCCCATGCATTCTATGATTTTAAGACTAATTGGTACCATTTATCCCCAGACCTTGGGGCATTCTCCAACTCCATGGAGAGACTTTCAGTGGGGGAAGGTCCTGGTGTCCCTGGGGAAGCTGTAGATGATGTGTGGTAGAAGCTAAAGCTCCCTTCCCCAGAGCTGCAGGCTATGAACTGCTACAGCACTGCTGCCAGCAGCCCTAAAAGCATTATTAGCCCTAACTCATTTAATGGGCTTAATGAATGTTTACTGCAATTAGCATACAGATAGTTCTGAGGAGGAAATGAGGAGCTTTCATTTTTTTCCCCTTCTTAATTAATATCTGCCTCTGTGTAGCTTTATCTCACTTAGCTGTTCTGTGATCTGGCTGTAAAACCCAGCTCTAGGGGATGGGACCAGAGCTGGGCCTGCCCAGCTGTGGAGGCTACCAAGACATACTCAGGTCCTTCATCCTGGCACTGCTGGGTCAGTGTTGGACAGGATGATCCTAAAGGTCTCTTCCAACCTGAATGATTCTATCCCAGAAACTCTTGGCTGGGGCAGTGCTCAGAGGGAGGGAACCAGGTTAGGCATCTGGTGCTGAAAAGCTGCAGGAGCAGGGCTGCTGCACAAACCAGTGAGGAGCAAGGGATGGCAACAGCACTGAGAACAGGACCCAGTCCTTGCTCTGCTTGGCACTGGTGAGGCCACACCTCAAATCCTGGGGTTAGTTTTGGTCCTATCAATCCAAGAAGGACATTGAGGGCTGGAGCAGGGCCAGAGAAGGACCACAAAGCTGGGAAAGGGTCTGGAGCTGGTGAGAAGCAGCTGAAGGACTTAGGGGTGTTTAGTCTGCACAAGAGGAGGATGAGGGGGAGACCTCATTGCTCTCTACAGCTCTCTGAAAAGAGGTTAGAGCCAGGTGGGGGTTGGGCTCTGCTCCCAAGTCTCAGGTGATAGAAGGAGGGGAAATGGCCTGAAATTGTGCCAGAGGAGGGTTAGGTTGGAGGTGAGGAAAAATGTCTTTGCTGCAAGAGTGGTCAGGGACTGGAACACTGCCCAGGGAGGTGGTGGAGTCCCCATGCCTGGAGGTGTTCAAGAACGCTGTGGCCATGGCAGCTGGGGCCATGGTTTGGTGGCCATGGTGGGGTTGGGTTGTTGGTTGGGCTGGATGCTCTTAGAGGCTTTTCCAACCCAACCCAATCTCTGATTCTGTGAAGCGTGTGTGGTTAAAGCCCTGAGCGGCGGCAGACGGAGCGGAGCCTGCTGGCCAGGGCGGCACCCAAGAGCGGGAAGCGGCGGAGCAGTTCAGCGCTCGGCGCGGCCAGGAGAGGACACTGCGCCCTCGCTGTTGGGCTGCTCGCAAGAGCCCTCCCCAGAGCCACGTTTTGCTTTAGAAAATGCTGAGCTGTCTGGAAAGTTTGACCAAGAGGGATGCAACTGCCTTAATCTGCTTCTTCCTGAGGCCTGGAGCGGGACGAGCGGCTCAGGGAGACGCCGTGCAGGCAGCCGGCTCCGCCGGGCCGGGAGTTGTGACCTGACACCGAGGGGTTAGGCAAAGCCCCAGCCTGGGGTCTGGGACTGACAGGGTGAGACTGAGGGAACTCTGCAGTGGGACACAACTCTGAGCTCCCTGCCATTGCTTCAGGCTGAGCCAGAAGTACCAGACCATGCCCCGGGCTGCAGCCAGAGCAGGGAGAGCAGCAGCACAGGGAGGGGATTCTGCCCCTCCGCTCTGCTCAGAGCCCACCTGCAGCACTGCCTCCAGCTCTGGGGCCTCCAGCTCTGGGGGCCCCAGCACAAGAAGGACCTGAAGCTGCTGGAGAGGGTCCAGAGGAGGCCACCAAGATGAGCAGAGGCTACAGAACCTCCCCTGTGGGGACAGGCTGGGAGAGTTGGGGCTGTTCAGGCTGGAGCAGAGAAGGCTCCAGGGAGAGCTCAGAGCAGCTTTCCAGTACCTGAAGGGGCTCCAGGAGAGCTGGGGAGGGACTTTGGACAAGGGCTGGGAGAGGGGATATTGAGACTGGAGATGAGGAAGAAATTCTTGGCAATGAGGGTGGGGAGAGCCTGGCCCAGGCTGCCCAGGGAGGCTGTGGATACCTCCTGCCTGGAGGTGTTTGAGGCCAGGCTGGCTGAGGCCTTGAGCAAGCTGGGCTGGTGGGAGGTGTCCCTGCCCATGGCTGGGGTTGGAGCTGGGTGATCCTGAAGGTTCCTTCCAACCCAACCCATTCATTGATTCCATATGAGTGGACAGGTCGACAGAAATGAGTAGAACTCTTGACGCTCCAGACAGGAGAGACACCCTCCAGTGGGATCTGAACAGGCTGAAGGACTGGGCTTGCAAGAACCTTATGCAGGTTGGAAGGGACTGGTGTAGGGTCTTGCAGCTGGGAATACATAACCCAGGAGTGCAGCTCAGACTGGGATCCACCTGGGTGGAGAGCAGCCTTGTGGAAAGCAACCTGGAGGTCTCGGTGGACAAGAAAGTCAACGTGAGTGAGCAGTGAGCTGCAGAGGTGAAGAAAGCCAACAGAATGCTGGGTTGCATCAAGAAGAGCATCACCAGCAGAGATAAAAAAGTCATCATCCTACCCATTACCAACAGGGATAAAGAATCACAGAATCAAGAATGTTAGAGGTTGGAAGAGATCAGTCCAGAGATCAGTCCAACTCCCTGCCAGAGCAGGGTCACTCAGGGGAGTCTGCACAGGGACACATCCAGCTGGGTTTGAAAAGTCTGCAGAGCAGGAGACTCCACAACCTCTCTGGGCAGCCTGCTCCAGGGCTCTGTCTCCCTCACACCAAAGAAATTTCTCCCCATGTTGAGATGAAACCTTCTGTGTTCAAGCTTGAAGCTGTAGTTCCTTGTCTTATTGCTGTGCACCCCCAAAAAGAGCTTGGCCCCCTCCACTTAGCACCCACCCCTCAGATATGGATATTGATCAGATCCCCTCTCAGCCTTCTCTTCTCCAGACCAAAGAGCCCCAGGGCTCTCAGTCTCTCTCCACAGGGGAGATGCTCAAGTCCCCTAAGCATCCTCTTAGCTGTGTTAGACTCTCTCCAGCAGGTCTCTGTCTCCCTTGAACTGGGGAGCCCCAAACTGGACACAGGATTGCCGCTGTGGTCTCAGCAGGGCAGAGCAGATGGGGAGAAGAACCTCCCTAGTCCTGCTGGCCACACTTTCCTTGATGCACTCTGGTCATTGTCCCACTCCACTCAGAGCTGCTCAGACCACACCTGCAGCACTGCCTGCAGCTTTGGTCACTGCTGTACAACAAAAACCAACCAAACACAAAGAAAATACGTGGACAGGCTGGAAAGTGTCCAGAGAAGGGCCACAAGGATGATCAGAGGACTGGAGCCCTGCCATGTGTTGTAGGCTAAGGGAAAGGAAGAGTTAATTGGTACAAACACAAAGAAAAGTCCTCCAGAGGCTAGAGAGTCCCAGGGGGCTGGGCAGATGGTCCCAGGGTATTCTAATCTGTTATTCAATTCCATTTTCCTGTGTTTCTCTTTTTCAGGCAGTGCACAGCCAAAGCACTCTCCCTTCTCTCCACCTTGGGACATGTGCTGTTATCTTTTGTGGGGGAGAGGTTTTTTTTCCTCCTAGCCTTGGCTGGCAGCAGTTTGATCTGCACAGGGCAGGGAGGCTCTGCAGAGGGACTTGCATTGATTGGATCCATGGCCAGTGTTAACAGGAGGAGCTTCAACAAGGCCAAGGGCCAGGGCCTGCACTTGGGTCACAACCACCCCAAGCAGTGCTGCAGGCCTGGGGCAGTGTGGCTGGAAAGCTGCTGGCAGAAAGGGACCTGGGGCTGCTGATGGACAAGCAGCTCAATGGGATCCAGCCAGGTGGCCAAGAGAGGCAAAGGCATCCTGGGTGGGATCAGAAATGCTGTGCCCAGCAGGAGCAGGGAGGGCATTGTCCCCTGGCACTCAGCTCTGGTGTTCAGTTTGGGAACTGGCACAGATTGTCCAGGGAGGTGGTGGAAGCCTCACCCCTAGAGGTGTTGAAGGCCAGGCTGGATGTGGCTGTGAGCAACCTGCTGTAGTGTGAGGTGTCCCTGCCCATGGCAGGGGTTGGGACTGGATGAACCTTGAGGTCCTTTCCAGCCCTGACAACTCTCTGATGCTATGATTATTGTCACCACCTCCCACCTCAAGTGAAATGGCAAACTGGAGGCTGTCCTTAGGCTCACCTCTAGTGTGCCTGGTTTTAACCCTCTCCCCCTCTGAGCCTAGTTTAAAGCCCTCTCAACCTCTCTGGGCAGCCTGCTCCAGGCCTCCAGCACCCTCACACCAAACAAGTTTCTCCTCATCTTCAGGTGAAACCTCCTGAGTTCCACTTTGTTCCCCTTGTCCTGTCGCTGGGCACCACTGACAAGAATCTGTCCTCATCCTCTTGTCCCTTGCCCTTTAGCTCTTGCTAAGCACAGGTGGCTGATGGAAGAGCTGCTCCAATAACCACAGGGAAGAGGCCTGGTGGCTCAGCAGAAAAGCAGCTGCAGTGATGCACTTTTAGTTTGGTGCTGAACATTCCCAGCATCAATGTGACCTGACCATCCTGGGAGCCTCATGCCTCTTAAAAGCCTCAAACACTGGGGGAAGAAAAACAATTAGTGCTGCCTAAAGGGCTGCTGATGCAGTCTTGCTGGCACTGCTGGAAGCCCATGGCAAGAAAAAGGGCACTGCAAAGGGGCAATCCTTTTGCTGTCCCACAGGAAGCAGAGCTTGCCCAGCCTGTCCCCCTGGGGCAGGAGCCTGGCAGCAGGATGCCAGACAGGACATAAGAGGCACAGGGAAACTGGGAGCGTGTGCTGCTTTCCTCCTCTGCCCCAGCCAGTGGGGAGGACAGTGCTGGCATGGAGGGTGACTCTGGCAGCTCCTCAGGGTTCTGTATTCTCTGTCTCAGGTTGAGAAAAATCATTGTTGCCATTTTAATGTTTCCCTCTGCTGTCCAAAATCCCAGCTCTGGCCTTCCCTCTTCATGGAGAGAATAGAATAGAACACAACAGAACAGAGTAGAATAGAAATGAATAGAATAGGAATGAATAGAAATGAATAGAATAGAATAGAAATGAATAGAATAGACTAGAAATGAAGAGAAATGAATTGAATCAAAGCCAGCTGGTGCAGAGGCTATAAGCTGGGAAGAAATCTCCTGATTCCCCGAGGGAAAAAAAGAGGCTGAAAAGAACCCAAAGTGCATTTAAAGGAAATTTCAGGAGTTTGAGCCGAACTAAACCCTTCTGAAGGCTGCCCCAAGTGCTTTGTGCTCCTCAGAGGAGTCACAGCCCTGCCTGCGAGCACCTCACTGCGAGCTGCTGGGGTGAGGAGAAAGGTGGAACTTCACAGTGAAGAAAGGTGGCACTCAATAGTAAAGGAAGGTGGAACTCAATTGCAAATCCAAGGCACAGGCTTCACAGAAGCTGCTGCTGGGTTCGGAGCCCTCAGCCTGTTTGCTTGAGTCTACTTCGAGGCTCTGGCACCAGGCGCTAGCAGGCCCCGTGTGAGGACAAGCCTGGCACCTGAGCTCAAGCCCAGGATGCCGCAGCCTGGCGCTTGTGTTATGTTGGTAGGGAAGTGCCAAGTTTAAGTGCAGAGCCTCGAGAATAAACGCAAAGCACTAGGGCCGGGCGCAGGCCGCAGCCCCTCGCTGACGGGATGGCTGCGGCCACCCCTCACTGGGCGGGGAGGATGCGGCCCACGGCTCCCTGCGCGGCCCCGCCGGAGCCGCTCTCGCCGCCGGGGGTGCTGCGAGAGAGCCCCTGGCAGCGCGGCCTGTCCTCACGGCCCCGCCGAGCCCGCGCCCGAGCCCGCGCCCCCGCCGGCGCTGGCCGTGCCGCGCTGCATGCTGGGAGTTGTAGTTCCCGCCGCGCGCCGAGCGGACCCCGCCGCTACCCAGCGTGCCCTGCGCGGCCGGGCCGCGGCCGCCATTCCGCCTGCCCTTCCGCCCGCCCGCCCCCGCTGCCCGCCGCAGCGCTTTGGTCTCTCCGCCGCGCCGTGGGGCGAGGCAGTGGCGGCCGCGCTCTCCGGCGTCTCCGCCGCCGGTGGCGGTGCTGTGAGGGGCGGCCCGGACGGGCTGCCGGTGCTGCCGGGGGCGGTGCTCCCGCCGGGACTTCCTGTGCCAGCCCATTTCCTGGTCGGATGGGGCCGGCTGGGGGCGGCGGCGCTGGGGTCGGTCCCTGACGGGCTCGGTGGCCGCCGGGAGCTCCGCCAGGCAACGATGCGGGCCCCGGGCCCTGAGCGCAGGCGGCCTCCGCCGTGACTCGCCGCGGGCAAGCCGGTGGGGCTGCGGCAAGGCCGGCCGGCCCCGGGTGCCGCTGCGCGGGTGCATGGAGGAGGCAGCCCCCGCCCGCAGAGAGGTACCGGGCAGGGGGCCCTGTCAGGGGCCCTATCAGTCGGGGCTCCCCTGAGGGGGCTGCGGCGGCCAGGCCTTTGCCTTCCCGCTGTCCCCGCTGTGGTTTTGCAGGCGTGAGTCCTCCGGAGAGCACCGCGCCGGCTCCGCTCGGCCCCCCGAGGCGGGCGGCCCCGGGCCCCCCTCAGCCGAGCGACACAAGGAAGGGGGCTCGGGACCTTAAAAATAGCATCGCCCCCATAAGCGGGCAGCTGCTGCCGCTGTCCCCTGAGAAATGAAGAAGTTTTTCGACTCGCGTCGGGAGCAGGGTGGCTCTGGCCCTGGGTCGGGCACCAGCGGCGGTGGCGGCGGCAGCAGCGGCCCCGGCAGCGGCTACATCGGTCGGGTCTTCAGCATCGGCCGCCACCAGGTGACGGTGGACGAGGTGCTGGCGGAAGGTAAGAGCCCGGCGCCTTTCGCAGAGCGCTCTGCCGTCGCTGCTTTTTTTCCTCGCAGGGCTGGAGGGGGAGGCCTCGGCCGTGCACTCTGTGCCTCCCCCGCGCTCCCCGGGTCCCGCACTCTTTGTCCTTGGCGGAGCTGCCAGCCAGGGCCGTCTGCGAGGTGACATTTTTGGGCTCCCGGTGCGTAAACCCGGGGCGAGCTTGCTGGGTTGGGTTGGGTTTGGTGTTTTTCTGAAGCGCTTTGGAAAGGGAGATGATTGCAGGAGTTGGTTGTTTCTTCACCTTCCTTCACCTGGGAGTTATTTTAAAGGGGAAAACCCAAACAAACCCAGAGCTGTCTGTCAGGTGTTTTGGTGCAGATCAAGGTGCTGTAAATAAAGCAGGCAGAGGCCTTCGCTCTTAACTTTTTCTTCAGTTGGTTGCCTCCTTTCCTACCTTAAGCAGAGAGGATGAGAGACTGGAGTAAATCCCTTGTAGATGTATCATGCACATAGGCTGAGTCGAGCTGGCTGTGATCTGGGCTGAGGGCTTTGCAGGGGAAGCAGTAATCCCAATTGCTTCTTTTAGAGGTTTGTTGGTTACCCCCTCCTCCCCCCGAAATAAGACAGTTAAAGAACTACAAAGGAGCAGCAGGGATTATAAAACTCTCTCCGTGTACAGCCCTT
Source organism: Colaptes auratus (assembly GCA_015227895.2). Lineage (NCBI taxonomy): Eukaryota > Metazoa > Chordata > Aves > Piciformes > Picidae > Colaptes > Colaptes auratus. The sequence goes on from JAAWVA010000037.1 coordinate 3,464,245, forward strand.
ATGGGGCAGCAAGCTGCTGGTGGTATTGTTTTAATTGCCACCAGCACTGCTGCTTTAACTATCGTTTTACATTTCGTTTGTTTGGGCTCTGAGGAACCTCTGGAATGGCTCTGGCTGGTAACCTTAGCCTCGACCTTCAGGGAGGCCTCTTTGGACCTGCTCCTGGCCGTCTCTTGCACAGCATCCTTTGCACTTTCAGTCAAAACAGTGTTTTGTTTGGCTCTTGTAATTGCTAAGGAGAGGGGAGCTGCTGTGTGAGAGCTGAGTGGGAGGCCCCGTGTTGGCTTTCACAGAAATAGCCCTAAAATGGAAAAGGGACTCTGTGTACGCTCTGTGCCTTCGGGTTTGTAAAGAGCCACCGCAGGCAGCAGGGAAACGGATCTGGGACCATCTTTCAGATGTGGTTTCTGATCTCTTTTGCATGCTGAGCTGGGAGCAACACCAAAACCAGTCCTTCAACTAGTAACCAGAATGATTTGCTTGCCTGACTCAGATCCTGCAATATGGCTTTGCCTTGCCTGGTGTTTCCAGGGCCCTTTTGGCCCTAGAAGCTTAGGAAGTGTGTGAGCTAAACCTGAGGAGCTGTCACAGGCTTTTTTTAATGCAGGTTGGCCTCATCCTGGTGACAAGGCAAAGCAGAGGCTGTTTTTGCTGATGAATAATCCGTTGGCAGGTTCTGCCCTGGTGCTGACAGCAGCAGGAGGTGAGCCTGTGTGTTACTGCTTCAGCCACAGTCGCCAAGGCTGGGGAGGTGGCAGCCCAGGCTGTGCAGGAGAGGTTTCTCCCCTCTGTACCTCACTGTTTTGGAGCAGCTCCTGCTCGTGAGAGGCTTTCCCCCATAACTCCAGGCTTCTTGGCTGGCCCCTGGGATGGTCTGGCTGCAGCTCTTAGATTTGTGCACACAGGCTCAGTGAGGTGCTGTGGAGCAGGGGCTGTGCTCCCTTCCTGAGCAAGCTGTGAGGCTAAGGAGGTTGTTCAGGTGCCTTGCTGGGGTTTTCCTCTTACATCCCTGGGGTGGGAAGTCTGAGCTTGCTCTGTGTGGTGAGCAAAGCCTCCAAGAGGGCAAGAGCAAGGTGGCTTGGAGGCTTTGCTGGGAACAGAGGGCTGGAAGTGCCATTTCCTTTATGGGGCACTTGGGGAGTCAGCATGGGTCAGAGGTGCTGCAGCTTTGCACACTGCTGGCCTTTTGGTGAGCCTCTGAGAGCTCCCCAGGGCTGCTGAGCAGCCTTTCTGCTGACTCAGCTGGAGACCTGGGCAGTTCTCTGGCAACCTGGTCTCTGCCCTACTGACGTCTGAGTCCTCAGCTGGGAAACTTTTTTTATGTGTCTGCAGTGAATTTTGGTTGTTCAGCAGTGTTGAAAAGGCAACTTGTGAAGTCTTGGCTGTTTCTGCTAAAAGGAAAAGTCCCTAGGGAAGCACTTTGGAGGAGGAGTATCCTGTCTGGAAAGGAAACATCTCTCATCTCTGTTGCTTTAAGGAGAGGCCAGGCCTGTGTTTTGGTGCAGCCCAGAAAACAAATGGGATGGAGGAGGGGGGGGGAGTGGAACCAAAAAGCCAGAGTCTCTGCAATGATGATGGATGGTGTGGGGGAGACTTGAGCTGCAAGCCTGAGGAGCTGGTTGAACCCGAGCTTTGAAAGTGTTGGGTTTTACCTTGATCTGTCAGAGCTGTGACTTGGTCACCCTCAATTCTGCTGAGCCACCCTGCTGAAGGTGCCTGGCCAGGGTGGGCCTCCCCTGCAGGAGCCCCAGGGTGTGCCAGACGTCTGCATGTGCTCACAGCCTCCTGGGTAGATTCCCCAACATACACACCCCTTTGAAAATAGTTGCCTGCACGCTCACTTCTCTGAGAGGGGAAGAGCATTCCTTCCTGTTGGAAGGAAGTGGATGGGAAGAACATAGAAGGAGCCTGAGTGGTTGTCTGTGGTGTTACCATACCGGTGAATCAGTGTTTGCCTATTTACAAGCAGTATATTGCAAGGGGTGATCCTTAGCTGAGACTTTGTCTTGCTCTAATCCTTATAATAGCACAAATAATCTCTTGAAAAATTCCCCTCCATGTTTTCCTGAGGATTAACTGCTGTGGGAGGTCAGCACTGCTGGCCTGGGAGCTCTCCAGGGCCATGGTTAAACCCAGGAGCGTGGTGGTGGAGTTGCAGTCTGGGCTGAGGGGGGTTGGGGCTGGTTTTTGAGGTGTCTGGCCTTTGGGGAGCTGTGCTTGTGTTGGTGACTCAGGCTGCTGTCTTACTGCTGTGCTTGTGAAAAGGAACCCAAACAGGGTGAGCACATTGGATGCTGCTTTTCATTTCTGCCCCCCAGCCCAGCCTCCTGCCTGGAGCCATCAGGAGGAAGGTGACCCTCTGCTGAGGAGCAAGGCAGCAGGAACACTTAGCAATCAGAAAATCCAAGGAGTGTGTGGCAGAGTAGCCCAAGCCCCATGTGCTCCTCTGAGCTAACCCAGCAAGGGTCAGGATTGCCCCAGCAGCCCCTTCAGGGAAAGGCGTTTTCACAGAGTCAGAGTAGCCTGGGTTGGAAGGGATCTCCAAAGCTCATCCAGCCCAACTCCCCTGCACTCAGCAGGGACATCCTCCACTAGAGCAGGCTGCCCAGAGCCCTGTCCAGCCTGACCTTGAATGTCTCCAGGGATGGGGCTTCAACCCCCTCCCTGGGCAACCTGCTGCAGTGTTCCAGCAGCCTCCTGGTGCAGAACTCTTCTCACATCCAACCTGTATCTGCTCTGCTCTCATTTCAAACCATTGCCCCATGTCCTATCCCTGCAGGCCTTTGGGAACAGTCCCTCTGCAGCCTTCTTGTAACCCCCTTCAGGTACTAGAAGGTCACTATTAGGTCTCCCTGGAGCCTTCTCTTCTCCAGGCTGGACACCCCCAGCTCCCTCAGCCTGTCCCCACAGCAGAGGTGCTCCAACCCCCAATCATTTTTGTGGCCTCCATTGGACTCCCTCCATCAGGTCCATGTCCTTCCAGTATTGAGGGCTCCAGACCTGGATGTGGTACTCCAGGTGAGGTTTCCCCAGAGCAGAGGGGCAGGATGACCTCTCTCCAGCTGCTGCCCACACTGCTTTAGATGCAGCCCAGGCTGTCACTCACCTTCTGGCCCATCTGATGATCTCTGTGCTTGCAGTGTTGCCAGAGGGTGCTGCACTGCTCCCAGGTGTGAGGGTGGTGGTGGGATGTTTGAGCTGGACTTTGGTCTCCTTCTAGCCAAAGACCCCAGCTGTGCTTCCTCAGGCCTGTGACAAGGCCTTTCTTCAGTTAGCAGCCTTTTTCTGAGGGTGCTTCTTGTAGTCTTGTCCCCTTGAACCGTGTCAGCCAGGGGCTTGGGCTTTAGTAGCTGTCAGGTCAGCACTGAGTGTTTCTGTGCATGCCTGGGTGTGCTGCTGGCCAGCCTGTCTGTCACAGCCTCTAATGGGAGGCATTCAAAAGCAAGGCAGGAGCAGCTCCAACTTACCAGCTCTGGTTTTCACTCTGGTTTGGGCAGATGGACGTTTTGGGAAGGTTTCATTGTGATTTCCTGTAGCAGGCCTGCAGGCCACCACGGGTCTGAGGAGCTTGGTAAGGCTGTGAAGTGGGGCAGGGTGACCCCTGTGCTGCCTGAATGTGTGGTGGGGCCGATTGCAGAGGACTTCTGTTGGCCCCTGCCTGGCTTCCCCTCAGCACTTCCTGTCCCTGGACTGTGCAGCCTTGTAACCTGAAGCCACTGGAACTACACCTGAGCTTCTGAGACTACTTCACTTCAGCACAAACCCCTTTTGAGGTCAGTGTTGCAGACTGATGGGATTCTCAAACCCATTCCAGTGTGGTTGGGTTCAAGACATCACTTTGAAGTACATTTTATCAATTCATAGATTCACAGAATGCTTTGGGTTGGAAGGGACCTGAAAGTTCATCCAGTGCCAGCCCCCTGCCATGGGCAGGGACACCTCCCACCAGCCCAGTTTGCTCAAGGCCTCATCCAGCCTGGCCTTGAACACTTCCAGGGAGGAGGCAGCCACAGCCTCCCTGGGCAACCTTCCTTCCTCATCTCCAGTCTAATTATTGCCTTCTAGCTTCTGCCCAGTGCCAGCTGCTGAGCAGCTGAGCGGTGACATTTGGATTAGGAATTGAACTCTTTCTCCTCCTGGAATGAGCCATGTGATTTTTTTTTGTGTGTGTGCCCCCTCCACTGCTTGTCCTGTGTCTTGTGTGAGGCAGAGCATGTCCCCTGTGCTCTGCACTGCTGGGTAGGATGTTGGCAGAGCACTGTGGACGTGGGTTTCAGTGGAGTGCACAGACCAGGCACACTGGTGGAGAGCCCGAAGGGAGTGGTGTGGTGAGTGCTGAGGTATCTCGAGTGCTTTGGTGCTTTAGCAGCATAGGATGCACCAGGGCAGAGCGTGTGCTGTGTGCCCAGGTGTAAGTGGGAAGGCAGGGCAGGGGGGGGTGGGTTTAGCTGGTAAGCAGTTGTGTGGCCCAGAGGCTCACCCTGCCTGGCCTGGCTTGCAAGCTGTACACGAGAGGTGGGGGAGCAGGGCCGGGGTGGTGCCCGGGGGTGGCTGGGGGCTTGCATGAGGGCTGTGTCAGCTCCCACCGTGCTGCCAGCCCAGGGGAGTCATGGGAGGAGGAGTTCTCTGCAGGCATCTTCCCAGCACAGAGCCTTCATGGGAAAACAAACCAGGGTCTAATTCCAGCAATCCTGCATGGAGGTGTCAGCAGAAGATAGCTCTGGCTGGGGTTTAACTAAGCCTGGCCTTGCAGCTGTGTTCTGGTGGCTGTGTATGAGGAGGTTACTAACTCTGGCTGTGATGCCATTGTGGGTCTGAGGAGAACATGCACTGCCAGCATGCTCTTACTGTGCCCTCCCTGGGCCTTCTCCCCTTTGCACAGGAGCTCATCAGCAGTGGGGGGGAGCAGGGGGTAAGTGGTAATGTGCCCAAGACAGGCTGGAATCCACTTTGGGTTTAGCATTCGCTGCCCTGTGGGCTTGCCCAGCGTGTTAACCGTGGCTGGTGAGGGGTGACTCAGTCCTGCACACTTGCATGGGGGCTGGAAGCTGCTTCCTTTGAAGGTGGCTTTTTTTCAGTGATTTGGACAGACTGAGGCTGTGCCTGTTGGAACAGCAGCTTGGCAGCTGCAGGACTTGCTGCTGCTCTTCTGGAAAGTCACAACCAGTTGGCCTTCATTTGTACCAAGTGAGTGCTTGCTGCTGTGGAAGCACACAGGAGGTCTCTGAGAAGGAACATGCCACAAGCAAAGGCTGTTTACAGGGGAGCTCCCTTTTGATCAGCAGAGGTAACTGAACAGATCAGCATCCTTTTGTGGGACACTTTCCTTGGGGGGGGCAGCACCTCAGGATGTCCCTGTGGCCATGCTGTGTTGCAAACAGCCCTCCTTGCATCTGCTACTGGCATTGTATGAATGGAGGAGCAGCACTGGTGGTGGTTTACAGGCGCAAGGAGAAGATTTGGAAGGGCTTAAGTGAAAGATAGTTGCAAGGTAATCTTCTCTGGTTTGTGGCTTCTGATCAGTCTAAAGGTGGTTTGGATGTTGTGCTTGGGGACAGGGTTTAAGGGTGAACCTTGCAGAGTAAGGTCAGTGGTAGGACTTGGTGATCCTGAGGGTCTTTTCCAAGCTGAATGCTTGTGTGATTTCTCTGCTTTCTGTGCTTATGGAAACTTCCCTTTCCTCCTGATGTAGGAGCCCCAGGGATTGCCCCTGCATGCACAGGAGGTTCTTGTTAGCTGCCTACAGCATGAGCTAGTGGAAGGAAAGCAGAGGAGAGCTGAGGCAGCTCTTCTGACGTGAGGAACTCTCCCTACCCTTGTCAGAGTATCTGGGCCCTGGCATAGCCAGAGAATGTCTTTAGGGCTGCTGGGCAGTGATGCACTGAGCTGGGCAGGTGAGGCAGTGCAGAGTGTGTGAGCAATCCCTGGCTGTGCAGGTGGAGTGCAGGAGCTGCAGGCTGTGCTCTCCCTCTCAGCAGGCTGTGCTCCTGGCACACGTGTGCTAGGCCCTGAGTTCAGGCCTGCTCCGTGGCAGAGCCCATGCTGACATGGAGCCCATGCTGACATGGAGCCCATGGGCCATGTGTCACAGCACTGCATGAAAGACTGACTTGGAACAAGATGCTCAGAGCATCTGGTTTGCTTCATGATTTTGCAGAAACAAATTACATAGCAGTGCTGGCTGAGCTCATAGATTAAAAATAAAGCAAGCCACCAGCAGCTGAGTTCCCCCAGCACAGGCTTTGTCTGCTTGTACATCCAGCCTTCAGCTGAGCTGGAAGCTGGCTGGGGCTGTGCTGGGAACAGGTAGAGCTGACCTTTGTTCACTCCCTGTTAGGAACATGCTGGTTTTGCTCCCTGTTTGGTGCTTGTGGGGCTGTAACAGGGAGGTGACTCCAAAACATGCCTCTATGAACTTACAAAGCTTCTGGCCTGCTGCTCAGGGGATGTGATGGTGAAACCTGTGTGCTGCTGAGCCTCTCTGCCCACATGATGGATGTCTGGGGTTCTGTCTCTGTCACTCCTGTGAGGTAAATGATGCTTGCAGGGCTGACATGCTCTTGCTGCACAGCACTGATGGCAGCAGCAAATAAACCTGGAGCTCGTCTGAGGGAAGTGCAGAGTGCTCTGGGTTGCATGCTGTGGCATCTGGGCTTTCCCTGCACAGCAGCTTCTGTTCAAAGCACCAGAGCAAGCAAGAGGAACCCTTGGCTTGCTGGGCTGCATCTGGTTTTGTGGCTTTACTGTTTTCCTGGATCCTGCCTGGCAGCTCCTCACACGTTGCAGGAGTGAGTGATGGAAAACTCAGACTTTCAACATGTTTGAAAGTCCTTAAAATAATCTGTGCTGAGGTGAGAGGAGCATGGGTGTGCAGACCTACTGCTTCATGTCCCTGTGGGGACAGGCTGGGAGAGTTGGGGCTGTTTGGCCTGGAGGAGAGAAGGCTCCAGGGGAGACCGTAGAGGAGCCTTCCAGTACCTGAAGGGGCTCCAGGAGAGCTGGGGAGGGCAGGAGATGAGCAGAGGGAAGCATGGGTGGCTCAGTGGCTCAGAAGTCCTTTCTGTAGGATCTCTGTTGCTTTGACTAAGGCTGAGAGCCCTGGGGCTGTTCAGCCTGGAGAAGAGAAGGCTGAGAGGGAGTCTGACTGGTGTTTATAAACATGAAGGGTGGGGGGCAAGGAGAAGGGGTCAGGCTCTTCTCATCGGTGCCCTGTGGTAGCATGAGGGGCAAGAGGCACACACAGGAATCCAGGAAGTTCCACCTCCAACATGAGGAGAAACTTCTTTGCTGTGAGGGTGCTGGCTTGAAGCAGGCTGCCCAGAGTGGTTGTGGAACCTCCTTTGCTGGAGGCTTTTGAGGTCCACCTGGATGCTTTCCTGTGTGTCCTGCCCTGGGTGATCCTGCTTAGGCAGGGGCTGGACTGGATGATCTCCAGAGGTCCTTTCCGATCCCTGCCATTCTGTGCTTCTGTGTCTAGAGCCCTGCAGCCTACAGAGGAGGTTCCTGCTGACATTCTCCAGCACCTCAGTGCCTTCTGTCCCTCTTGCAGTGTGGGGAGTGCCAGCAGCGTGCTGGTGGGGAGCAGGTGATGTGGAAACTTACAATACAATACACCAGGTTGAAGAGACCTTCAAGATCATCGTGTCCAACCCATCAACCAATCCAACCCACCCAAACAACTAACCCATGGCACCACGCACCCCATCAAGTCTGAACACCTCCAATGAAGGTGACTCCACCACCTCCCTGGGCAGCCCATTCCAATGGGCAATCACTCTCTCTGTATAGAACTTCTTCCTAACATCCAGCCTAAAACTTGTGACGTGCATGGAATGTTCCCTGGGGACTTCAGCAAGTGCTGCTTGCACTGCTCGGAGTTCTGGTTGTGGCTCTTTGGCTCTGTGCTCGCCGCAGCCCTGCCACAAGTTAGCGAGTGGAAAGTGACACAAAGAGCAAACTCCTGGTGAGGTCCTGCTGGCTCTTGTGTTCTTTTTTATTGCTTGTGTTTGTAAGGAAATAGAAGTGCCTCGGGGGGGCTTGTGGGGTGACAAAGGATGAAGGGGGGAGAGCACAGGCTTGTCTCAAGCTCTGCCCTGGGGGGCCCTGACTGCATGTCTCTGGCAAGAAGAGTTCTGCTGAAAATCAGAGCCTTTCTTTAGTCCTTCATTTGTTGCTTTGCAGTTAGTGGGTGAACTTAGCTGTGTGATTATCAGCTTACCCCTCTGTTCCTGTGCCCTGGTGCCAGCTGTGGGCTGAGCTGTTGGGCCATACCTGCACTTCACGCACACACGAAGGCCTCCCCCTTGTAGGGGTCACCCAGCTTGTGGCTCTGTGTGGCTCTTCCCCTTCCCTGCAAAGCAAGCAGCTGGTGGAAGGAGGGCTCATCAAATGGTCCTACAAACAGGAAACTGAAGCTCATGAAGATGTAGTGAGTTGATCAGGGCCCTGCAGGGAGGCAGTGCTGGAGCCTGGTGTGAAATGCAAATGGGAGTCCTTGGCCGGAGCTCTAACCAGGCTGCCGTTAATATTCATGGCACCAGAGCGGTGAGGAGCTCCTAGCGAGGAGCAGGGCCCCGTGTCACCTCCCGCAGCCACGGAACAAAGACTGTCCGTGCTCCTGGGACATGCCTGGCTGCCCTTGGCTGTGCCTGCTGAGCCTCAGACCTTGTGTGTGCTGCTAAAAACCCTTCGTGTGCTGCTGCTGCCTTGGGAGACCCTGCTCAGGGGGAGTGGGGGGAGGGCGGGGGGAGACCCTGCTCAGAGCAGGCAGCTGTAGAATCACAGAATGGTCTGGGTTGGAAGGGACCTCTGAAGGGCCAACATCCTCTGCAGTCAGCAGGGCCATGCTCAACTCGATCCTGATCTTGGGGCTGATTGCCACACAGAATGTGCTGAGGGTCTGCTGGTGTGCAGAGCCCACAGGGAGCACAGTCAGCCTTGCTCCCCCAGCACTCCCAGGACATGTGACAGGATTAAACATCCACTGGAGCCTTTGGAGCTGGAAACGGTGCTATTTCTGGAGTGGGCCAGATGGTGGTTTCCTACCTTTGGCTTCTGTTTTAAACTTGATAAGGAAGCACTTAGGTTGTACCTTTTGGAGTTTTCTGTTGTGGAGCAGGCTGGACGTGCTTATGCTGATAGAATCCATCCAAGATGGGCCTCTGAGCAGGGGTGGCAGGGCAGCTGAGGTCAGCATCCCATCTCCAGTGCTGATGGGGCTTGTGAGTAGCTGTCACAAGACTGCAGGTTCTGGACCCCTGCAGCCCTTTCCTGGTCCTGGACACCTGACAAAGGACCAGACAAGCACATATGTGCTCATAGCTCTCCTTCCTCACCTCTGCAGATGTGGAGAATCTCAAAGCCTTGCTACACTAAATGTTTCCCTTTGCTGAAGGATGGCTGCTGTGTGCTCCTCACCATCCCCAGTGGCCTGAGTTCCCTGTCTGGAGGGCCAGTGGTTACCTCTCTGTGCTTGGTGTGTAGGGAGGAGTCGAGTTCAGTGCTGTCTTCAGGGTTCCATCAGCATCTCCTTGGCTAGAGGAGTGTTTTGTGGCCCTTAGGTTGTGTTTTCCTGTGAGGTAGCACTGCTGTCTCTTTGCCAGCTGTAAGTGGGAGCTTCTGCTGTGCTCTTGAGGGGTTCTCTCAGGTGTCTGTGTGCACTGGGGCCGTCTGGGTGCTGCCATAGCAATCAATCCCACATCTCAAACTTGTCTGTTGCCACGAGCTCTTTGAATCCTTGCATAATTGCTTCCCAAGAGGAGTTTGCTGTTGCCATAGCGCTCAGGGTCCCCTGTAAGCCCCTCTTGCCTGCAAGCCCAGCCAAAAACTAGTTTTAGGCCAAGCTTGATCTTGCTTTCTGCTTCCCCTGCCCCTCCAGCTACACCCTGCTGTGTGCTCCAGAGCTGTGTTTTCCCTCCTGCCGAGGTGATTCACCACTCCCTCGCTGTTCCAGGGAAGCTCTTCAGCTGCCTGCCTGCAGTTGCTGCAGCTTCTTGCTGGCTTTGCAGTTCCACTCATCTTCACTCCAAAGCAGTTGTGCTCTGCAGCACGTTTGTGCCATTGCTGATCTTTCACTGGAGAGGAGGGAGGTCTGGGATGCTGTTAGCAGCTGCTTGGGGTAACAGCAGCTGAGATGTGCTTCAGAGAGGGCTGATTGATAACTAAACAAATGATTGCTTTATTATTTTCTCCATTCAAGCTGTGAGTTAATTCATGAGCCAATAATTTATCTCTTTTTTTTTTGTTTCAGCCTTAACAGTGGAAGTTCAAGGACTAAAATAGTCACAATAGAGAGGGATTGAGTCTGTTTGCCAAGTAATCTACTTGGAGGCAGAGTATCTTGCTGCATAGTAATAAAGTGCTGCTCCACCAGCTCTGGGTTTCCAGGTCTGCCTGTCAGAGAAGAGCTGAGCTGGATGCTGAGGGCTGTGGAGCTGAGCACATGCCCAGCAGCTCTCCCCACGTGAGCACCTCAGCTGGGGAGGCCAGCAGCTTCCTCAGCCTCTGCTGAGCTGCTGTTTGTTATGAAATTGCTGTCACAAATGCTGGGAGACTTTCATACCCTGGCATTAAGGTATCCAGGCTGTGCTCTGACTGCTCTGGCAGGCAGGGTGGGATGCCAAGCCATTGCTGCCCTTGCAGTAGAGCTTTGGAAAAGGAAATGCAGAGTTCATGCATGGTTTGGATCTTACCCATTGATTATTTTATGCTTCTAATATGATATTGCATGGCAGAGATTAATTTCCTTTCCTTCCCCCCCTCTCCTCCTTTTTCTCTTCCCTCCTTCCTCTGCTATATTTTGATTTACAGCTTCCTTTTTTGAGCTGGCAGGGAGTTGAAGGGGAAGGATTGAGGAAAGGCTCTTAAAGATCTGGGATGAGGCAGGGTGCTGGAAGATGCAGAGAAATGCAGCTAAACAGCATTAAATGAGACCTATCCAACTGAACCCTAGAGAAGTGAGGAAGAGGCATTTGAAGCTTTATCCATGGCATCCGTGCAGGGCGAGTGCCTGTGGCTATGTAAACATCCTGGGGCTGCCTGTGGTCCTGAGTCACAGCTGATAACCTGAATGCTCACCCTCAAAAGCCAGCCAAGCCTTGCTCTCTTCAAATAAGGAGAGCTGAAGACTGCTGCTGTGGCTGGTGGTGTCCTGCTGCCCGGTTTGGGCCCTGGTGGCTGTTGCTGCCACACCAGCATCAGCTGTGACCGTCCTGCCTGCTTCACATGTGCCCAGGAGAGGGTGGAGCCTGTACGTCTAAATCTGTCTTGTCATGGCCTAGATATTGCAGAATGACACTGAGCAAGGGCCCTGTAATGATGTTGGTAATGTTGGATAATCACATTAGGGCTTGGCTCTGGCAAATCTGTGCAGGGCTGCCTGTGGGCCTGCCTCACGCCTCTGGAGAGCCTGACCCGACAGCTCTGCATGAGCTGGAGCCTCTGTGTCACCTGAGGGTACTCACTGCCCTCCTAGAGCCATAGATGCATGGAATGGGTTGGGTTGGAAGGGACCTCAAAGATCAACCAACCCCCTGCCATGGGCAGGGATGCCTTCCACCAGCCCAACTTGCACAAGGCCTCAGCCAGCCTGGCCTGAAACACCCCCAGGCAGGAGGCAGCCACAGCCTCCCTGGGCAGCCTGGGCCAGGCTCTCCCCAGCCTCACTCTGAACAATTTCTTCCTCCAGTCTCACTCTGCTCTCTCCCAGCTCAAAGCCATTGTCCCTCAGCCTGGCACTCCCAGCCCTTGTCCCAAGTCCCTCCCCAGCTCTCCTGGAGCCCCTTCAGGTCCTGGAAGGCTGCTCTGAGGTCTCCCTGGAGCTTTCTCTTCTCCAGCTGAACAGCCCCAACTCTCCCAGCCTGGCCCATAGTGGAGGTTCTCCAGCCCTCTGATTATCTTGGTGCCTCCTCTGGACTCCCTCCAGCAGGTCCATGTGCTGGGTGTTGTGCTAAAGTTTCTATGGTGGTGTTGAAGGCCTCTGGTGGGAGCTGTGCTGCAGCTGTGGGAGCTGCTTTCCCCAGTCAGTAGTGAGAGGAGTTGCCAAAAGCAGCTTCACCTGCACACCTCAGGCTTTGTTGCAGTGTTGGCTGTGGGTCTTTGCCCTCATGGTGTGTGTTTGGTGTGTGCAGAGCACTCTGGAGAGGTCTTTGTGGCTGGGTTTTTTCCTTCCTTTCTCCCCCTACCCCAGGTCAGTTGTGCAGCAGTTGCCTGTACCCAGTACAAAGCTGAGGCAGATGCTGGGCTGGCTGTGCTCAGCAAACCTGCTCAGCATGGAGCTGCTGACAGATTGGTGCTGGCCAGCAGTGGAAAAGCCTCTTCTCCTAAGCCAGTGGAACATGTGAACTGTGGTGCTCCTCTCAAATGTACTCTGTGGACACCACCTTCCTGCCAGCTCACTGTGAGCTGTGGGGAGAAATTCCAGCAGCTGTCGTTGGGGGTTGAGGGCAGAGCCTCATGCCAAGACCTTGAGAGCTCCAGAGGGCAGGACCCCCCTGTGTGTGTGGAGCTCCCCCCTGTGTGTGTGGAGCTCTGGGGGTTCTTGGAGTGTTCAGGGGGAGCAGCCCCCCCCAGTGTGTGTGCAGAGCCCTGGGGGTGCAGGGAGCCCCCCTTGTGTGTGGAGCTGTCTGCCATGCTCTGCCTGTGTGAGATGGGAGTGTCTGTGGGCTTGTGGCCTTCTCTGCTCTCAGAGCTGCTGTTGGTACCAATGGAAACCAGGTGAGCACAGAATCTACCCTTGTTTTGTGGGTTCATAGAATCCCAGTGTGGTTTGAGTTGGAAGGGACCTCCAGGGAGCATCCAGTCCAACCCCTGGCCAGAGCAGGGTCACCCAGGGCAGGCCACACAGGACCACATCCAGGTGGGTCTTGAAATTGTTCAGAGGAGACTCCACAACCTCTCTGGGCAGCCTGCTCCAGGAATGTGGTCTCCAACCCCTTGCCATGGGCAGGGACACCTCCCACCAGCCCAGGTTGCACAAGGCCTCATCCAGCCTGGCCTTGAACACCTCCAGGGAGGAGGCATCGACAGCCCCCCAGCACTGCTTCCCTCTGGCAGCAGGACCAGGCCTTAGCTGGGTGGAAGTGGTTGTGTGTACTTGCTCTGCAGGGGGGAGAGCAGCTGCTGCTTATATGGGGCTGCTGCCCAGCTAGGTGTGAATTGGAGTTGGGCCAGCACCAGGAGGGTGCTGTGCTTGGATGTCCTGAGATACAGAATCACAGAATGTTAGAGGTTGGAAGGGACCTCCAGAGATCATCCAGTCCAACCCCCTGCCAGAGCAGGGTCACCCAGGGCCAGGCCACACAGGAACACAGCCAGGTGGGTCTTGAAAGTCTGCAGAGCAGGAGACTCCACAACCTCTCTGGGCAGCCTGCTCCAGGGCTTTGTCACCCTCACACCAAAGAAGTTTCTCCTCATGTTGAGGTGGAACCTTCTCTGTTCAAGTTTGTATCCATTGGTCCTTGTCTCATTACTGTGCACCACCAAGCTTGGCCCCCTCCACTTGCCCCCCACCCCTCACATCTTGACAGAGAGGCCTGGAGCACAAACCCTGTGAGGAGAGCTGGGGCTGCTTAGCCTGGAGAAGAGGAGGCTCAGGGGAGACCACCTTGCTCTCTACAACTCCCTGAAGGGAGGTTGTAGCCAGGTGGGGGTTGGTCTTTCTCCCAGGCACCCAGCACCAGAACAAGAGGACACAGTCTCAAGCTGTGCCAGGGGAGGTTTAGGCTGGAGGCGAGGAGAAAGTTCTTCACTGAGAGCTGTTGGCCGTTGGGATGTGCTGCCCAGGGAGGTGGTGGAGTCACCGTCCCTGGAGGTGTTCGAGAGGGGATTGGATGTGACACTTGGAGCCATGGTTTAGTAGTCATGAGGTCTTGGGTGACAGGTTAGACTTGATGATCTCTGAGGTCTTTTCCAACCTTATTGATTCTGTGACATTGATCACATCCCTCTCAGCCTTCTCTTCTCCAGACTAGACAGCCCCAGGGCTCTCGGTCTCTCTCCACCGGGGAGATGCTCACACCACCTGTGCATGTGGTCCTTGGATGCTTCCTCTAGTTAAAGGCTCACCAGGAATAAGATGAGAAGCTTCATTTCCTGCAAGCTCAGCTTAGCTCAGAGCTCTCTTGACTTGCTGTAGTTGTCACTCAGTGTCTTTGGGGCATGAGTACAGTGCAGTTCCTGATCATCTTGTGCTTTCTGAGCTGATTTTCCACCTGCTTGCTATCTCACCCAGGGAGATGCAGCTTTCAGCTGATTTTTCTGATTATTTGTGCTTGTCTCAGGTTTCCTACTTTGAAATCTCAGGTGTCCTTTACACTTTATCCAGGTGCTCTCTACTTTCCCTCCTGTTCTGAAGCTCTGATTTGCTCCCACAGCCACTTCAAATGCTCAGGACATGGGTGAAATTTGAGTGACTGTGACCAGTGCTCCTTTCACAGGAGAAGCTCTTTCAGCTGAAGTCAGTGCTTTGCTTTTTTCCTTTGCCCTCAAGATAACTCTTCAGTGTTCAGACTATTTAATTGGTGGTTGATGCTTCAAGATCTGGTTTGATAAGTTTCCCAGAGCAGCTCTATCTCCACTCCAGTACAAAGCCTTTAAAAGTGCTATTTAGGGGCAGTGGAAGCAGCTCAAAGGAGCAGACCAAGCCACAGCTGAAAGCTTTGTGAGCCAACCAGAATCTCCACTGCTTTTGGCTTTGTTTAACTCCCTGTGCAGGTGAATGTGGTGAGGTGAGGCACTGAGAGCTCTGCCTCTTGGAAATGAGCTTGGGGAAGCTTCCCAGGGACTGCTCCCATGCATGAAAGCCAGTGTGGGGCTTTGTTTTCCACAGGCCTGCCTGGAACACAAGAACTTGGGTCTGTGTCTTTTAGAGCCCCCCAGCTGAAGCATTGCACACAGAGCTCAGTTTGTGCTTTGCAGAGCTCAGTGGTTTGTATCCCTGATGCACAGAGTTCATCCTGACTTGCTCCAGCCCCTGTTCTAGGAGCTGCTTGGGGCAGGCCTTTGTGGCTGGAGCAGTCCCTTCAGCTTGGCTCTGCTTTGCTTCAGCACAAGTCAAGTGACTTAAAAATAAACCAAAGCAGCTAAGTGCAGCTTGGTATTTCCTTTGAGGTAACAGTCTGGGCTGAGAGCAGACCTGTTTGGTTGAGCCTCATAATCTGCTGCTCTCAGCTGGAGAGCCTGCAGCCAGGGGATAAGGGCTTGTTTTGTTCTCCCTCAGAGCTGGGCTCTGCTTCCTGACACACGTGTGCACACACAGCCAGGAGCCTGGGTGTAGGGGGACCAGGCCCTCTGCTTCCACAGAGACTCCCCAGTTTGTCCTCTTGCCTGCAGCATGTCCTGCACTGCTCTTGTCATTGCCACCTCCAGAGAGTCCTTCAGGTCACCCTTGGAGCTGTGGCTTTCTGTCCATGAGCCTGTTCTGATTCAGCTGGTGGCCAAGTCCCTGTGTGCTTGAGCTTAGGAGCTGTTGGCACAGCTTAGCCTAAGTGAAGAAAACCTTCATTTCCCATTCTACTCTGGTGAGACCTCACCTGGAGTACTGCATCCAGTTCTGGAGCCTCTATTACAGGAAGGATCTGGAGGTGCTGGAAGGTGTCCAGAGAAGGGCCATGAGGAGGAGCAGAGGGCTGGAGCTGCTCTGCTCTGGAGATGCACTGAGAGGGTTGGGCTTGTGCAGTCTGGAGAGGAGAAGCCTCCAAGGAGACCTTCTTGTGGCCTTGCAGTATCTGAAGGGGGCTCCAGGAAAGCTGGGGAGGGACTTTTGAGGGTATCAGGGAGGGATAGGACTGGGGGAGATGGGGAGATTCAGATTGGATGTCAGGAAGAAGTTCTTCCCCATGAGGGTGGTGAGAGCCTGGCACAGGCTGCCCAGGGAGGTGGTGGAAGCCTCACCCCTGGAGGTTTTTAAGGCCAGGATGTGGCTGTGAGCAACCTGCTCTAGTTTGAGGTGTCCCTGGCCATGGCAGAGGGGTTGGAACTGGCTGAGCCTTGAGGTCCCTTCCAGCCCTGGCAGTTCTGTGATTCTATGATTCATTTTGTAGCCTGTATGGTGGGAAGCAAACCTCAGTTGTGTCCCTGTGCTCCTGAGAGGTGAGGCAAGGCTGTGCCTCTAGGACAGGCTGTGTGTGTGCTGGGCCTGCAACTCCAGGGTGAATCATCTTCACTAGTATGGATATCAAATGCCATGGAAGTACCCTGATGGCACCAGAGGGTTGTGGAACTGGGTGGGAGAGTGAGTCAGAGGCATTAATTAAATCCCAAACCCCAAGTGTCACCATGAGCAGCACACCAACATGTAGTAATTAACCAGCAAAAGACAAACACCAAGGAGAGCATGAGGCCAGCCACTGCTGCCTCAGGGCTTTTGGTGCCAGGGAAGCTGGAAAAGCCACTCCAGTACCACCCCCCCAGCTGGGGAGGAGGCTCTGGAGAAGAGCCTGACAGTAGCTGTCTGTGGTGTGGAGGGTAAGAATCTGGGCTGGAAATGAAGCCAGGGGAGAGCTTTGTGAAACTTCTGGCAGGAAGGGTACCACCAGGCTGGGAAGAGAGCAGCAGAGCCTGTGCAGAAGGTGTGAGCAGAGCAGGGGAAGAACAGGTTAGGCAGAGGTGTCAGGAGGCTCTGTGAGCATTGTCAGTCCTGCCTGGGAGAGGCTGAGTCAGCTGAAGTCCAGGCTAGGTTGATGGTTGGTCTGGATGATCTTAGAGATCTTTCCAACCAAAACAGTTCTGACTCTGTGCTTGCTCAGGGTCACACTGTCTCAGTGGCACAGCCCAGTGCTGCTTACCAGCATCCTGCTGCAGTCTGGGGAGGGTGAAAGGAGGCTGCAGAAAGCCTCCCTCTATCCATTTATCTTGCTGTCCTCAACCTCCCTCCATTGGACTCCCCTGGGGCAAGAATAAAAGCCTCATCTGTCTGTCACTCTGCTCCCTGCAGGTTTTGTTTTAGGCATCGAACTGCAGGACAGACAAATCTGAAGGCCCTAAGTGCTCAGCATTTTAAAAGCTGCTGAGGTGGAGATGGCCATGAAAGAGGAAGAAAGCAGCAGAGGCCATGCTAAGGACCCTGCAGTTACCTGCTTAAGTGCAGGGAGGCTGGTGGGAGCCTGAAGTGTCCTTTGCCTGCAGGCTGTGTGGTGGCAAACTCCTCCTGAAACAGCTGAGGGGGTAGGAGATGCTCTTGGGCTCTACCAGTGAGTGATCTTCCAGCAGACCAAAGCAAGACATAGATCTAATGCTCACTTTTAAGACTGAATTCTTGGTACCAGTCAGGCCTTTTGTGATACAGAGCCACAGAAAGCATCTGGTTGGAATCTGGATCATCCACTCCAGCCCTGCACCCAGCACTGCAGGGTCACCACCAACCCTAAGCACCAGCTCCACGCTGCTGGAACACCCCCAGGGATGGTGACTCCAGCCCTGCCCTGGGCAGAGCATTCCAGTGGCTGAGAGCCCTCCCAGTGCAGAAATACTTCCTGGTTCCAGCCTGAGCCTCCCCTGCTGCAGCTTGGGACCATTTCCTCTGGTCCTGTTTGCCACCAAGGAGCAGAGACTGTCCCCTGCTGGCTCCAGCCTTGCTTCAGGGAGCTGCAGGGAGCAAGGAGGTCTCCCTCAGCCTCCTCTTCTCCAGCCTGAACACCCCCAGCTCCCTCAGCCCCTCCTCACAGCCCAGGGGCTCCAGGCCCTTCTCCAGCCTCATTGCCCTTCTCTGGCAGGCTCCAGCCCCTCAGTGTCCTTCCTGCAGCAAGTGGCCCAGAGCTGAGCACAGCACTCGAGGTGTGGCCTCCCCAGTGCTGAGCACCTCCTGTCCCTGCTGCCCACCCTGCTTCTGAGCCAAGCCAGGCTGCCATTGGCTTGCTTGGCCCCCTGGGCACTGCTGGCTCCTGGTCAGTGACTGCCAACCAACTCCCCCAGGTCCCTCTCCAGGTTGCAGCTTTCCAACCACACATCCCCAGGTCTGTAGCTCCCTGTGGGGGTGCTGGACCTGGCATTGGCCTTGTTGAACTTCACCCAGTGAGCCTTGGCTCATGGCTCTGACCTCTCCACATGCCATGGTAAAGCTTCCCAGCCCTGTAGCAGAAGGACACAACCACCCAGCTTGGTGTCATCTGCAGGGTGTCTCAGTGCCCTCACCCAGGTCATTGATAAAGACATTACAGAGCTGGGAACCCTCTAAGAATGTTTTCCTGCTGATGAGATGTTGTGCCCTACCCAGAGTACAAGGAGAAGGGTTCCCAGTGGCCCCTCAGTCCCATCCTGTGAAGATGTCTTGCTCCTGTCTCATCCATTGAGATGTTGTAATTTGTGGGGTCTCTGCCTGGCTTCCCCTGGCTGGAGCCCTGAAGGTGCCCTTCCAGCACAGATTGGCTTTCTGGAGCCAGGCTGCAGAGCTCCTGGCTGCAGAGCAGAGCTCAGGGACGTGAGCTGTGTCAGCATGGCCTTGGCTGGGTGCTGCTGCTGTGAGGAGTGCATTGTCACACTGCCCCACAGCTGCCCTGGGCAGCTGCTGCATTTTGCTTCCTCTGTTGGCAGTTGCAGGTTTTTGTACCCCTGCAGCATCCTTTCCAAACCCAGGACTTGAAGAGCAAAGGATTTATTTGCCACTTGCTTCTTGTGACCATCTCCATTTCAAGGAAGTGGCAGAAGTGTTGACAGAGAATCATTGAAGAGTTTGGGCTGGAAGGGACCTGAAGGCTCATCCAGTTCCAACCCCCTGCCATGGGCAGGGACACCTCCCACCAGCCCAGCTTGCTCAAGGCCTCATCCAGCCTGGCCTGGAGCACCTCCAGGCAGGAGGCAGCCACAGCCCCCCTGGGCAGCCTGGGCCAGGCTCTCCCCACCCTCGAGGAATTTCTTCCTCATCTCCACTCTCAGTCTCCCCTCTTCCAGCTCAAAGCTCTTCCAGGCTGAGCTCAGGAGGTCACAGATGCTGCCAGTGTCATGCTGACTTCCTTTGGTACCACACTCAGCTTGGACCTTACAGCCCTGGCACAGAGTCTGCCTCGTTGCTGTGGCTTCTGAATTAAACCCTTTAAAGGCAGCTCTGGAGGGAGTTGCTGTGTTTGTCTTTAGAAGTGTTAATGCTGACATCTCTGAATGAAGGGGTTGTAGATGCTTCAGGAAGGAATGTGCTGAGTTCCTGACTCCTTCACTTCCTTGTTATCTGTCCATGCAGAACACTCCCAACAGCTCTGATCCCCCTGGGCTGTGGGCACAGTTTTTAATAAAAAGGGTTGAAATTTGTGACAAAGTCCCCAGGAGCCAGCACTGGGCCCTGGCAGCCCAGAGGCAGCTGAGTGCTGAGCTGCAGCCAGAGCAGGGAGAGCAGCAGCACAGGGAGGGGATTCTGCCCCTCTGCTCTGCTCAGAGCCCACCTGCAGCACTGCCTCCAGCTCTGGGGCCCCCAGCACAAGAAGGACCTGGAGCTGCTGGAGAGGGTCCAGAGGAGGCCACCAAGGTGATCAGAGGCTGGAGAGCCTCCCCTGTGGGGACAGGCTGGAGAGGAGAAGGCTCCAGGGAGAGCTCAGAGCAGCCTTCCAGTACCTGCAGGGGCTCCAGGGGAGCTGGGGAGGGACTTTGGACAAGGGCTGGGAGTGCCAGGCTGAGGAGCAATGGCTTTGAGCTGGGAGAGGGGAGACTGAGAGTGGAGATGAGGAAGAAATTGTTGATGATGAGGGTGGGGAGAGCCTGGCCCAGGCTGCCCAGGGAGGCTGTGGCTGCCTCCTGCCTGGGGGTGTTTGAGGCCAGGCTGGCTGAGGCCTTGAGCAAGCTGGGCTGGTGGGAGGTGTCCCTGCCCACGGCAGGGGGGTTGGAGCTGGATGAGCTTTGAGGTCCCTTCCAACCCAACCCATTCACAACAAGGCCCTTCTTTTGGGATGAAATATCCTGCCCTAGGAGTGAAGAGCTTGGAGCTGGTGGAGACATTTCATCCAAAGAGGAAAAAGTGGGATTTGGAATTGTACCTTTTAACAGGTGTGTGGCAGGATGGGCTCCAGCTGGGCTGTGCAAGGGGGGAAAAAAGCCAGCAGAAAGACTCTCTTGGTACTGATGGATCCGGACCAAAGCAGCACTGCTGTGCAGTGCCCATGGTGGCTGTGCAGTGCCCATGGTGGCTGTGCAGTGGAGCTGGAATGCAAAGCCCAGGTGAAGAGTGGCCAGCAAAGGGCTGCCTGTGTGGAGGGCAGCATAAGATGCTCACACACAAGATATGATCAGCAAAGGACTGGCCCCTTCCCTTTCCTTCCCCTCATTGTGTTCTTGGGACAGACTGGCTACTGAGGAGCTGCTGGGTGCCTCCTGCCAGCAGGAGGAGCGGTGCTGGATGCTCGAGCAGGCAGGGGAAGCTTCTCTGAAGGTCTCGGCTCCGCCCCGGCTCTGCTGAGGTCTGAGGAAGAGTGTGGGCAGCAGGAGCAGGGAAGTGATGGTGCCCCTGTGCTGGGCACTGCTGAGGCCACACCCTGAATCCTGGGGTCAGTTTTGTGCCCCTCACTCCCAGAGGACCCTGAAGGCTGGAGAAGGGCAACAGAGATGGGGAAGGAGAAGAGCACTGGGGAAGAGCAGCTGGGGGGGTTGAGCCTGGAGGAGGCTGAGGGAGACCTCATTGCTCTCTACAGCAGCTGAGAGGAGGCTGGAGCCAGGGGGGGGTTGGGCTCTGCTCCCTAGTCTCAGGTGACAGAAGGAGAGGCAATGGCCTGGAATTGTGCCAGGGGAGGGTTAGGGTGGAGAGGAGGAAAAACTCCTTTGCTGCAGGAGTGGTCAGGGACTGGCCCAGGCTGCCCAGGGAGGTGGTGGAGTCCCCATGCCTGGAGGTGTTCAGGAACCCTGTGGCCATGGTGGTGCTGGGTTGCTGTTTGGGCTGGATGATCTCAGAGGGCTTTTCCAACCCAAACAATTCCATGATTCTATGAGGAAGGAATCCTGGGGCACCTTGGTTGTTTTTCCCTGTCCTTCAGATGAAGATGGACAAATGACTCATTCCTGGGTGAGGTGAAGCTGTGAGCTGTAGGAGAGCAGCACTTGGCACATCCTAGTGCTGGTCCCTGACGTGCTTGCAGAGCTTGATGCTGCTCTTGGCTGAACCTGGCTGTTGTCTGCAGTTGCTGCAGCTGCTTGCATCACTGAGCTCTCCTCAAAGTGGGCTCCTGGGCCTTTTTCCTGTGTGGGGAAGGGTTTGCCATGCCAGAGCTGAGATTTGCCACCTCTCCCCCTGGCAGAGATGCCCCAGTGCCTTGGTGCTTTATGTTCATGAATCATAGCACAGAATCACAGGCTGGGCTGGGCTGGGAGGAGTCACTGCAGTGTGGATTTGGGGTTGCTGGGGGACTTTGGGTGTGAAATGACTTCATGTTGTGCCAGCCAGAGTGGTGTCAGAGGTGCAGGGTGGTTCTCAGTACAGCAGCAGAGAAGATGGCTCAACAAGTGGCCAAGAAGGCCAAGGGCATCCTGGGGTGGATTAGTAATGGGGTGTTGAGTAGGTCAGAGAGGTTCTTCTTCCCCTCTCCTCTGCCCTGGTGAGGCCACATCTGGAATATTGTGGCCAGCTCTGGGCCCCTCAGGTCAAGAATCCCTCAGGGAAGTGCTTGAGAGAGTCCATCCCAGAGCCCCAGAGCTGCTGCAGGCAGTGGAACATCTCCCTGTGGGGCCAGGCTGAGGGAGCTGGGAACAGAGGAGCCTGAGGGCTGCCCTCAGTGCTGGGGATAAAGATGTGCAGGGCTGGAGCCAGGCTCTGCTCAGGGATGGCCAAGGCCAGGCCAAGGGGCACTGGGGGCAAGCTGGAGCAGAGGAGGTGCCAGGGGAAGAGAAGGGAAAACTTTGTCCCTGGGAGGGTGACAGAGCCTGGAGCAGGCTGCCCAGAGAGGTTGTGGAGTCTCCTTGTGTGGAGAGCTTCCAACCCCTCCTGGATGTGTTCTGTGTGCCCTGCCCTGGGTGACCCTGCTCTGGCTGGGGCTTGGCCTGGATGCTCTCCAGAGGTCCCTTCCAGCCCCTGCCGTGCTGTGAGCCTGAGGTGGCTCTGCTGTTGCCTACTGGTATGCCCTGTGGTGGGTAATGTGCAGTATCAGCTACTTGTGGCTATGACTGTGAGGAATATAAATGCTGGGAACTGAGTTTTGGGGAAGCTTTGGGGTGGTGAGCTGCAGCCAGCCCGGGCAGGGCAGGCCAGAGGGTTTTCCTGCAGCTGGATCACAGTGTCCTGACTCAGGGGGGAACAAAAGCTCTGAGCCAGCCTGCCCCTTGCAGTTGGGAAAGTCAGTGCTGAGGAAGTGCTTGTGGCTGGTGAGATAAGGCAGAGCATGACATCATCCCTAATGGCTAAGGGTTGGGAAGCCTTGGGATTGTGCAAATGAAGAGTGGTTTTGTGCCTGGTTCAGCAAAGCACTTAGAATGAAATGCCTGCTGGCACAGCCCGGGCTCAGAGCGCTCTGCCCCCTGTCCCGGGAGCCTCCGTGTTCCTGGGGACAGCTGAACAGCACTTGGCTGTCCCCTGGCTGCCAGTGCCACAGCCTGGTGGGCAGGCTGGCACACGCAGTCCTGGAGCTGCAAGAGAGCTGGAAACAGCTCAGGAGCAAGCCATGTTCAGTGCTGGTCCAGCTCAGGAAAGAATGTGACCCCTGAGGAAAAAAGCTCTTCCTGGCATCCAGAATGCTCCTGAGGAGCTAGGGGGATGGAGAAGATCCAAAGTGAAGAAGTGGGGTTTATTTGTTTGTTTATTTTCAGGGTGGGAAGTGGGAAGCTGCTCAGTGACTCTCTCCAGCCCAGTGGTTTCACTGACTTGGCCAAAAGCTGTGGCCTGGAGGGAAGGGATCCAGCCAGAGGGACCTGGCCAGGCTGCAGAGCTGGGCCCAAGGCAACCTCAGGAAGTCCAACAAGGCCAAGGGCAAGGCTCCTGCAGCTGGGGCAGGGCAATCCCAAGCACAAAGCCAGGCTGGGGGAGGAGGGGCTGAGAGCAGCCTGCAGGAGAAGGCCTTGGGGGTGTCAGTTGGTGCCAAAGTCCCCAGGAGCCAGCACTGGGCCCTGGCAGCCCAGAGGCAGCTGAGTGCTGAGCTGCAGCCAGAGCAGGGAGAGCAGCAGCACAGGGAGGGGATTCTGCCCCTCTGCTCTGCTCAGCCCCCACCTGCAGCACTGCCTCCAGCTCTGGGGCCCCAGCACAGGAAGGAGCTGGAGCTGCTGGAGAGGCTCCAGAGGAGGCCACCAAGATGATGAGAGGCTGCAGAACCTCCCCTGTGGGGACAGGCTGGGAGAGTTGGGGCTGTTCAGGCTGGAACATTGCTGGCTGCCTGTGACTTGCTTGTGAGAGGACTCCAGGCCCAGGACTCTGCTGAGTCCCCAAGTGCAGCAGGCTGCTATCTTCTTACCTTGCCAGGGGCTGAGAGGGGATCATGTGCAGCAGCATGAGGCTGCTTTTACCTCCTCTAGAAGTGCTTGCCTAGCAGTGAAGAGTTTTACATCCTGCTGAAATTACAGAAGGGCTGAAAATACAACTCCAAGCGCTGGAAAGTGGCCAGGACACTGTCACAAACCTGTATGAAATCTGCTCTGGCCTCTGCAGGGACTGGGGAGAATTGGAGCTTCCCATTTTCTTGTTTAGCTTCTCCTAAAACCAGTTAGCAAGAGCAGCAGTCAGACCAGAAGTGTGCAGCCAGACAGCACAGGAATGATTTAGTCCCTGAAAGGTTGTCAAGGCCTGGCACAGGCTGCCCAGGGCAGTGGTGGAGTCCCCATCCCTGGAGGGGTTTAAAAGCTGTGGTGCTGAGGGACATGGTTTGGTGGTGCCCTGGCAGTGCTGGGTTAGTGAATGGACTGAATGAGCTTAAAGGTCTTTTCCAACCTAGATGATTCTGTGATGCCATGATTCCATGGTCCTGTTCAGCCTGGAAGAGAGAAGGCTCCAGGGAGACCTCAGAGCAGCCTTCCAGGACCTGCAGGGGCTCCAGGAGAGCTGGGGAGGCACTCTGGACGAGGGCTGGGAGTGCCAGGCTGAGGGACAATGGCTTGGAGCTGGGAGAGTGAAGACTGAGACTGGAGATGAGGAAGAAATTGTTGAGAGTGAGGGTGGGGAGAGCCTGGCCCAGGCTGCCCAGGGAGGCTGTGGCTGCCTCCTGCCTGGAGGTGCTGAAGGCCAGGCTGGCTGAGGCCTTGAGCAGCCTGGGCTGGTGGGAGGTGTCCCTGCCCATGGCAGGGGGTTGGGGCTGGATGAGCTTTGAGCTCTCTTCCAACCCAACCCATTCCATCAGTCTATGTTCCCCAAGAGCCTGCAGGCCGTTGCTGGCCCCATGGTGCTGGCAGTGCAGGCTGCACACCCCCTGCTCAGCAGTGTGAGTGGCTCAGGGATGAGCTCACAGGCAGCTCTTTGTGCCTTGGGAAGTGAGCAGTGCTTTAGCTTTGCTGGCTTGGATGGGAAAAGAGCTGAATTGCCTCCAGAGCTTCGCTTCTCAGGCGCTGGCTGAGGAGTGCAGGGGAGAGGTGGCCTCTGAGCTGCCTCTCAGCTGACTTCTTGCTTCCCTCCCTTCTGCTGCTGGCAGACTCTGGATTTGTTTGCTGTGTTGGATCTCATGCCTGGACTGGTCTCTGGCCTTTGGCTTTCCTTACATGAGTGGCAGGAGGCTGTCCCAGCAGAGGGGTGAGGATGTTGCAGTGTCTGGATTAGCGTGGTGCTGAGCCCTGCCTCGCTGTGACCCTGCCTCAGCACACGTGGCACAGCTCCCCAGCCTCACCTGGGCCACTGCAGGCTCTTCAGCTGACCTTGGCTGGCTGCAGTGCCACAAATCCTGGCATGTCTGTGAGGCAGTGGAGCTGGCAGTTCCTGGCCCTTGGAAGCCTTCTCTTGCTGGCTCTCTGCTGAGGATGGAGAGAAATTCAAGGACTCTTTCCATGGAGTGTGAGAGCTCTCAGTGCCCAGGTGTAGGGCATCAGGCAAGCAAGGGAGGAATCATATCCTAGGATGGCTTGGGTTGGAAGGGACCTTAATGATCATCCAGTTCCAACCCCTGCCACAAGCAAGGACACCTCAAGGACTATTAAGATTGGAAAATACCTTTAAGATCCCTGAGTCCAACTGTAACCCAAGTACTGTGGCCACTAAACATACCCTGGAGCACCACAGCTGCAGCTTCTTGAACAGCTCCAGGAGTGGTGATTCCACCACCTCCCTGGGCAGCCTGTTCTCCCCAACTCCACCATGTCCAGGCTGCTCAGGGTCTCATCCAGCCTGGCCTTGAACACTTCCAGGCTTGGACCCTCCACCACCTCCCTGGGCAACCTGTTCCAGTGTCTCCCCACTCCTCATCCCTGGAGCCTGCTCCAGTTGGGGATGTCTCTGCTGACTGCAGGGGGGTTGGACTCGATGACCTCCAGTGGTCCCTCCCAACCCAGTGCATTTTAGGCTCTGATAAGAGCTGGCAGCTCCTGGCCATTGCAAGGCTTCTCTTGCTTGCTCTTTGCTGAGAATAGAAATAAATGGTCCTGTAATGTGCATCTGGCAGAGCTTCATCTTAATTGCTTGTCAATTTGCCTTTGATCTATTTGCCTTTCAACTTTGCCCAGATTTAGCAAAGTTGGAGGTTGGACTGGAATAAAGAGGGAGAAATTGGTTGTGGTCTGAGGTTCTGGCAGCTGGAAGTTGTCCTTGAGGCTGAGGAGGTGCTGGTTTGTAGATGGGCAGTGTGCAGGGAAGAAGGGTTGAGCAGCTGTGAGCTGCAGGGTTTTCATCTCTGCAGGGTGCTGTCAGAAGCCACCAGAGTTCAGATGAGTGCTGGAAGCCTTCTCAAAGTGACCCCCATCTGTTCAGTGCAGTGTCCAGGCAGCCAGCAGGGCCTGGGCAGCCTGCAGGGCCTGGGCAGCAGCTGTCCCCACCACAGCAGCCTCTGCAGAGAGGTCCCTCTGCTGTGTAAGGCTGAAAGACACTCCTAAATCCACCAGAAAGTCCTCACTGGGCACTGTTGGCTGTGGTCACTTCCTGGGCTGTCTGCTGCTGCCAGGGGGAGGTTTCAGCCATCTCTTGAGTCCTTCTTCCCCTCTGTCTCCTTGCTGGGAAAGCTGAACTGCATTTGCTTCTGCTGCTGCTCTTGAGGTCCCTCTGCAACCCTCTTTAAAGTATGAGTCTTAGGTCTTGGCCAGGGCTCCTGGGCTTGCAAACAGTACCTCCTCATGCACCTTAACCCCTAACCTTCAAACCTTGGGGTTTTGAGCTGCAAGAGGGGAGAGGACAGATTGAGGCTGGAGATTAGGAGCAAGTTTGGGACAGTGAGGATGGGAAGAGACTGGCACAGGCTGCCCAGGGAGGCTGTGGCTGCTCCCTCCCTGGAGGTGTTCAAGGCCAGGCTGGATGAGGCCCTGAGCAGCCTGGGCTGGTGGGAGGTGCCCCTCCCTATGGCAGGGGGTTGGAGCTGGGTGATCTTTGAGGTCCCTTCCAACCCAAGCCATCCTAGGATATGATTCCTCCCTTGCTTGCCATGATTCTCTCACTGGTGTGGAGTTGCTGTTGGCCTTTTTTGCAGTGCAGCAGTGTGGAGCAGTGCAGGTCATGAGCAGTCAGCGACCAGCATGGGAGGGACTAGGGGTGGTGAGGGACAGACCAAAACTCCAGAACAACCATCTCTTGTGCAGGGGAAACTGAAATCTCTTCTCTGTGTACAGACCACTGAAGGCCCCCCTGCCATTTCCAGCTGTTGGAGCAGGCTGCCCAGGGAGGTGGTGGAGTCCCCATCCCTGGAGGTGTTCAGGAAGCTGTAGCTGTGGTGCTTCAGGTTGCAGTTCAGTGCTCCTGGCAGCTGGGTTACTGTTGAACTTGGTGACCTTAGGCATCTTTTCCAACCTTAATGATTCTGTGAGAAGTCTCCAAGCAGACACCCCCAGAGCTGTGACCTCAGCCTGGCAGCACCTGCAGCCCCAAGGCTCCTGGGGGGAGCAGGGATCCTGCAGGGGCTCTGCTGAGTGCTGCTGCCTGGCTGGCATCAAGCCCTGTGTCTGTAAACCTTCGTGACCCGTGAGAGCTGGGGGCCTGATCCTGCACCCTGGCTCTGCCCTTGTCCCTGCCTTTGGAAGCCAGGCAGCAGCTGTCCTTGATGGCTCTTGATGTCCTTCCCATTGGCATCTGTGCCCTGCTAATGGATCTGATCTGTGCTTTGGAGCCTTCCTGTGTGAGGAGTGTGGCAAGGAGCTGCTGTTCTTTGTGCTCTTTGTCCTTCCCTTCCTGCTCCCCTCATCCCCCTGGGTGTTTCACAGCCCCATCCTGCCCTGCATGCAGGGAGTGCTGGGGCCAGTGGGCATTGGGAGGGGTCATGAATGCAGGGCCATGCAAACCAGGAGGGGTTTGTCACACCTGATGTGATCTACATGTGGGCTGGGGACCTGAGGGCAGTCAGACTCTTGGTTAGGTTGTGCCTTTCTGGGTACCCTGCAAACCTGGGCTTAGTGAACTGTGCTTTGCAAGTGAGGCCACAAAGATGATGGTAGGGCTGGGGCCAGGCTGGGAGAGTTGGGGCTGTTGAGGCTGGAGAGGAGAAGGCTCCAGGGAGACCTCAGAGCTGCATTTCGCTCTCTGCAGGGGACCCACAGGCAGGCTGGGGAGGGACTGTTCAGAAGGGGCTGTGGGGATAGGATGAGGGACAATGGTTTGGAAGTGGAGCAGGGCAGAGTGAGGTTGGACATCAGGAGGAGCTCTGCACAGGGAGGCTGGGGAGACACTGGGACAGGCTGCCCAGGGCTGGGGCTGAGGCTCCATCCCTGGAGCCATTCAAGCTCAGCCTGGCTGTGTCCCTGGGCAGCCTGCTCCAGCTGGAGAGGTCCCTGCTGAGTGCAGGGGGTGGGGAGGATGCCCTGGGGGGTCCCTGCCAACCTGCTGCGGTCTGTGGCTCTGGAAGCACAAGTGAGGGACACTCCCCTGCAGCTCTGGTGGCAGCTGCTGAGTACCCTCCTGCTGCCTGTGCTTTGGAGGTGGAGGCAGGGGCAGCAGCCAGGGAGCAAGAGGTGTCTCTGTTGGTGATGAGGCTGGTTTTGTGTCCTCCCCAGGTGGCTTTGCCATCGTGTTCCTGGTGAGGACCAGCAATGGGGTGAAGTGCGCCCTGAAGCGGATGTACGTCAACAACGAGCACGACCTGCAGGTGTGCAAGAGGGAGATCCAGATCATGGTAAGGCTCCCCTGGGGCTGGGGCCAGGCTGGGAGTGGGGCAGGGTTACAGCCTGGGCACCCTCTGCCTGCCACCTGGGCAGCACCATGGCATAATCTGTGGGCTTTCATAGCAAAGCTGCCCTCTGGGAAGGGCTGGGCCCTGGAGTTAGGTGACTGGGTGAAAATCTTGAGGAGAAGACTCCAGGGGGACCTCAGAGCTGCCTTCCAGTAGCTGGAGGGATCCTCCAGGAAGGCTGCAGAGGGACTTTCAAGGAGGGTGTCTAGAGCCAGGCCAAGGGGGAATGGTTTGAAGCTGAGGGAGAGCAGGGTTAGAGTGGAGCTGAGGAAGAAGCTGCCCAAGGAGGTTGTGGATGTGCCCTGCCTGTAGGTCTGGTGCACCCAGCATGGAACTGTTGGTTCAGAGGAGGCCATGAAAATGATCAGAGGGCTGGAAAACCTCCCCTGTGGGGCCAGGCTGCCAAAGTCCATCAGGTTGGATGAGGCCTTGGGCAACCAAATTAGCTGAGAGGTGTCCCTGCCCATGGCAAGGGGGGGTTGGAGGAGATGATCTCTGAGGTCCCATCCAACCTGAGCCATTCTGTGGACATCAGGAGGAAGTTCTTCACTATGAGGGTGGTGAAGTCTGGAATGGGTTGCTGAGAGATGTGCTTGAGGCCCCATCCCTGGAGACATTCACGATCAGACTTGATGTGGCCCTTGGGCACCAGCTGGAGGTGTCCCTGCTGAGTGCAGGGCTGTTGGACAGGATGCCCTTGGAGGGTCCCTTCCAACCTGATGCAATCTGTGAAACCTGAGATGATCCAAACAGATTTGCTGGGTCTTGCTGGGAGCCTGGTGACCATGGCAATGCTGCTTTAGAAGTGGGGGGAGTGATGAAAGCCTCACTCTGCTGCCTTCCCACAGGAGCTGCAGGCTTGGGGTCAGGGATGTTCCCACCAGAGGCTCTTACCTGTAGCAGATCTGGGCCATGTCTTTTGCAGTAGCTTTTCATGAGGTTCCTACCTTCAAAGTGACCTCCTGGGGGGGGTGTGACAGCACAGCACAGCTTCTGGGTGTGGTTTGTCATCACCAGAGCTAATGCTGCCTGGCAGAGCTTGGATTAGGTCTCCCTTCAAAGCTTTTGGCTGTGCTTACAAAGCTTCTTGACTTGGCTTTGCCTTGCTGGTGCCTTCCACTGTCTCCTGGCTCTGGTGCCTCTTTGCAGTGTGTGGCTAAGCTGGAAAGGGAGGGCAAGAAGTGTCCTCCTTACTGGGCAGCTCTGAGGGCCTCTTAGCACAATCACCAAGCCTTGCCCTGAGGAGCCTGTGCCTCCCTGCAGGGAAGGTTTTTCTTCTGTCCTAGCCTGTGGGCAGTGAAAGTGTTTGAAGCTGAGGTGCCCTCTTTGCAGGCATGCAGCAGCCCAGCAGAAGGTGGTTGCCACCCAGCTGTGTGTGTGGAGCTGGCAGGCCCAAGGAGTGCCTTTGCCTTGCAGGTTCAGCTTGTGTCAGTGAGGCAGTGTCAGCAGAGCTGCTGCTTCACTCCATCAAGGCACCTAAAGAAAGGCAGGGCTGAAGCCCTGTCCTGTGAGCAAAGGCTGAGAGCTGGGTTTGCTCAGCCTGGAGAAGGCTCAGGGCAGACCTTGCTGCCATGGAGCAGGAGAGCAGGGCTGGCTGCCAGGAGGATGGAGACCATCCTGGGGGAGACCAGGGGTGATGAGGTTACTGCTGGGGACATTCCCACTGGACTCCAGAAGGAAATGTTTGCCCATGGGGATGGTTGGACACAGGAATCATCTCCCAGGGGAAGCAGGGCAGCCCCCCCACTGGGCAGTTTGAGACTCAGCTTGGCAGGCTGCTGGATCAGCTCCTTTCAAGGGCCCCAGCACCTAGAAGGCTTGGAGCAGATGGTCCCTGGGGTCCCTTCCAGCCTGGCCTCCTGTGTCCCCCTAAAGCAGGGCTCCCTTGTGTTTTATGAGCTTAGGGAGGCTTTGTTGAGCACCAAAGATCTGAGCAGGTCTTTGCTGGTGGAAGAGTGGAGGAGATGAGAGAAGTCAGCCCAGCACATGGTGTGGGTGGGCAGCAGGGCACATGTGCCTTGTTGTGCCCTCTGTGCCAAGGAGCAGCAAGGTCCAGGTGCCATGGCCTGGGCCCTCCAAGGGCACATGGAAGAATCTGGATCAGTCCCTGGACAAGTTGGTTCATTGGGTTGGCTCCAGGCCTTCTGGAAGGAGAAGAGGAGAGAGAGGCCTGAGGTGTGCTCAGGGTCTCTGTGACAGGAGCTTGCTCCTGGGCAGGACAGCAGCCAGGAAAGCTGTGAGGTGGAGAAGCACCATGCAAATGCTGCTCCCTCCCTTTGGCTGGTTTATGTGTGAGCTTGTCTCTTGCAGAGGGACCTGTCTGGCCACAAGAACATCGTTGGCTACATTGACTCCAGCATCAACTCAGTGAGCAGTGGAGATGTGTGGGAAGTGCTGATCCTGATGGACTTCTGCCGAGGTGAGCCTGGGTCCAGGGCTGGCTCTGGCCCTTCTCTGTGCTTGCAGCAAAGCTTCAAGCATCCTCCCTTCCAAAACCAAACACAAACCTGTTCCTGGGCCTGGCCACTCCTTGGCTGCCCAAGCAAAGGCCCTTGATGTCCTTCCCATTGGCCTCTGTGCCCTGCTAATGGATCTGATCTGTGCTTTGGAGCCTTCCTGTGTGAGGAGTGTGGCAGGGAGCTGCTGCTCTTTGTGCTCTTTGTCCTTCCCTTCCTGCTCCCCTCATCCCCCTGGGTGTTTCACAGCCCCATCCTGCCCTGCATGCAGGGAGTGCTGGGGCCAGTGGGCATTGGGAGGGGTCATGAATGCAGGGCCATGCAAACCAGGGAGGGGTTTGTCACACCTGATGTGATCTACATGTGGGCTGGGGACCTGAGGGCAGTGAGACTCTTGGTTAGGTTGTGCCTTTCTGGGCACCCTGCAAACCTGGGCTTAGTAAACTGTGCTTTGGAAGTGAGGCCACAAAGATGATGAGAGGGCTGGGGACAGGCTGGGAGAGTTGGGGCTGTTGAGGCTGGAGAGGAGAAGGCTCCAGGGAGACCTCAGAGCAGCATTTCACTCTCTGCAGGGGACCCACAGGCAGGCTGGGGAGGGACTGTTCAGAAGGGGCTGTGGGGATAGGATGAGGGACAATGGTTTGGAAGTGGAGCAGGGCAGAGTGAGGTTGGACACCAGGAGAAGCTCTGCACAGGGAGGCTGGGGAGACACTGGGACAGGCTGCCCAGGGCTGGGGCTGAGGCTCCATCCCTGGAGCCATTCAAGCTCAGCCTGGCTGTGTCCCTGGGCAGCCTGCTCCAGCTGGAGAGGTCCCTGCTGAGTGCAGGGGGTGGACAGGATGCCCTGGGGGGTCCCTTCCAACCTGCTGCACTCTGTGACAGCAGCAAACCTTAAAGCTGAGGCAAGTTCAGGACCTGCTCTTTTTGTCTGGAGTTTCTGTAGGTGCAGATGGACTTAGAATTCTTCTGGTAGTCTGTGGCTTTAGCCAGCCACTTAGTGGTGTGTGGCAATGTGGTCTGTGGGTGCCCCAACATCAGCCTTTCATTGCTCTAGCCTGACAAAACTCTGATTTTGAAGAAGAAAGAAGTTGTGGCTTAGTCAGGATTGATTCTGAGTGCTAAGAGCCAGGTGGCTGTGGGGCTGAGCAGGTAACCTGCTGCTCCTGGGAGAGTGCAGAGCTGCTCCAAGAGAGCAGAGCTGTACCTGCTGCCAGCAGACACACAAGCCCCTGGGATCTGGGTGAGGAAATGAGGGCAGAAGCTGAGTAAGCAGATTGCAAAGAGCCTCTGGGGAGGGCTTGGTGTGAATTTGGAATCTGACCTCCTGAACTCCTGGGGTGCTGTGTGCAGCCAGGCTGTGATGGGGAGCATGCTGAGAGCAGCTCTCTCTGCAAGGTGGGGGCTTAGGCCAGGCTTCATTTTGCTGCCCTGCCTCCTCCAGTCTGGGGTTGTTTAGTCTGGAGCAGAGGAGGCTGAGGGAGACCTCATTGATCTCTACAGCTCCCTCGGAGGAGACTGGAGCCAGGTGGGGGTTGGGCTCTTCTCCCTAGTCTCAGGTGATAGAAGAAGAGGAAATGGCCTGAAATTGTGCCAGGTTGGAGATGAAGAAGTTTTTTCACTGCAAGAGGGTCAGGGGCTGGCCCAGGCTGCCCAGGGGGTGGTGGAGTCCCCGTCCCTGGAGGTGTTCAAAAATTCTGGGTTGAGTTTTGAGCCCCTCCAAGAAGGACACTGAGGGCTGGAGCAGGCCCAGAGCAGGGCAGCAAAGCTGGGGAAGGGTCTGGAGAAGAGGGCTGGGGAGGAGCAGCTGAGGGAGCTGGGGGGGTTGAGGCTGGAGAAGAGGAGGCTGAGGGAGACCTCATTGCTCTCTGCAGCTCCTGAGAGGAGGCTGGAGCCAGCGGGGGGTTGGGCTCTGCTCCCTCATCTCAGGTGATAGGTGGCAAGGAAGTGGTCTCAGGTTGCCGCAGGGAAGGGTTAGGTTTGGGATGAGGAAAAATGTCTTTGCTGCAAGAGTGGTCAGGGACTGGCCCAGGCTGCCCAGGGGGGTGGTGGAGTCCCCATGCCTGGAGGTGCTCCAGAGCCCTGTGGCCGTGGCAGCTGGGGCCATGGCTTAGTGCCCATGGTGGTGCTGGGTTGCTGGCTGTGCTGCCTGCTCTCAGAGGGCTTTTCCAAGGCAGCCTCTTGTGTGGTGGTGACTGCTGGCTGTGCTCTCCCCAGGAGGCCAAGTGGTGAACCTGATGAACCAGCGGCTGCAGACAGGCTTCACCGAGGGCGAGGTGCTGCAGATCTTCTGTGACACCTGCGAGGCCGTGGCCAGGCTGCACCAGTGCAAGACCCCAATCATCCACAGGGATCTGAAGGTGAGTTGTGGGCTCCAGCAGTGCAGCAGCAGGGAGCTGCTGGCCTCCTCGGGGGGTCTGGCTGCTGGCCTCCTCGGGGGGTCTGGCTGCTGGCCTCCTCGGGGGGTCTGGCTGCTGCCCTCCTCGGGGGGTCTGGCTGCTGCCCTCCTCGGGGGGTCTGGCTGCTGCCCTCCTCGGGGGGTCTGGCTGCTGCCCTCCTCGGGGGGTCTGGCTGCTGCCCTCCTCGGGGGGTCTGGCTGCTGCCCTCCTCGGGGGGTCTGGCTGCTGCCCACGCCGTGGCAGACAGCCCTGCAGCCCCGGATCGGTGTGGCTGCTGGTAGTAGTGAGGCAAGTGGGCATCAGTCCCTCTCTCTGTTGGGAGATAAAAACAGCACCCAGCCTTTGGTGCTGCTGCTCACCATATGTTTGCCATCTCCAGAGCTACTTAGGAAACACAAATGTTTGTGAAGGATCTGCTGTGCACAGGAGATGTGCCAGAACCTGGCTGATGAATTCTTCCCTGTGACTTTCTACCACCTGAAAGCTGTCGGTGTGAGAAAGCAGCTCGCGAAAAGCAAGCTGGAAATTTGTTCCCTGGCCACACATTAAAGAGGTCCCTCCTGGCCTCGGAGCAGGAGTCATTAGGAGCTGTTGAAACTGGCCTCCAACTCTCTGTTGACCGTGAAAGTGTTTTGTAAAAGCCTGTGTGTGTAGCTTGGAGCAGAGCGGGGCCAGCAGGAGAGCTTTGGAGAGATCCCCCTGGCTGTAATCAAACAAACAAAGACACACAAAGCCCTCCCCTTGCCTCTCAGCCGGCTTGGAAAGTGCCTGACTAATGCATTCAGGCAAGGAGGAGGCTCCTGCCTGCATTTGAAATGCAGATGTGCTCTGTGGGTCAGGCTCTGTGTGCAGAGTCCTCAGCCGATGCTTGCTTTGTGCCTTTGGGCCTTGGTTTCTAGCAGGGGAAGACTCCAGGTAGCACAGAGGGAAAAGTCCTCAAGGTTTGGGCTGCTTTGGTGAGTTTGCAGTGAGGGTGAGCACAGTGCTGAGGGAGAATGGATGCATGAGGCAAGTCTGATGTGGATTTGTGGAGAGAAGTGAGAGGAGTCCAACAGACCCAGGCTGGGGGAGGAGGGGCTGAGAGCAGCCTGCAGGAGAAGGCCTTGGGGGTGTCAGTTGGTGACAAAGTCCCCAGGAGCCAGCACTGGGCCCTGGCAGCCCAGAGGCAGCTGAGTGCTGAGCTGCAGCCAGAGCAGGGAGAGCAGCAGCACAGGGAGGGGATTCTGCCCCTCTGCTCTGCTCAGAGCCCACCTGCAGCACTGCCTCCAGCTCTGGGGCCCCAGCACAGGAAGGACCTGGAGCTGCTGGAGAGGCTCCAGAGGAGGCCACCAAGATGATCAGAGGCTGCAGGACCTCCCCTGTGGGGACAGGCTGGGGGGGTTGGGGCTGTTCAGGCTGGAGAAGAGAAGGCTCCAGGGAGAGCTCAGAGCAGCCTTCCAATACCTGCAGGGGCTCCAGGGGAGCTGGGGAGGGACTTTGGCCAAGGGCTGGGAGTGCCAGGCTGAGGGACAATGGCTTTGAGCTGGGAGAGGGGAGACTGAGAGTGGAGATGAGGAAGAAATTGTTGAGAGTGAGGGTGGGGAGAGCCTGGCCCAGGCTGCCCAGGGAGGCTGTGGCTGCCTCCTGCCTGGGGGTGTTTCAGGCCAGGCTGGATGAGGCCCTGAGCAAGCTGTGCTGGTGGGAGGTGTCCCTGCCCATGGCAGGGGCTTGGAACTGGATGAGCTTTGAGCTCCCTTCCAACCCAACCCATTCCATGATTCTGTGAAAGGTGAGGCCTGGGTTTCAAGCTGTTAAGGTCCTTGGGCATCTTGCAGCAGTTGGTATAGTCAAGGAGAAGGAGGGTGAGAGGATGAGGCTTAGGAACAGGATCCTCTGCAGTTGTGTTTAACTCCTGCTGTTACCTTTTGGTGAATCCCTGGGGCTCCTCATAAAGGACAACCTGCTGGTGTGGCTTGGGAATAGATTCTGGATGTCTGTTCTGGCTTGGGGAGCTGCTCTGGAGTGCTGCTTCCTGTGTGGAGCTGCAGTTGAAGCAGGCTGCTGCTGCCTGCTGTGCAGCTCACGACTGTGTGCTTGGAGCACTGAGGGCCACACAAGGCCTGGCTCTGGCAGAGCTGTGTCCCAGGTCAGAGGGTTGACTCTGCTCTACTCTGGGAGGTTTCCCAGTTGAACACTGGACTGTTCCAAAAGCCTTCTCCAACCTAAACGATTCCATTTCTGTTGTGATGACCTCTGGAGCTGCAGTCAAAGCTGAGAGCAGAATTAATGAGTTAGAAATGGTTTGGGTTTATTGGAGTTCAGGCTGGCTGTGCCAAGAGGGAGCTGCAGTTCCAAGAGCCATCAAGGAGCAGAGAAGTTTCCTGGGAGTTCTGAGTGTGAGGCAGTGTGTCCAGCAGGAAGGTTGGCTGAACATAATCTTGGTGAAGAGTGGGCAGAGGTTGACTCTGCAGCCAGCTGCATGGGGGTTGGAGGCTTTGCTTTGCCTCCCAGCTCTTTGAAGTTGCTCCAGTGCTGGAGGTTCCTGCCCAGAGAGCTCTGCCAGCAGCAGGAATTGTGTGAATGGCCTTTAAGTCCTTTCAGACAAGTGCAGCTGGGTTGGTTTCAGCAGCCTGGGGCTGGGAGTTTTTTCAATCAACCCAACAGGCTTTGGGCAAAGCAAAGCAACCTCCTGCTGGCACAGGCTCCAGCTGGTGGGAAGTAACCAAGGGCAGGGACAAGAGCACCTTTAAGCAGCCTGTCTGTGGGCAGGAGTGGGCACCTCCCTGGGAGTGAAGGCCATGGAAGAGACTGAATCAGCAAATGCTTTAAAGCTCATCCAGTCCAAACCCCTGCAGCCAGCAGGGACATCCCCAACCAGAGCAGGTTGCTCACAGCCCTGAACAACCTGACCTGCAGAGGTGCCAGCCCTGGGGCAGCTCTCACCTCTCTGGGCAGCCTGGGCCAGGCTCTCCCCACCCTCGGGGTCAAACACTTCTGCCTTCTCTCCACTCTGAATCTCCCTTTTCACTTTCAGAGCATCCCCCCTTGTCCTGTGCCAACAAGCCCTGCTCAAAAGTCTTCTCTGGGCTAAACAACCCCAACTCAGCTGTGCCCTGGGCTGATCCCCAGCAGTGAGGGCAGCAGGGGCAGGGAGGGGATTCTGCCCCTCTGCCCTGCTGAGACCTCCCCTGCAGTGCTGGGCAGCTCTGGAATCCATGGCACAAACAGGGACCTGTTGGTGCAGGGCCAGAGGAGGCCACAGCAGTGCTGGCAGGGCTGGAGGCCCTCTGCTGGGAGGCCAGGCTGAGAGAGTTGGGCTTGGGCAGCCTGGAGAGGAGAAGGCTCCAGGGAGACCTTCTGGTGGCCTTCCAGGAGAGCTGGAGAAGGACTTTGTATAGATGCATGG
The DNA here is from genome assembly GCA_015227895.2 of Colaptes auratus. Classification (NCBI taxonomy): domain Eukaryota; kingdom Metazoa; phylum Chordata; class Aves; order Piciformes; family Picidae; genus Colaptes; species Colaptes auratus. The sequence continues at coordinate 3,500,660 of JAAWVA010000037.1, forward strand.
AGTGACAGGACCAGGGGTGATGGCTTCAGACTGGAAGAAGCTGAGTTGAGGTTGGACATGAGGAAGAATCTCCTCCCCAGGAGGGTGGTGAGGCACTGGAACAGGTTGCTCAGTGAGGTTGTGAAGACTCCAAGCCTGGAAATGTTGAAAGCCAGGTTGGATGGGGCCTGGAGCAACCTGAGCTGGTGGGAGGTGTCCCTGCCCATGGCAGGGGGTTGGAACTGGATGATCTATCAAGGTCCTTTCCAACCCAACCCATTTGATGGTTGTCAGCCTGCAGCCAGAGTTGTCTCAGCAGAGCTCATGCTGGGTTGCAGCTCCAAGTGCTTGGCTGCAGCTCACTGAGAAGCCCCTGGCAGCCAGGCTCCTTCAGGCTCTTTGCTTTGCTGCTGCATTGGGTTTGTCCCTTTCTGGGGAGGGGACTGCAGCAGCCTGTTGCTGGCTGCCCAGCGCTGATGTGGGGTGCTCAGAGGCCTGTCCTGGCAGCTCTCAGCCAGATAAAGTAGAAGGATTCTTCTGGAAGTGTTTGCAGGGAATCAGGCTCCCAGTGGTGCTGTGCTGGGGAGCAGCACATCTGTGTGCAGTGCCTGAGTCAGAGCAGATGGCTGCCAGGGGGGAGGGGGTGCTGCTTAACCCTTGCTTTCAAGCCAGTGTTTCCCCCTCTCAGCTGCTCTAATTTGGCTGCTTGTTCACCGCTGAAACTGCTGACAGCTCCCTTTCCTTTGCTTCTTGTGGAGCTCAGCCTCCAAGGGGAGGCTACTTCCCAAAGACTTCATTAGTGAGCACTTGTGTGGTGATCTGGGGGAAGGCATGAGCAGGGCGTTGGGCTCCTGCTTGTCTGCAAGGCTTTGGCACTGGGGGCAGAGAAAATCAGGCAGAATTGTGAGCAGTGCCCTGAGAGGAGGTGCTGGGAGTGCTGCTGTGCTCCTCCACACGTTCACAGATTGTATCAGGTTGGAAGGGACCCTCCAGGGGCATCTTGTGGACACCTCCAGCTAGAGCAGGCTGCAGAGGGCCACACCGAGTCTGATCTTGGAGCAGAGTTCTTTGATCTTCTGAAGCAGAGAACTGACCTCGGGATTCTCACCTCTCTGGGGAGGGGCTGAAATACTTTGACAGCTGTGTCAGGAGGACAGGAGCTTCATGTCTGTTACTGAGTGCTGAAATGTGAGTGCTGGGGGCAGGCAGTGAGGCCAGGGGCAGGCAGTGCCCAGGGAAGGCCAGCACAGTGATCAGGGCACTGTGAGCAAAGGCTGAGAGCTGGGTTTGCTCAGGGCAGACCTTGCTGCCACGGAGCAGGAGAGCAGGGCTGGCTGCCTGGAGGATGGAGACCATCCTGGGAGAGACCAGGGGTGATGAGGTTACTGCTGGGGACATTCCCACTGGAGTCCAGAAGGAAATGTTTGCCCATGGGGATAGTTGGACACTGGAACCATCTCCCAAGGGAAGCAGGGCAGCCCCCCCCACTGGGCAGTTTGAGACTCAGCTTGGCAGGCTGCTGGGTCAGCTCCTTTCAAGGGCCCCAGCACCTAGAGGGGTTGGAGCAGATGGTCCCTGGGGTCCCTTCCAGCCTGGCCTCCTGTGTCCCCCTAAAGCAAGGCTCCCTTGTGTTTTATGAGCTTAGGGAGGCTTTGTTGAGCACCAAAGATCTGAGCAGGTCTTTGCTGGTGGAAGAGTGGAGGAGATGAGAGAAGTCAGCCCAGCACATGGTGTGGGTGGGCAGCAGGGCACATGTGCCTTGTTGTGCCCTCTGTGCCAAGGAGCAGCAAGGTCCAGGTGCCATGGCCTGGGCCCTCCAAGGGCACATGGAAGAATCTGGATCAGTCCCTGGACAAGGCAGATTCTGTGACTGCTGGGCTGGGGTCTCTGGGTCAGTTCCTGGACAAGGCAGATTCTGTGACTGCTGGGCTGAGGGGTTTTGTTTGTTTGGTGCTGGATTTTTGGGCTGTCCCAGGGGTTTGGCTCAGCATCTGCTTCGGTTGCCTGACTGAAGCTACCAAATGACACTTGAAAGAAAAGGGTCACCTCAGCTGCCTGGAGAAGGCTCTGCTGGTACAGCCCTGGCTGGGGAGCCAGGGGTACCCAAAACCTTCCCCAGGCTGAGGCTGCTTTGGAGTCAGAGCCAGAGTGAGTAGTGAAATGCAGGCAGAGAGCTGCAGCTGAGGAAGGCAGTCTGGGACTGGGGATTAGGAAGAAATTCTTTCCAGTGAGGGTGGGGAGAGCCTGGCCCAGGCTGCCCAGGGAGGCTGTGGCTGCCTCCTCCCCAGAGGTGTTCAAGGCCAGGATGGCTGAGGCCTTGAGCAGCCTGTGCTGGTGGGAGGTGTCCCTGCCCATGGCAGGGGCTTGGAGCTGGATGGTGCTGAAGGTCCCTTCCAACCCAGCCCATTCCATGCCTCTGATAATTCTGTCAAATACAGAGGTGTCTCTCCCTGGCCTCCTCTCTGCCCCACTGCACAGAAGACCTGCAGCCCTTGGTAAAGCTGTGGGCAGCTCCTGCTGGCTGTCCCAACCTCAGAGACCAGTCCAGGGGTCACAGCAGCTCAGGGAAGCTGGGCACTGAAGACCCCAGGCCACAGTCCCTGTCCTGAAGGCAGTCTTGGCAGAGGACAGGAGCTGTGCTGTCAGGAGAGAGGAGAGGTGGCAGGGTGGCAGCAGTGTCACAGCTGTGCTCTGCCTTTTGCCTTCCCTGCCAGGAGGTGTGACAGAGCTCTGCTGCATCTTTTCCTTGCTCTCCTGTGCTGCTGTCAGGCCAGCCAGGCCTGCTGTGGCTGCAGGCACTGCAAGCCCTGCCTCAGCTGAGGAAAAGGACAGGGCTGAGGCCGGCTGTCTGGCTGAGGCAGGCTGTCTGACTGACTGTTGCCATCTGACTGTCTGAGGCCGGCTGTCTGTCTGTCTGAGGCCGGCTGTCTGTCTGTCTGAGGCCAGCTGTCTGAGGCCGGCTGACTGTCTGTCTGAGGCCGGCTGACTGTCTGTCTGTCTGGCCGGCTGTCTGTCTGTCTGAGGCCGGCTGACTGTCTGTCTGAGGCCGGCTGTCTGAGGCTGTCTGAGGCCAGCTGACTGTCTGTCTGAGGCCGGCTGACTGTCTGTCTGAGGCCGGCTGTCTGAGGCCGGCTGTCTGTCTGTCTGCTGACTGGCTGTCTGTCTGTCTGTCTGAGGCCGGCTGTCTGAGGCCGGCTGTCTGGCTGTCTGTCTGTCTGTCTGTCTGAGGCCGGCTGTCTGTCTGTCTGAGGCCGGCTGTCTGTCTGTCTGAGGCTGTCTGTCTGTCTGTCTGAGGCTGTCTGTCTGTCTGTCTGAGGCCGGCTGTCTGAGGCCGGCTGTCTGAGGCCGGCTGTCTGTCTGTCTGAGGCCGGCTGACTGTCTGTCTGAGGCTGGCTGTCTGTCTGTCTGAGGCTGGCTGACTGAGGCCGGCTGTCTGTCTGTCTGAGGCTGGCTGTCTGTCTGTCTGAGGCCGGCTGTCTGAGGCCGGCTGTCTGACTGTCTGACTGAGGCCAGCTGACTGTCTGTCTGAGGCCGGCTGTCTGTCTGAGGCTGGCTGGTGCGAGGCCGGCTGACCGAGGCCGGCTGGCTGACTGTCTGAGGCCGTCTGACTGAGGCCGTCTGTCTGACTGAGGCCGTCTGTCTGACTGACTGCTGTCTGTCTGACTGAGGCCGGCTGTCTGTGCTGCTCCCAGGTCGAGAACATCCTGCTGCACGACCGTGGCCACTACGTCCTCTGTGACTTTGGGAGCGCCACCAACAAGTTCCAGAACCCTCAGACAGAAGGGGTGAATGCAGTGGAGGAAGAGATCAAAAAGTAAGTGTGGGTTTTCCGTCCCAGCTTGGGCAGGGGTTGGCTTGGAAGGGGAACTTTTGTCTGGTACTGGGCTGGGTGTTGCTCAGGCCTGTGGCAGCAGATTGGATGCTGCTGCAGAGCTCTGCCTGCTGCAGGTAAATTACTGCTTGGGGGAAGGTGAAAGAGTGAACTGAGCTTGATGTAATTGCCTTGGATTTGAAAGACTGAAGCTGCCCATCTTGACACCTGCTGTTAGCTCTGGGGTCAGCCTCTCTCTGTCCTTCCTCTCTCTTGGCTTCTTTGAGCTGCAGCAGAGCAGCTGACAAAAGCCCTGTGAGCCACTCAGAAAGCCCTGCAGTGGCTGAGGGGATGCAGGGCCTGGCTTCACAGCTCCTCTGAGACATGTAGGGACCTAAGGAGTTCAGTTAGGCTCCTTCTGCTGTCCCATGCACCACCAGCTGCAGTGGAATCAACTTGATGCCTCTAAAAAGGAGCTTAGCTGGTGTGTGTCAGGAGTGGGGCAGGTTCCAGGTCAGTCATAGCATCCTGGAATGGTTCAGGTTGGAAAGGAACCTCAGAGATTCATCTCCCCCCCAACCCCCCACCATGGGCAGGGACACCTCTCACCCCCAGGCAGGAGGCAGCCACAGCCTCCCTGGGCAGCCTGGGCCAGGCTCTCACCACCCTCACAATGAACAACTTCTTCCTCAGCTCCACTCTAACCCTGCTCTGCCTCAGCTTCAAACCATTCCCCCTTGGCCTGGCTCTAGACACCCTCAGGAAAAGTTCCTTTGCAGCCTTCCTGCAGGATCCCTTCAGGTCCTGGCAGGCAGCTCTGAGGTCCCCCTGGAGCCTTCTCCAGGCTGCACACCCCCAGCTCCCTCAGCCTGTGCTCACAGCAGAGATCCTTGGTCCTGCTGTAGTTTTAACAGCATCAGTGCTGCAAGCTGTCCAGTTGCTGGTAGCAGTGTGTTCAAGCACCTCCTGGTTGCTAGGACTCAGCTCCACCATCAGGGCTTTCCTGGCCATGTTGGGCTGCGGCTGTTGGGACTCTGCTCTGGCTCTGCAGTGCCCTATTTGTGCACTTGTTGACAGCTTCAAGGCCCTCTGTCCTGAGCTGTGCTCTTGTGACCAAGGCAAGCAGCATGCAAGGTGGCACAGCACCAACTAGAGACCTGCAGCAGAGGCAGTGCGGGGCTGGAGTGTGGCCAGAGAAAGGCAACAGGGCTGGGGAAGGGTCTGGAGAACAGGGCTGGGGAGGAGCAGCTGAGGGAGCTGGGGGGGGTGAGTCTGGAGAAGAGGAGGCTGAGGGAGACCTCCTTGCTCTCTGCAGCTCCTGAGAGGAGGCTGGAGCCAGGTGGGGGTTGGGCTCTGCTCCCTCATCTCAGGTGCTAGAAGCAGAGGCAATGGCCTGGAATTGTGCCAGGGGAGGGTTAGGCTGGAGAGGAGGAAAAATTCCTTTGCTGCAGGAGTGGTCAGGGACTGGCCCAGGCTGCCCAGGGAGGTGGTGGAGTCCCCATCCCTGGAGGTGTTCAAGAACCCTGTGGCCATGGCAGCTGGGGCCTGGTTTGGTGTCCATGGTGGTGCTGGGCTGCTGGCTGGACTGGATGATCTCAGAGGGCTTTCCCAACCCAATTCTCTGCTGCTGTGACTCTTGCTGTGAGTCTCCTCAGCTCTGGCCCAGCTTCCAGCTGCCCTGTTTGCAGTGCTGTGTTAGTCTGAGGCAGGCTCTGGCTGTAGCCTGAGCTCTGCAGTAACCTTTCCTCCTGTCCAGGGGCTCTGAGCAGGACTCCTGCTGTGGAAGCCTCTTTGAAGGAGCCACAGATCTGGTTCCAGTCTTTGTAATACAATTGGCCAAAGCCCCAGCAGTGAGGACACTGCAGAGGACATTTGGCTATCGCCCTCATTAAAGCTCTGAGCCCTTGAACGTGTCTGTGCTGGTGCTTCAGATGCCTGCATGGCTTGTGAGGAAACAGCTGCCTTCAGAAACTGTCTTGGTGCCTGCTCTGGCCCCCCAGGGCAGTTTGCAGTGCTTGGGTGCCTTGTTAGAGGGGTAGCTGATGCTGGTAAATGTGTGGCCAGCAGCACAGGGAGGGGATTCTGCCCCTCTGCTCTGCTCTGCTCAGCCCCCACCTGCAGCACTACCTCCAGCTCTGGGGCCCCCAGCACAAGAAGGACCTGGAGCTGCTGGAGAGGCTCCAGAGGAGAAAGGCTGGAGAACCTCCCCTGTGGGGACAGGCTGGGGGGGGTTGGGGCTGTTCAGGCTGGAGAAGAGAAGGCTCCAGGGAGACCTCAGAGCAGCCTTCCAGGACCTGAAGGGGCTCCAGGAGAGCTGGGGAGGGACTTTGGACACGGGCTGGGAGTGCCAGGCTGAGGGACAATGGCTTTGAGCTGGGAGAGGGGAGACTGAGAGTGGAGATGAGGAAGAAATTGTTGAGAGTGAGGGTGGGGAGAGCCTGGCCCAGGCTGCCCAGGGAGGCTGTGGCTGCCTCCTGCCTGGGGGTGTTTCAGGCCAGGCTGGCTGAGGCCTTGAGCAGCCTGTGTTGGTGGGAGGTGTCCCTGCCCGTGGCAGGGGCTTGGAGCTGGATGATCTTGCAGGTCCTTTCCAACCCAGCCCATTCCATGAAATGCAGTTGCTTATCTCCTTTAGTATCCCTTTCCCTAAAGTGCAAGGGAGGGAGGGAGGGAATCTTGGATTGCTTGGAAATGTGACACAGAAGCCTCTGCTCCCTGTGTGGCCCTCACTGCTGCTCTCCCTGCTGCAGGTACACTACCCTGTCCTACAGAGCACCAGAAATGGTCAACCTGTACAGTGGCAAACTCATCACTACAAAAGCAGACATCTGGGTACGTAGCAAAACCACTCAGGGGAGCTGGCTGGCTGGGGCTAGCTCTGTTTCCATCAGAGGTTTTGACTCAAGAGTTCCTTTGCTTGATGTTTGTGCTGAGCAGGGTGGCTGTGGCTCAAGCACAGCTTGGTCTTTGTGTGTCCTGTGTGTGTTTGCTGTAGAGACTTCCCAGTGTTGTGACTCCCTCTGCTTGGGAAATCCAAGGCAGACTCTGGTAGGAAGCTGAGCAGACAGCCCTGCCCAGGAGCCACAGCTGGCTTGCCCTGGGCACTGGCACAGCTCTGAGCTGTCCTGCCTGGCCACAGACCAAGCCTCTGCCCTGCTGTTCCTCATCAGCACTGAGGTCTTGCTGTGCTTTTCATCCTGAGAGCAAACTGCAGCCCTGGTGTGACTCAGTGCTGGCTGACCTGGTCGGAGAGGGAAACCTCCCTTGCAGCAGGGATGGAGATGAGAAGTCTCTGTGGGGTGTGGTGGCAGCTCACAAATGGGGTGCTCCGGGTGTGAGTTCAGAGCAGAACTGCTGAAGCCCTGAGCTGGAGAGAGCAAGGCAGCAGCAGGGTAAAAGGGCAGCTTTAGTGATCCTCAGCAGCTCTGCATCTGTGTGGGCAAGAGGGAAGACTGCTGGTGTGGCATCTGCTGGGAAGAGTCCTCTGCCCCTTGCCAGCTCAGCATGGACACAACAGCAGCTCCTGTGGGGTTCCTGCTCTGCTGAGCTAAGCAGGAGCTTGTGGAGCTGGGCCCTGTGGCGGTGCTGGGTCACTCTCTTGGTGCTGGGGAGCCAGAGAGGGGAGGTCACAGCTGTGACAGCATGAGAAGCTTGTCAGGGCCTCAAAGGCAGCCAGAGGATCTGCAGGCCTCCCTGTGATCAGGTGGAAAGGTGGAATCCCAGAGGCTCAGAGGGCTCTTCCTGGCCTGGAAGGAATGCTGCTGTAGTGACCCCCACTGAGCATTGCCAGGGGAGCCCCTGGGGTGTGTGCAGCGGGGCCTGGACTGCAGGGCTCTGCAGCGCTTGTCCTGCCGGGCAGTGGCCCCAAGCTGAGCCAGGGGAGGTTCAGGTTGGGTAGCAGGAAAAATTCCTTCCCAGAAAGGGTTCTCAGGCACTGGATCAGGCTGCCCAGGGAGGTGGTGGAGTCCCCACCCCTGGAGGTGTTTAAGAGGCCTGGATGTGGTGCTGGGGAACGTGGGTGAGTGGCAGTGGCTCAGCAGCAGTGGTGGCAGTGTGAGCTCTGGGTTGGACTTGCTGATCATCAAGGTCTCTTCCAACCCTAGCAGTCCCTTAAAGCAGTTGCTCAGGGGTGGAGAGCAGTGTGGCTGTGACATCCTCTGACACAAGCTGGAGGCTGCTGCTGGGGTGCTGAGGGTGAGGCAGTGCCTGCCCCTCTCCCCGCTGCAGGAGGAGCCCTTCGTGCACAGCTCCTGCGCCCCGGGTGCTGGCTCTGTCACAGCAGCTCACAGAGAGGTGGAGGGGGATGGAACCCTGCAGCCTCAGCTTGCTCTCTCCCTGCTGCATCTCTGCAGCAGTTGGCAGTGCTTTGAGGTGAAGCTTGGGAGCAGTTTGGGTGTTCTTTGGTGGCAGGAAAGCGCCAGGGCCGATGGGTCCTTTGTGGCAGAGAGAGGCTTTGCCTGCTGGGTGACACAAACTCTGTGGAGCTGTGGGGGGTGGTGCTCAGTCCATGCCCAGCTCTCAGGCTGGCCAGGCACATCTCTCCATGGGTTCCTCTCCCTGCCCCCACCCTGCTTCCCCAGGCAGTGGTGTTGCAATGCCTGAGCCACGCAGGGGCCCCACACCACTTCCCCGCTCTCTGCAGTGGGGTTTGGCTGCACCACTGCCTGCTTTGCTTCAGTTTGCTAAATCCTGTGCTGTGTTGTGTCTCTCTGCAGGCCCTTGGCTGCTTGCTGTACAAGCTGTGTTACTTCACCTTGCCCTTTGGGGAGAGCCAGGTGGCCATCTGCGACGGCAACTTCACCATCCCGGACAACTCGCGGCACTCGCAGGACATGCACTGCCTGATCCGTGAGTGGGACAGGCTGCCTTGCACCAGGGGCATGGAGTCAGCCTCTGGGAGCTTAGGAAGGAAATGCTGCCAGGCTTTGTGCTTGCCTGGGCTGTGCTGGATGCCCTTTGTGGAAAGGCAGGAGAAAGAAGGGTTTGGCTTGGGAGCCCTGCAGGAACTTCACAGGATCACAGATCCCAGGCTGTTGGGAGTTGGAAGGAACCTCCAGAGATCATTGAGTCCAACCCCTGTGCCAGAGCAGGAGCATAGAATCCAGCACAGGACATACAGGAATGCATCCAGATGGGGCTTGAAAGGCTCCAGAGAAGGAGACTCCACAACCTCTCTGGGCAGCCTCCTCTAGGGCTCTGCGCACCCTCACAGTGCAGAAGTTCCTCCTCACGTTGAGGTGGAACCTCCTGTGCTAGAGTTTATATCCATTGCCTCTTGTCCTATCCCAGGGTGCAGCTGAGCAGAGCCTGTCCCCTCCCTCCTGACCCCCAGCCCTCAGCTATTGATAGACATTAATCAGATCCCTCTCAGTCTTCTCCTCTCCAGACTGAACAGCCCCAGGGCTCTCAGCCTCTCCTCATAGGGCAGTGCTTCTGTCCCCTAATCATCCTGGTAGCCCTCTGTTGGACTCTCTCCAGCTGATCCCTGTCCCTCCTCAACTGGGGAGCCCAGAGCTGGATGCAACATTCCAGGTGCGGTGTCAGCAGAGCAGAGGGGGAGGAGAACCTCCCTGGCTCTGCTGGCCACACTCCTCTGAATGCTCCCAGGACCCCCTTGGCCTTCTTGGCCCCCAGGGCACATTGCTGTCCCATGCAGAACTTGTTTTCCACCAGCACTCCCAGGTCCTTCTCCTTGGGGCTGCTCTCCAGCAGATCCCTCCCAGCCGGTCCTGCTGCAGTTTATTCTTCCTGCCCAGCTGATCCTTGTTGAACCTCCTTAGGTTCCTCTCTGCCCAGCTCTCAGTCTTCCACAATGAGGCTGTTTGTGCAGAAGCTTCATTTCTCCAGCAGTAAATCTGGTTGGGGAGGGAAGAGGGAAGAACCACAGTGCCTTAGCCTAGTGATGGGGATTAATCTTCTGTGAAGTGAGAAGCACAGCTGCAGTGGTTTATAACTAACTCCTGTCTAGCTGCCTGTGCACTGAGGCTACAGTGCAGTGCTCCTGGCAGGGCTGGGACAGCTCTTCTTTGCAGCACAGCATTTGGGTTGATTATTTGTCTTATTCCTAGCCACAGTCTTGACTACCACAGGGCTGGATGTGTTTGCAGAGCAGCCCTGGTGTGTTCTCTGTTGCTCTGGTGCTGTGTGTGCAGTGCTGCCTTCCTGCCCCAGTGACACAGCAGGCTGGCCTCATCAGGCTCAGTCCCTGCAGCTCCACTTGGAAAGGCAGAATTCAGACCCAGTGCTTATTTCTTGACCTGGCAGCTGCATTTCTCCTCCTTGCCCTGGAGCCTTTGCCAGCAGCTACAGCTTGTTCATAGCTTCCTGGAAAGGATCTCCTGGTTCACCCTGCCCACCCTGCCCCTGAGGCTAAGCCCAGGCCTGCTGTCCCGTGACTGGATGCTTTGAAAGGGGCAGGAGAGGCACCCTGGGAGCGTCTGAACACACCAAATGCAGAATCACGGAATGCTTGGGGCTGAAGGGACCTTTCAAGGTCCTCCAGCCGACCCCCCCTGCAGTGAGCAACTAGAGCAGGCTGCTCAGAGCCCCAGACCGCCTGAGCTGGAATGGTTCCAGGGCTGGGGCATCTCCAACCCCAGGCTCTCAGCACTCTCAGTGTCAAACATTGTCCTGCTAGAGTGCCACTAGAGTGCCTGTCTGTTCTCTGGCTCTGATGTTAGCCTCTCTGTCTTTTGCAGGATACATGCTTGAGCCAGACCCTGATAAGAGACCTGATATTTATCAAGTCTCCTACTTTGCATTCAAACTGGCAAAGAAGGAATGCCCGGTGCAGAACGTCCAGGTGAGTGGCGAGGGAGGGCTTTGGAAGGAGGTTCTCTCAGGTGCTTGTTTTCCTTTGTCCCTCATTTACCTTGTCACCCAGCTGCTGGTGTGAGGCCAACCAAGAGATCTTGGGAACATGGAGAACTGGGACCTGCCTGTGGCACCCATCTCATTTCCAGGCACACTCGGCACAGCCTGTGCTGTTCCTAGGCTGGCTGCAGGGACACCTCCCACCAGCACAGCTTGCTCAAGGCCTCAGCCAGCCTGGCCTCAAACACCTTCAGGCAGGAGGCAGCCACAGCCTCCCTGGGCAACCTGTGCCAGTCTCTCCCCACCCTCACTCTCAACAATTTCTTCCTCATCTCCAGTCTCAGTCTCCCGTCTCCCAGCTCAAACCCATTGGCCCTTGCCCTTCAGGTCCTGGAAGGCTACTCTGAGCTCTCCCTGAAGCCTTCTCCAGCCTGAACAACCTCAACTCTCCCAGCCTGTTCCCCTCTGTTTATGCTGTGTGGTTTCAAACATCTCAGTCCTGTGTCTGGCTGGGCCTACCCAATTGCTTCTGAAGTCCCTGAGACCTTCCCCAGCCATCTGCCTCTCCTGAGTGTGGCTTTGCAGGTTTCAGTTGTACAGGAGTGTCTCTTTGCTGTGGCCATCTGTGCCATGACATTTTGTTTTGTTGTTTTGAAGTAGGAGGCAACTATTTGGCTTTCCTTTGCCATGTTCAGGTGGTTATTTGTGGTCTTCCTGACCCAGCCATGGATTGATTCCCATCATGCCTGTAGTTTTTCATAGCAGCATTGCTGAGTGTTGCTGCTGCTGTTCCCAGCTATGAATCTCTGGCTTCAGGTTCCAGGTGTAGTCAATGATCCAAAAGCTGAAGCAGGCTTGGCCCTTGTAGGGCCTCTCCCAAGCTACCATCTCCTCAGTGACCTGGGACTGGGGGTTTGCCCTGTGTCCAGCATGAGGAATCATTGCTTTGGGCAGCCCCCAATCCCTCTGTTTCATTGTGATGCTTTTGCAAATAATTTCTGACTCCTTTCTGCTCTCAAAATACCAAAGTGTCTGCTTTTGGTATCTGCAGAACTCTCCAATCCCTGCTAAACTCCCAGACCCAGTGAAAGCAAGTGAAGCTGCTGCAAAGAAGAGTCAACCCAAGGCCAGGTAACCCCTTCTGCATGCTGCTCAGCCCTCTCCTCCTTGGCTTTTTCTGCTCTTTATTAGGGAGGATGCTTAGCTGCTCCCTCCTGGTCTTCCATTTACACATGGAGACAAACCCAGCTGCCTCCACCACATAAATAACCAAGGATCTGAGAGATCTCAGAGAGAGATCTCAGGGAAAGATCTTAAAGGTCTTAAAGAAAGGTCTCAGAGAAAGATCTTAAAGAAAGGTCTCAGAGAAAGATCTTAAAGAAAGGTCTCAGAGAAAGATCTTAAAGAAAGGCCTCAGAGAAAGATCTTAAAGAAAGGCCTCAGAGAAAGATCTTAAAGAAAGGCCTCAAAGAAAGATCTTAGAAAGGCCTCAGAGAAAGGGCTCAAAGAAGGATCTTAGAGGCCTCAAAGAAAGGTCTCAAAGAAGGATCTTAGAGGCCTCAAAGAAAGATCTTAGAGGCCTCAAAGAAAGGTCTTAGAGGCCTCAAAGAAAGGTCTTAGAGGCCTCAAAGACCTCAAAGAAAGATCTCAAAGGTCTCAAAGAAAGGTCTTAAAAATCTCAAAGAAAGATCTTAAAGACCTCAAAGATTTCAAAGAAAGATCTTAAAGGTCTCAAAGAAAGATCTTAAAAGACCTCAAAGATTTCAAAGAATGATCTTAAAGATCTCAAGAAAGATTTCAAAGACCTGGAAGAAAGACCTCAAAGAAAGATTTCAAAGTCAGATGTCAGAGATCTGGAGGGCAGAAAATGCAGCTCTTAGGGGAAGTCTTCTGGATGAGGAGGTGAGACTTGAACACTGCTCAGCATGACTCAACATCCTGGCTGTTCCTAATGAAGACTTGACAGCAGCACTTGAAGTTCATGCACTTAGATGACTTCAGCATAGCAACCATCCAGGCAGTGCCCAGAGAACTTGGGTGGGAGCATAGTCAGGAGAAAAGCTGCTGTAGGCCTGGAAGTGACCCAAAGAGCATGAACCTGCTGAGGAGCACTGGGAACTGTCCCTGTTTGAGCTGGACACTCAGCATCTGCTAACCTGGCTGGAATTGCTGTGATTTCTGGGGTTCCTTCTTTGGGGGGGACACACAGAAGCCCAAGTGGACTCCATCTGAAAGCTTTCAGCAGTTTCCCCACTCCTTGGGCACTTCAGATGATGTTTTGCTGCTGTCCTCCTGCTGATGTTTGTAGTTTCCTTCAGACTTGGCTGGAGCATCTCTCCTGTCTGGAAGTGCTAGGAATCCCCTTTGGCTTTGGAGTTGAGTGCAGAACATCTTGAGCTCCTCCAAGCTAACATAGCCACAGAATGGTAGGGTGGTGTCTGGTGGCTTTGGCTCTGTTGCTGAGTGGTTTGGGAGCTCAGTAAATAGAGAGCAGAGGTCAGTTGAGGTCAGGTGGGGGTGGATGGACCCAAGTTAAGGTAAAGATGGCAGCTTAGACAGTTCTGCCCAAAGGCACCAGCTGCTCTTCAGCTAATTGGTGATGTCCTCCATCTGCTCCTCCAGAACTGGAAGTGGGTTTGGGCAGTGTGTGGTTGGAGCTGGAGTGAGCTGAGTGCCTGTGCCAAGGTGCAGCTGTCCGGCAGGGGGAGATGCCGCAGCTGGCAGAGAAGGAGAATGCCACGGTGCTGGGATGGGTGTTGTGAATGCATCCCTTCAGCTTCCCCTGTGCTGCAGGGCTCTGGAAGGAGCTGTGCTGTGTGTGGGCTGCTCAGAAGGGTTTCACCTTCCTCAGTTCCATCCTGGAAGAGCCTTTGAACACTTGTGTGTGCCCCAGCTGCCAGCCTCACAAGGCCTCTGCTCTCACAGCTCTTCCTTTCCTCCCTGCAGGCTGACAGACCCCATCCCTACGACAGAAACGTCCATAGCACCCCGGCAGAGGCCCAAAGCGGGGCAGACACAGCCCAACCCTGGCATCTTGCCCATCCAGCCGGCCCTGACGCCCAGGAAGAGGCCCACGGCGCAGGCGGCCGTGCAGCCGCAAGGTGAGGCCCCAGCCCCTGCACCGTGCCTGCAGGGCAGTGGCCAGCGGTGGGCGCTGGGGTCCACAGGGCTCGGGGCTTCCTCTAACAGAGCCCTCCTCTTGTGTGTCCCCAGCAGTGGCAGGGCCTGCAGCCCTGGGCAGCGGGCAGCCTTCGCTCCCTGCCGGCGGCCCCCAGCAGAAAGCAGCTCCCCAGCAGCCTCCGGCCCAGCCACAAGCCAAGCAGGCGGCGGCTCCGCAGCAGCAGGGCTCGCAGGGGCAGCCCCAGGTCCCTTCCACTCAGCCGCAAGCCACCCCTCAGCATCAGCAGCAGCTTTTCTTGAAGCAGCAGCTTCTGCAGCAGCAGCAACAGCAGCAACAGCAGCAGCAGCAGGCTGCCTACTACCAGCAGCAGCAGCAGATGATGCAAGCTCAGCAGGTGGGTGTGCGTGGCTGTGCCTCCCTGCAGTCAGCAGATCCTGGTGGCTGCGAGGGACCTTTAAGATCAAGCCCAGCCATTCTCTAACTCCACCAGGCCTGGTGCTAAACCATGGCCCTCAGCACCACATCTCTGTGGCTTTCAAACACCTCTGGGGGTGGGGATTCAGCCACCTCCCTGGGGAGCCTGTTGCAGGCTTTGAGAACCTTTCCAGTGAAGACATTTCTTCTACTAGTTGTTGCATGCTTCCCGTGCTGGGGGCCTGCAAGGCCTCAACGTTGTGCCAGGGAGGTTTAGGTTGGATAGCAGGAAAAATTCCTTTGCTGCAGGAGCATGCAAGGTGGCACAGCACCAACTAGAGACCTGCAGCAGAAGCACTGAGGGGCTGGAGTGTGGCCAAAGAAAGGCAACAGAGCTGGGGAAGGGTCTGGAGAACAGGGCTGGGGAGGAGCAGCTGAGGGAGCTGGGGGGGTTAAGGCTGGAGAAGAGGAGGCTGAGGAAGACCTCATTGCTCTCTGTAGCTCCTGAGAGGAGGCTGGAGCCAGGTGGGGGTTGGGCTCTGCTCCCTCAGAAGGAGAGGCAATGGCCTGGAACTGTGCCAGGGGAGGGTTAGGTTGGAGAGGAGGAAAAATTCCTTTGCTGCAAGAGTGGCCAGGGACTGGCCCAGGCTGCCCAGGGAGGTGGTGCAGTCCCCATGCCTGGAGGTGTTCCAGAACCCTGTGGCCATGGCAGCTGGGGCCCTGGTTTGGTGCCCATGCTGGGGTTGGGTTGCTGGCTGGGCTGTACCTCTGCATTTACAGCAAGCCCCTCTCTGGGGGCAATAGCTGCACTCTGGGGCCACTTTCCAGTCCGTTCCCAGCTCTCTAGCAAGGCTTTGTTCCTGTGCTGGTTTTTATGCTAACCTGTCAGTGTGGAAGCTCTTGAGGTAGTCCTGTGCTGTGCAGCCATAAACCTGCCAGTGCTGGTTAACGATTTACAGCTCCAAGTGGTCCAGGGTCTTGAGATCAATCCTCAGCTGAAGAGCAGAGGGGTGCAGTTGCTCTTCTGCTCCCTCCCAGAAGCCTGAGCTGCGTTTTGCATGCTAAAAAATTTGGGTCTGTTTTTGTGGTAGGCTGCTGTGGGGAGGAGGCCTTGGCAACAGCTGCTGTGTTAGACAGGATGTGTCTGAGCTGACAGACTTGGGTGCTTGACTGAGGTGTTGGGAGCAGCACAGATCCCTGCTAAAATGGATCTGGGAGTGGAGCAAAGGGCCAGGGAACGAATCTTCCTCTCCTGGGGAATGGATAGAAGTGGAGGGGGGAGTCTGGGGCCACAGGAGAGTCAGTTCCCTGGCAGCTGTGTGAGGGGGACCACAGGAGGATCTGGCCTTAGAGCAGAGGCTGTTTCCCCCTACTCCAAGCCCTCACAGCCTGCTGGTGCTTTGCCACTCGCAGTGGCTGTCCCCACTCCTGGGCTGTCCCCCCGAGCTCCGGTGGTGGAGCCCCAGGCCCCAGCTGCGGCCCAGGAGCTCAGCCAAGTGATTGCTCCCCAGTTCCCAGTGATGCAGCAAGGAGCACCAGCCCAGCAGCAGCTGATGCAGAACTATTACCAGCAGCAGCAGCAGCAGCAGCTGATGGCCCAGCAGGCAGCCATGCAGCAGAAGACAGCAGCAGCAGCTCAGCAGAAGTCACAGGCGCCGGCGCAGCCCCAGGCCCAGCCAGGCACGGCCCAGCCAGCACAGCCCCAGGAGCAAGGGGTAAGAGCCTGGGAAGCAGCACTGGGAGTGCTGGGAAGTGCTCTCCTGCTGGTCCTGCATGCTGGGAAGATACAGCAGGGTAGTTGGAATCACAGAATTGTCAGGGCTGGAAGGGACCTCAAGGCTCAGCCAGTCCCAACCCCCCTGCCATGGGCAGGGGCACCTCACACCACAGCAGGTTGCTCACAGCCACCTCCAGCCTGGCTGCAAACACCTCCAGGCAGGAGGCTTCCACCACCTCCCTGGGCAACCTGTGCCAGTCTCTCACCACCCTCATGGGGAAGAACTTCTTCCTAACATCCAATCTGAATCTTCCCACTGATGCCATAAAAAGTCCCTCCCCAGCTTTCTTGTAGCCCCCTTCAGATACTGGAAGGCCACAAGAAGGTCTCCCTGGAGGCTTCTCTTCTCCAGATTGAACAGCTCCAACTCTCTCAGTTGGCTGAGCCCAGCTGCTCTGGGGTCTGCTGGTCCCCCTGGGTGGCAGAGGTCAGCACTGACCTTACAGCCTCAGCTGTGCAGCTGCTTGCAGTGCTCTGCCCAGGGGGATGCAGAGCTCTGGAGTTGTGCACAGGGTCCATAAAAGATGAATCATGGAATCATCAAATGGTCTGGGTTGGAAGGTACCTTAAAGATCATCCAGTTCCAACCACCCTGCCAGGGCCAGGGATGCCTCCTACTAGATGAGGTTGCTGCAGGCCCCATCCAACCTGGCTGTGAACAATTCCAGGCTTGGAGCCTCCACATTTTCCCTGGGCAACCTGTTCCAGTACCTCTCCAGGCCCATAGGGAAATATCTCTTCCTAATGTCCAATCTCAATCCAGCTTCTTCCAGTCTGAAGCCATCACCCCTCTGTCCCTTCATGCCTTTGTACAAAGCCAGTGACTGGAAGCTGAGTGGAAAGCAAAGCAGAAGGTAGAAGCAGCTGCTTAATGCAGCTTCTCTCCATCCCTCCCCTGCCATGCTGCAGTACAGTTACTTGTGCTTCATGCCCCAGGATGGCACCAGAACCTCTTCAAGGTGCAAACTTCCCCCTGCTCCCCAGGGCTCAGATGCAGGGGAAGGGGCAGGCAGCCTCCCTGGCTGTTCCTGCCATTGGGAGAACCTTTGTGTCCTGACTGCTGGGGAAAGACATTTTCAGAGCACCCAAGTTACCAGCCAAGCAGTCAGCTGCTGTGCTCCCAGGGTCTGTGCCCAGTGGCAGCTGTGGCTGCCTGCAGCAGGGCCAGGGCCAGCTGGCTGCAGAGTCCTGGCCAGGGGAGCTGTGCCCCAGGGCAGGCTCCCTGCTGCCGGAGAGCCTCTGCAGCGCCTGCGGGGGAGCTGTGCCTTGCTGCTTCCCTTCCTGGGCCTCCTGCCTGCTCCTGCTTTGGCTTGGGAGTGCAGAGGGATCACAGAATCCCAGCATGGGGCTTGGGAGAGACCTCTGGAGATCATCCAGTCCAAGCCCCTTGCCCGAGCAGGATCCCCCAGGGCAGGTCACACAGGCCACAGCCAGCTGGGCCTTGGAAGTCTTTCAGAGATGGAGATTCCACCACCTCTCTGGGCAGCCTGCTCCTGG
The DNA here is from genome assembly GCA_015227895.2 of Colaptes auratus. NCBI lineage: Eukaryota > Metazoa > Chordata > Aves > Piciformes > Picidae > Colaptes > Colaptes auratus. The sequence continues at coordinate 3,518,069 of JAAWVA010000037.1, forward strand.
GCTCTGCCACACTCCAAGTCAGGAAGTTCCTCCTCCTTCCTTTGTGCCCAGTACCTCTTGTCCTGTCACTGGGGACCACTGAGCAGAGTCCGGCCCCAGCCTCCTGACCTTCACCCCTAGATATTTGTAAGCACTGGGAGGATCTCCCTCAGCCTCCTCTTCTCCAGGCCAAGCAGCCCCAGGGCTCTCAGCCTCTCATGTCCCAGTTCCTGCAGCACCTCAGTGGCCCTGTGCTGGACTCTCTCCAGGAGCTCTTTGTCTTTCTTGACCTGGGGAGCCCAGAACTGGACCCAGTGCTGCAGGTGAGGCCTCACCAGCACAGACTGTAGGGGAAGGAGAACCTCCCTTGCCTTGCTGACCACACTGCTCTTAGTGCACCCCAGGATGCCCTTGGCCATGAGAGCACTGCCAGCTTGTGGTCATCCTGTTGTGCACTCCCAGGTTCTTCTCCTCAGAGCTGCTCCCCAACAGCTCAGCCCCCAACCTGTCCTGATCCATGGGGTTGTTCCTCCCCAGGTGCAGGACCCTACACTTGCCCTGATAGAACTTCATTCCATTTTTGTCCTCACAGCTCTCCAGCCTTGTACTGAAGAGCTTCCTCCTAAGACCCAGTCTAAACCTGTTCTCCCTCAGTCTGAGCACTGCCTCCAGCTCTGCTGTCCCCAGCACAAGAAGGACACAGAGCTGCTGGAGTGAGGCCAGAGGAGGCCACAAAGATGCTCCAAGGGCTGGAGCAGCTCTGCTGTGAGCACAGGCTGAGGGAGCTGGGGGTGTGCAGCCTGCAGAGGAGAAGGCTCCAGGGGGACCTCAGAGCTGCCTGCCAGAAGCTGAAGGGATCCTGCAGGAAGGCTGCAGAGGAACCTCTCCTGAGGGTGTCTGGAGCCAGGCCAAGGGGGAATGGTTTGAGGCTGAGGCAGAGCAGGGTTAGAGTGGAGCTGAGGAAGAAGCTCTTTGGTGTGACGGTGGTGAGAGTCTGGCCCAGGCTGCCCAGGGAGGCTGTGGCTGCCTCCTGCCTGGGGGTGTTTCAGGCCAGGCTGGATGAGGCCTTGAGCAGCTGAGTGTAGTTGGGAGGTGTCCCTGCCCATGGTAGGGACTTGGAGGAGATGATCTCTGAGGTCCATTCCAGCCTGAGCCATGCTGTGACTGTGGTCATCCTGCAGTCTGCAGATCAGCAAATTCCTCCTGCCCACAACTTTTTTGGCTTGTTTTCCCCCCCTCCCAACTATGCCCAGGCCAGAACTTGAAGCTCAAATGCTCCACAGCTGGGGGTTGTTGTTCACAACCAGAGCCTCACTGTTTCTCTTTGCCTCCTAGGTGCAGGCAGGGATGAGGCAGCAGCAGCAGAAGCCTCAGAGCAGCCCTCCTGCAGCAGTGCAGGGGCAGAAGCTTGGCTCTCTCACCCCTCCCTCCTCCCCCAAGACGCAGCGGGCAGGGCACAGGAGGATCCTGAGCGACGTCACCCACAGTGCAGTCTTTGGGGTTCCAGCCAGCAAGTCAACCCAGCTGCTGCAGGCAGCTGCTGCTGAAGCCAGCCTCAACAAGTCCAAGTAGGTGGCTGCTCACTGGGTGGCCAAGGGGAGGGAGCAGCTGAGGCTCTTCAGAGCTTTCCTAGGGGAAGCTCTGAGGTGAAGGTGGGCAGCAAGCTCTGTGCTGTCCCAAGCCCACAGCTTAGGGCTGGGCAGGAAAGCTTGCCCAGGGGTTGGAGTCCTCAAGTGCTGCTGTGTTGCCCAGAGCTGAGCAAGCAGAGCCTTCTGCTGGCTTATAGAAGCTGGTGGCACTTCAGCTGTGCTGCATGCCCGCTGCCTGGCATCAGCACTGCCCCAGGGGTGCTGGCTGCATCACTCCTGTGGTGGCTGTGGGCAGGGAGCCTCCAGTGCAGGGACTGGTTTCAGATGGGATGGTTCTGATGCTTGTGCTGACTCATGGCACCAGGATGCTCAGCAGATTGAGGAGATGAGGCCAACTGGTGCCAGCTTTCTGGGCACACATGGACAGAGAGTTGTGCAGAGTGTTTGGAGGAGTCACTGAAATGCAGGAGCTTGGACCAGCTCCAGGTGGCTTTGGGTGGGTTATTGCTGACTGCTGTTGGCTTGGGCTGATCACATCCAGGTCTGCTTCCACCACCCCCTCGGGCTCCCCAAGGACCTCCCAGCAGAATGTCTATAACCCTCCTGATGTCTCCACCTGGAACCCCTTTGATGATGACAACTTCTCCAAGCTGACGGCCGAGGAGCTGCTCAACAAGGACTTTGCCAAGCTGGGTGAGGGTAGGTGCCTGGGCAGGGCTCCCCCCAGCCTCCTACCAGCAGGGCAGCTGCCAGGGACTGAGGATGGCATGTTCAGATGCTTCTGACCTGTTTATCATGCTCCTCTGTGCCTCTTCTGCTGTCCCCAGCATAAGAGGGACATCAGACTGCTGGAGAGGGTCCCGAAGAGGACATGAAGAGGATCAGAGGGCTGAAGCACCTCCCCTGTGGGGACAGGCTGGGAGAGTTGGGGCTGTTCAGCCTTGAGAAGAGAAGGCTCCAGGGAGAGCTCAGAGCAACTGTCCAGTACCTGCAGGGGCTCCAGGAGAGCTGGGGAGGGACTTTGGACAAGGGCTGGGAGTGCCAGGCTGAGGGGCAATGGCTTTGAGCTGGGAGAGGGGAGACTGAGAGTGGAGATGAGGAAGAGATTGTTGAGAGTGAGGGTGGGGAGAGCCTGGCCCAGGCTGCCCAGGGAGGCTGTGGCTGCCTCCTGCCTGGAGGTGTTTCAGGCCAGGCTGGATGAAGCCTTGAGCAGCCTGGGCTGGGGGGAGGTGTCCCTGCCCATGGCAGGGGGCTGGAGCTGGATGAGCTTCAACCCTTCCAACCCAACCCATTCCAGCAACCTGAGAGCTAAATCCTCCTAGCCTCCCTTCTCAGGTCCAGCTCTCTGCTGAAGGGTTGCAATGAAGTCAGCATGACCCCAGAGGTGCTGGCTGCCTTCTGAGGGGCCTCCAGCTGTTGGCTGTAGAAGCTGTGGCTTAAACTCTGCTTCCTCAAGTTAAGATTTGCAGGAAGGGGCTTAAGTCACCTGGTCCTAAAAAATACCCAGGCAGCAGCAGCTTGCCTTCAGAATGGACTTTTTTATTCCCCTAACTCTGCCTCTGGCATTTCAGGGAAAGCTCCAGAAAAAATGGGCAGCTCCACAGAGAACTTGATTCCAGGCTTCCAGCCTGCCTCAGCTGCAGCCCAGGCAGATGCTTTTGGTGGCTCTTCCTTCACTGCTGGCTCAGGTGAGTTGGTGAATGCATCCTGCAGGGCAGTGCCCTGGCCAGCACTGCAGAACCTGGCAGCTCTTTGCCACAGCCTCTTGGAAAGGGAGCTGGAAGTGGTATGAAGTGAGCTGGGCCTTGGCTCTGGGAGCTGCAGGGTAGGACTGGCCCTTCAGTAAAGGAGGGAAGTGTGAGCAGCACATGAGTGTGTCACAGCTGGGTACCAGGGGCAGGGGGTACCCTCTGTAGGCTTTTGGTGAGGGGGGGAGCTCAGTGAGGCCCTTAAGCTGTGGAGGTTCTGCACAGCTCCTGAGTAGAGGTGAAGTGTGTTGGGTGGTGTTGGGACTGGGAGGCAGCAGTCAGATGTTCTTGCTTGAGCTGTGTGAAGGAGAGGAGCAGGGATGATGATGTCCCTGCCACAGCATGAGGACAGGGAAAGAAGTGGAGAGCAGAGCTGCTCATGGGAAATGGGGAAGGCAAGAAGGCTTCCAGGGCTGTGCTGCCTGGGTCCAGAGGCCTGGAGTCCTTGGTTGGTCTGTGGAGCCCTCTCTGCAGAGGGCTCTGCATGTGACCTTGTTTGGTGCCTCCTTTGGTCCTTGGGTGCTGAGGTTTTGCCATGAACAGCCCCTGGGTGAGTTTGTGGTGCTGCTGTGTCTGGGGCAGCAGCAGCAGGAGCCTGCCAAGCACAGCATGGGGAAACTGCTGCCAGCAGCCCCAGCTGGAGGGGATCCTCTGCCCCATCTTGTGCAGCCACTGCTGCTGGGGACCAAGCAGTTGTTTGGTGCTTCCCCAGGGAAGGGCAGCAGCCCTGGGGGAGAGGAGGCCTGAAGAATCCTCTGTGGGGCAGGAAGAGACAAATCCATTTATGCTAATTTTTACTTATGAAAGAGCTTTAGAGGAGCTTAAAACTGAGCCTTGGTGTTGTGGACCCTTACCTGAGAGCTAAGGCCTCAGAGCCCATGGTGCCTGAGTGCTGTGGAGAGTTGCTTTATGGTCTTGTCCAGCTGCCTGGGCCCTGGCAGGATGGTCCATCAGCCTTCGTGCAGTGATGCTGAGCAGCTGCAGCTCCCCTTCTGCAGAGCCTGAGAAGCATCTGCACCATCTGGCCTTGCTGGCTGCTGGAGCAGCTTCAGTTCTTCTTGTGGTTGTCTTTAAAATGTGCTCCTTGACTCTCCTGTGCTGTGGCTTGGTGCAGGAAGCTGTCTTGGACCTTGTGCTGGTGCTGGGCACTTGCAGCCTCCTGCTTTGCCTGCTGCAGCCTGCTGGCTCTGTTACTGCAGACCCTGAGGCCCAGCTTGGGGCTGGCTGCTGCCTCCCCATGTTAGAGCACTGCACCTTTTGTGATGCTGGAAAGTGAGAGAAAAAGAGCTTCCCTGTGAGGGGATCTCCTGAGATGTGTGGGCTGAGGGTGCTGGGGAGCCACAGGGCTGCACTGCTTTGGGTTTTCCTTCTCAGCAGCCGCACAGAACTTGTTCTGAGCCTGCCTGCGTCTGGGGGCCTCGGCAGGGCTGGGGCTGTAGGTCTGTGCTGAGATTCTGCTCTCTGCTTTCTGCCTCTCCCTCTTCTCTGTTTCACTCTGCCTTTTCTCTTCCTGCTTAGCAGCTGAGAAAGCAAAAGACATCCTGGGTTTGGACACCAGCCCTTCCCTCCTGACTGTGCCTGATCCTTTCATTCCTCTCCCGCTATCCGACACGCCAGGTAACCGACCTCTGGAGGGGCACAGCTTTGTGCTCTTCCAGCTGTGTTCCTGGGCCCAGCTGAGCTCCTGGGCCTCAGGCAGTGGTGCTGGGTGCTGGCAGGCCCTGCTGAGCTCTGGGGCTCTCAGGTAGCACTTCTGTGCCCCAGTGTCTGGGGGGAGGGGGGAGCAGTGCTGAGCACAGAGCTCCCGTGGCTTGTGGAGCTGTTCCTAGCACCAGCAGCCTTGGTGTCTTGAAAAGTTCAGTGTTCAAAGGCAAAAATGATCTCTGGGTGATGTTCCAGTGATCCCTGCTCTGCCCAAAGCTGTTTCCAGCTCAGGAATCGTCATCTTGCTTCCTGCTGTCCTCTCCTTGCCCGTCAGAGTTGGAGTTTCTTTGGCTTCCCAGGCCTGCTGCAGCTTCGTGCTTCACATGGAGCACCACTTGAGCTGTAACCTTTCAGAGCTGGCAGGGTTTGCTCCCTGGGAGCTGCTTGCATTTCCTTTGCAGTACCACCTGCAGGCCTTTGCTGCCTGCAGCAGCCAGCACTTTCTAGCAGCAGGTTATGTAAGTGCTTAGCAGCTTGTTTGCAGGTCGGTGGGATTTGGAATATGGGAAGGGTTTTATCTTGGGAGGCTCTCTAAGCCCTCTGGTGAAGGTGTGGGGCAGGTCCCTTCTTGGCAGCTAGCAGCAGAGGACAAGAGCTGCTTACAGCTCTCAGCCCTGTCCTCAGCTCAAGCTGTGAGGATGGCATCTCACCATGCAATCTTGAGCAATTCAGTGGAAAATAGGATCTATTTTTTTCCCACAGCTGTGTGGAACTTGCTTCCTTCTGGTTGGTGCTCAGAGAGCATGAGAAACATGTTTGGATTCAGAGGAGATTTTGCTTCTAAATGCTGCAGGTTGAGAGAAGCAGCAGAGCTCACAGCCTTTGGGGGGGGTAGGGTGTGTGTGCCCAGAGCTGAGCTGCCCAGCTGCAGTGTGACAGGGCCCTGCAGAAGGCAGCTGAGTGCATGTTTGTCTCCACTCCTCCCCACAGATGCTACTGGGAAGTGCTGGGTTTCCTGACTGGAAGTCTTGTCAGCCCAGCCTAGCATTTCACTGCCCCCCAGCAAGCTGCCTGTGCACAGCTGCACACCAAGGCTCTGCCCTTCCTCACTGCATTGTGCACAGCACGGAGCAGGAGCTGCTGCCTTAGCTCTGCCTGCTCCAGAGCTCTTCAGAGCAAAGAAAGCACTGCAGAGAAATTGCCTCTCAACCCTGCCCTGGGGTGCAGACAACCAGAGCTGCAGCTGGCTGCAGTGGTGGTGGTGCCACAGATCTGTCCCTGCCCATGGGGTGTCCCTGCAGACACCCTGCAGGTGCTGAACCTTCTCTTGCTCATCTCTCTGCCTGTGTCTGCTCCTCTTGAGCTCCTTCCATGGGCTAAGAGCATGCAGGAGATCTGGGGTTCTGCTCTCTTAGCTTCCTGCAGGTTCCTGCCAGGATCTCTCCACTTTTATTTGCTTTAACCTAAAATGTGAGGAGCTCAGGAATGTGGTCAAACCCCAGGCCTGTAACTTACCCTTATCTCTGGGCCCAGAGAGGGATCACTGTGCCTGTGAATTCAACAGGAAAGGTGAAAATCCTGGGGTTTGCAGTCCCTGGGTATCTGCCACACAGAGCAGAGTCTGCTCTGTTCTTCTGTGTCTGCTGTACCTGTGCAGAAAGTCCCCACAGCAAGCCCAGAGGTCCTGGCTGGGGGGGAAGTGCTGACCTGCAGATGAAAGCCACCTGCCAGGTGTGCTCCTTGGCTCAGGAGAGCTGGGGGGGTTCTCTTCCCTTAGGATCTCCATCTGCAGGCTGCCTCAGGTCTGTGCAGAGGTTGCTGGAGCTCTCAGAGTGCTTGCTGAAGGTTTGCTCTCTGCTGGAAATAGTTTTCTTTCCGAGGGAGCCTCGGTGGTGATTGTCCTGGGGAGCTCTTTGCCCCTCTCTGTCTGGCCAGGGAGCATGGCAGAGCCCTTGCAGGAGCAGGAGCTGCTGCCCCTTGGTGACAAGAGCAGTGTTGTTCAGGAGGGCTTTCAGCAGAGGCATAAGTGAGGCTTTGAGCTCCTGCTTGTCACACAGAGCCACTTTTGTCAGCTCCCTGCACCCTCAGCCTCCACAGCTGAGGCTCTGCCTGAGAGCTCAGCTGCCTGTTGTTAACTCCAACCACGACCTTGCTCCCTGTGCTGGCACCTGAGGGGCCAGGTGGCATCACTTGAATGTTGGCCAGAGAGCTCCTTGGGTTCCCTCACCTTGCCTCTGAGTGCTCAGGAGGAGCCTTTCTGTCACAGACTCGAAGCAGTGATTGATGATGAGGGTGTCCTGGGGGCATGAAGAGGAGAGTGGTTAGCAGGGCAGGGGAGGTTCTGCTTTCCATCTACACTGCTGTGGTGAGGCCACAGCTGGAGTACTGTGTAGAGTTCTGGGCCCCCCAGCTCAAGAGGGACAGGAAACTACTGGAGAGAGTCCAGTGGAGGCTCTGAGGATGATGAAGGGCCTGGAACATCTGTGTGAGGATGAAAGGCTGAGAGCCTGGGGCTGCTTAGCCTGGAGAAGACTGAAGGTGGGGGTCAAGAAGGAGGTGCCAGGCTCTGGTCAGTGGTGTCCTGGACAAGGGGCAGTGGGCACAAACTGGAACCCAGGAAGTTTCACTTCAACATGAGGGTCCCAGAGCCCTGGAGCAGGCTGCCCAGAGAGGTGGTGGAGTCTCCTTCTCTGGAGGCTTTCCAGCCCCAACTGGATGTGTTCTGTGTGACCTGCCCTGGGGGACCCTGCTCTGGCAGGGGGTTGGAATTGATGATCTCTGGAGGTCCCTTCCAACCCTTCCCATTCTGTGACTCTGTGCTTAGCAGAGGACCAAGAGCCACAGAGAGCCTCCCCAGAGAGCCTCAGGACGCTCAGAGGGAGGACACTGAGCTGCTGAGGAGCTGCAGCCAGCAGGTGTGCTCTTGGTTGTCTCTGCTGGTCTGTAGCTTTGGTGAGAAGACTTTTGGTGCTGTGTGGCCAGTTCCAAAGACCACCTCTGGCCAGCAGGCTGCCCCCTGTCCACGAGGATCCTAGAGGAGGCTGTTTCCCATTCCTCACTGAGTGCTTCTGGAGGAGAGGGCACAGAGAGCAGCCCTGGGCAGCAATCAAGTGGCAGCAGAATGGTTTCCAGCAGGTTTCTCCTTCTCCACTGTGGAATGGTTGCAACCCTTAATGGAACTGTACCCAGTAAGAGCAGCTGGTGAGAGGGAGGCAGGAACATGGCAAAACTTCTGCTGAAAGAAGGGGGAAGGAAACCTTCCTGCTGCAGACATTTGGAGGAAGGGGAGGCAGGCTCTTGAGGAGCTGCCTGCAGGGTTCACTGCTGCTGGGCCCCAGGGGAGAGCTGGGGCAGGGGGGGCACTGCCCTGCTTCATGCCTGCCACTGGGGACTGAACCCCTCTGAGCAGGGGAAGCTGCACTTGGCACAGGGAGTCCTGGGGGCCTGAGATGAAGATGAGATGAGAAGCTGCAGAGGGGAGCACCTCCCCTGTGGGGACAGGCTGGGAGAGTTGGGGCTGTTCAGGCTGGAGAAGAGAAGGCTCCAGGGAGACCTCAGAGCAGCCTTGCAGTACCCGAAAGAGGCTGCTGGGGAGGGACTTTGGGCAAGGGCTGGGAGTGCCAGCCAGCTGCCTTAGCCCTGCTGAGCATCCCCTTGGGCCAGGGTGAGCACAGCCAAGTCTGTGAGTGTGAGAAGGAAATAAAAAGGCAAAAATCATCCCCCAGGTGCTACTGGAAAGCTTTGGAGCACCCAACACACCAAGCACTCTGCTAAGCAGCACTCTTTGCCTTTCCAGCCCAGCCAAGGCTCCAGCACATGTCCAGATGGCACAGGCAGGCCTGCTTGGCCTGGCTCCTCCCCAGCCACGTCTGCAGGTTTGCTGAGCTGTGCTGGACACTGAGCTCCCCTCCTGCCCCCCTCTCCTGGGCCAGGCAGTGGTGCAGAGGCTGCTAGGTGCTGCTGCTCCTCAAATAAATTCCTGCTGTCTGGCCCTCAGCTGCAGCCACGACGCTGAATGACTGCAGGGAGCAGGTGGTCATCTCCAGCTTCAGGGACTGATCCAGGCCCTTCTGAAAAGGGCTAACAGCATCCCAGCAGCCACTGGTGTGCACAGAGGGCGTTCACTCTGCTCCCTGCTGCTGCAGAGGCCACCACTGCTGCTCCCCTGCACACAGGCTCAGCCCCACAGCAGTCGGCAGCACAGGGGAGGTTCTGCTCCACCCAGCAGCAGACAGGGACAGAGCTTCTCCTTCTCGGCTCTCACACCTTAGTGCTGCTGCTCAGCAGCTTCTCCTTCCTTGCTGTGCTGCCAAGGGCCCACACTCACCACCTCTCTCCTGCAGGGAGGAGAGGATAAGCCAGGGAGTCATCGAATCACAGAATGGGTTGGGTTGAAAGAGACCTTGAAGATCATCCAGTGCCAAGCCCCTGCCACGGGCAGGGACACCTCCCCCCAGCCCAGGCTGCTCAAGGCCTCAGCCAGCCTGGCCTGAAACACCCCCAGGCAGGAGGCAGCCACAGCCTCCCTGGGCAGCCTGGGCCAGGCTCTCCCCACCCTCACTCTCAACAATTTCTTCCTCATCTCCACTCTCAGTCTCCATTCTCCCAGCCCAAAGCCATTGTCCCTCAGCCTGGCACTCCCAGCCCTTGGCCAAAGTCCCTCCCCAGCTCTCCTGGAGCCCCTGCAGGTCCTGGAAGGCTGCTCTGAGGTCTCCCTGGAGCCTTCTCCTCTTCAGCCTGAACAGCCCCAACTCTCCCAGCCTGTCCCCATAGGGGAGGTTCTGCAGCCTCTGATCATCTTGGTGGACTCCTCTGGACCCTGTCCAGCAGCTCCAGGTTTCTTCCTGTGCTGGGACCCCCAGAGCTGGAGGCAGTGCTGCAGGTGGGCTCTGAGCAGAGCAGAGGGGCAGAATCCCCTCCCTGTGCTGCTGCTCTCCCTGCTCTGGCTGCAGCTCAGCACTCAGCTGCCTCTGGGCTGCCAGGGCCCAGTGCTGGCTCCTGGGGACTTTGTCACCAACTGACACCCCCAAGGCCTTCTCCTGCAGGCTGCTCTCAGCCCCTCCTCCCCCAGCCTGGCTTTGTGCTTGGGATTGCCCTGCCCCAGCTGCAGGAGCCTTGCCCTTGGCCTTGTTGGACTTCCTGAGGTTGCCTTGGGCCCAGCTCTGCAGCCTGGCCAGGTCCCTCTGGCTGGATCCTTTCCCTCCAGTGTGTCAGCCATACCACACAGCTTGGTGTCATCTCAGACTTGCTGATTGTGCCTCCACTGTGCCCATGGCACCCACAAAGGTGCCAAACCCCTGAGGGCCACCACTTGTGTTTGCTCTCCATGTGGACATTGAGCTGTTGACCTCAGCTCTGAGTGCAGCCATCCAGCCAATTCCTTGCCCAGCCAGTGTCCATGCTTTTCCCCTTTGGTGACCAGGATGTCACATGGATAATTGGATGAGCAAACCCAACAGCCCCCCAGGATCCCAGCTGCAGGAGGGTGAATGGGGCCCAGTGCTGGCTTTGGAGTTTGAGCCCGGGGGTGGCAGTTTCTGAGCATTTGAGCTCTTGAGCTAGCCTGGGGTGGCTGCATTGGGCTCCTCCCAGGGAGCCTGTGTCAGTGTGCTCTGCAGCCAGGTGTGAGGTGAGAGCCTGCCACTTGCTGCTCCCCTTCCTCTGCTCTGCAAGAGGCATTCCCTGGCACTGCTCCTGGCTTTTCCTTCCTGGAGTCTCTGTGGTGCTTCTCTCAGAAGAATTCCCTTGCACAGCAACTCCATGAAGGAAAACTCAAGTCCAGGGCATTTTCCAAGGTCCTCTGCAGCTTGCAGGGCTTCCTTTAACCTCTGGCCCTTGGTTCCTCAGCAGGCAGAGGTGCCCCAGGGGCCGCTCTGCACGGTGTCCTCTGCCCTCCCGCTCACAGCAGCATCTTCTGCCCTCTGCCTCTTTTCCCAGCTGCCCTCCGAAGGACAGACCTGTGCTGTGTGCTCTGTTGAGTGGCCTCTCTCTTTGCTAGCCCTCCCCAGCACACCAGTGAGTAACCTTCTTGCTGTGTGTGGTGCCTGCCTGCTGGGCTTCTGGCTCTGAGATGCTGCAGCCTGGTTGTTCCCAAGGGCTGGCAGAGCCTGACCCCTCCCTTCCCTTTCTAACTTGCAGGTTTCTCAGCACTCTTTCTTCCTGCCAATAACCTGCTCTGACTAAACCCCCAGCTGCCTCCTCAGCTCTTGCTTTGGGTTTCTTTCACCTCACTCTCTTGAAGGTGCTTCCTGCAGCTCCTTGTGGCTGGCTGGGTGTGTGGCCAAGCATGCCAGCATGCAGTGCTTGGCAGTGGTGGTGCAGCTGCAGCCTGTGCAGCCTGACTGAGTGTGAATCTCCAGCAGCAGGTTTCTGCAGGTGTTAGGAAAGAAGGGAGCTGAAGGAAAAGGTGAAAATGTTCTCACTGGGCTGGCCAAAGCTGCAGCTGCTCAGCCTGCACATGAGGCCTGAACTTGGTTTCTTGTCCCAAGCTGCAAAGCCATCCTGCATCCTCTGGTGGTGACTGACATTTCTGATGCCTGAGAGAGACTCACAGAGGCTGAAAGGGACTTCCAGGGGCATCCAGGCCAACCTGCTACCCAGCTGAGGCAGAGCTGTGGCTTGAGCTAGGCCTTCACTACCTTCTCCTTTGCTCCTAGTCTGGATGTGAGCTTCCCACCACACAGGCAGCTGCTGCTCTATTGTCTTTTAGTCCTACAGGTCAGCCCAAGACCAAACACAACCCATAACCTAGGGGAATCATCTGCTGGGCCCCCAAACAGTGAGGCACCTGGGGGCTTTTTTGTCACTCTTGGCATCTCCCACTCATCCTGACCCCTCTTTGGCTTTGTGGAGCTGCTGAGCCTCACTCAGAAGGGCTGAAGTTCCTTTTCCCCCTGCCCTGAGTGGAGCAGTGGCTGTGACAGCGTTGGCAGAGCAGCAGCACCAATGAAGGGCACCAGAAAGGTGACCTCCTGAGACAGGTGCCAAAGAACCCCTGACAGGCCAAAGCTTTCCATAAAGCCAGCTGAGCCCAGGGGGCAGGAGGGCAAACTGAGCTGAGGGGAGGAGAAGAGAATCCACAGGCTGCTGATTCTGGGGGTTTGAAAAGTGTGGGGGGGAGCTCAGTGGGCAGCTTGCTGGGGCCTAAACAGGAGGCAGCTCCACTGAGCTCAAGTGAAACCCTGAAGCTCTGGAGGAGGACACTGGAAAGGTAAGGCTGGTGGAGACCTCATGCAGCCAGACATTGGGAATGGGCTGATGAAGGGAACAAGCCCTGTGTGGATGGGCTGGGAGGTGCAGCTGGATGCCAGGGGACTTGGGAGGAGCTGGCAATGGCATTGACAAGCAGGGATGTGGGAAGGGTCTGCTTGGAGAGGACTCTCTTAGCCCTGAGCTGGGGGAGCAGTCACAGTGTCCACATCTTCATCTCCAAGGGGGGGTGGAACCCAGCCTGGCACTGCCCAGCTCTGAGACAATCCATAACTCCTGTCCCAGCTGTGCCCTCTGCTTGCTGCCTGCCCTGGCTGATGTGGAGTCAGCTCTGAGGGACACCTCCCCTCCTGGAGGAGCCCCTGAGCATGCTCCCTGGCCTCCCAAGTCTCCCCTGAGTTATTTTTCCCAACATGCTGTGATCCCTTCTGTCCTTCTGAGCCCCCTCTGGATGGCATCAGCAGCTCTTGCCACTGCCCAGCCCTGCTGCCAGCCCCTCCATCCAGCCAAGGATGCTGCTGGGAGGCCCAGGGTGCTGCCTCTGGCTGGGCTCTGCTGCCTTCAGCAAATCCCAGCTCAGAAACTGAGTGTTCCTCACAGAGTTGGGAAGGTTTTGAGTCTGCTCAGGGTTCCCATCAGGTTTCTCCTTTCAGCTGACCTCCAGTGGTGCAACCACTGCCTCATGGGTGGCTTGGTTTTGGTTCCTGGTTGCTTTAGTGTGTTGGCTTGGGAGGTTTGGCGTGGGGAGGAGAAGCTGTCCTGTTGTGAAGAAGCAGTTCCAAAGCCACCAGGCCATTGAGTTATTTCTGTAGGACAATCAGGAGGTTGGATGTCCCTGCCAGGTGCAGAGCAGTGACTTCAGTGTTTGTCTCTGCAGCTCTGGTCCACAGGCTCTGCAGTTCTGAGCACATTGAACACTGCTCAGAGCAGCCTCTGAGCTCAGAGCATGAGCTGTGGATGGAGAAGGGCACAGCAGTGGCAGTGCCACAGATCCTGCTGAGGTTGGCTTCCAGATGCAACCACTCCAACCTGAAATGGCCACATTTAAACTGCTCTGCTGAGACCTCACCTCCAGTCCTGCCCCCAGCTCTGCTGTCCCCAGCACGAGAAGGACAGTGAGTCCTGGAGTGAGGCCAGAGGAGGCCACAAAGATGCTCCAAGGGCTGGAGCAGCTCTGCTGGGAGCACAGGCTGAGGGAGCTGGGGGTGTGCAGCCTGCAGAGGAGAAGGCTCCAGGGGGACCTCAGAGCTGCTGCCAGGAGCTGAAGGGATCCTGCAGGAAGGCTGCAGAGGAACTCTTCCTGAGGGTGTCTAGAGCCAGGCCAAGGGGAATGGTTTGAAGCTGAAGCAGAGCAGGGTTAGAGTGGAGCTGAGGAAGAAGTTGTTCACTGTGAGGGTGGTGAGAGTCTGGCCCAGGCTGCCCAGGGAGGCTGTGGCTGCCTCCTGCCTGGGGGTGTTTCAGGCCAGGCTGGATGAGGCCTTGAGCAGCTGAGTGCAGCTGAGAGGTGTCCCTGCCCATGGCAGGGGGTTGGAGGTGATGATCTCTGAGGTCCCTCCAGCCTGAGCCATCTGAGCAATGTCAGAGGTGCTGTCTGCCCAGCTCTAGCACCTTGAGCTTCTGCTCAGCTCCTAGTCATGGATGGAATGGGTTGGGTTGGAAGGGACCTCAAAGCTCCAACCCCCTGCCATGGGCAGGGACACCTCCCACCAGCCCAGCTTGCTGAAGGCCTCATCCAGCCTGGCCTTCAGCACCTCCAGGCAGGAGGCAGCCACAGCCTCCCTGGGCAGCCTGTGCCAGGCTCTCCTCACCCTCACTCTCAAGAGCTTCTTCCTCATCTCCTGTCTCAATCTGCCCTCCTCAAGCTTTGATCCATTCCCCTTTGCCCTGTCACTCCCAGCCCTTGTCAAAAGTCCTTCCAGCTCTCCTGTAGCCCCCTTCAGGTGCTGAAGGCTTCTGTATGGTCTCATGCAAAGGCTAACAAAGATCTCCTGTGGGTGAGGATGTCCTCAGCTGCCCTAGGTCACCATGCCCAGCTGCTGAATTGCTGCCCTCTGGTGCCTCAGTGCTGATGTGGAGCTGTGCAGCTGCTCCCTTGAGGCTGGCAGGCTGGGCAGGAGGCACTGAGCCCAGCACCTCATTAACCTTCTCTTTTCTTGTATCCTCCCCCTCCTGCTCTCTGCTGCCTTTCTCCTTTTCCTGCTTAACCCAGAGAAACTGATTGAGGGACTGAAATCTCCTGAGCCTGCGCTTCTGCTCCCCGAGCTCCTGCCGCTCGCTGACCCCTTCGGCAGCACCTCAGACGCTGGGAATGGTAAAAGTGACCCCAGGGGCCTCCTCCCCCTGCCCTGCCCTGCCCTGCCCTGCATGGTCACTGGGGTCCCCTCCACTGGCCTTGAAACTGGCCACTGGTGCTGGTCAGGTGCAACCTGATAGGAAGTTATGGATGGTGCTGAGCTGGATCTGCCTCTGCTGCAGTGGTGCTCGAGGGCCAGGCTTGCTCCCCTGGCCTGGCTGTGCCTGCTGTGTTCTGCTGGGCTTCAGCAGCTCACTGGGTGAAGGAGAACAACAACAAAATCCTTTCATTCTTCTTGCTGTGCCCCCACAGCCCAGGCTCTGTCCAGCACCCTCAGCAGCTTGAGGGCAGCCTTGCCTTCCACATGGGTCATATCCTGAGCATGCCCGTGCCGGGCTGGCAGGAGCCCAGCTGCTGCAGGCTCCAGAGCTGTAGTCAAGTGTGCTGAGCTCCTTGCCAAGTGTGCTGAGCACTAAGCATTGCAGGCTGCAGAGAGTTGCAGTCAGCTGCTTTGGTGGGGCTGGGGCCCAGGCAGGGACCCCTGGCTGGCTGGTTGCAGCCTTGTGGCTTTGGTTAGGAAGGTTGGGAGTGAGGCACTTCAGGACTAGGAAGATTTTCTGCCTTCTGCAATTTGTGGCAGTTGTCTGAATGCTCTTAGGGAATGATCACAGCCCCACACCCTGCTGTGCCACCAGAAACACTGCTTCAGCTCACAGACTGACCCACACACCAGGGCTGGTCCCAGCATTTGAGCAAACAGAGCCACAGAATGGGTTGGGCTGGAAGGAATCTCAAATCTCATCCAGCTCCAACCCCCTGCCATGGGCAGGGACACCTCCACCAGCCCAGGCCACTCAAGGCCTCATCCAGCCTGGCCTGGAGCACCTCCAGGCAGGAGGCAGCCACAGCCTCCCTGGGCAGCCTGTTCCAGTCTCTCCCCACCCTCACTCTCAACAATTTCTGCTTCATCTCCAGTCTCAATCTGCCCTTCTCAGGCTTCCCTCTCCTCCTGTCACTCCCAGCCCCTCTTTCAGTTTGGGCTGCACCAAGTAAATCAAACAGAACTACCCCAGCCCCCCCACTGCCTTCCCTTGGCCTTCACCTGACATGGCTCTGACTGGAGTCTCTTGGAGCCGCCACACAGAGGGTCACTAAAGGCTTCAGACAGCTGCCACTGCACTTCCTGCTCTGTCTTGCCAAACTAACCTCTGGCTTCTTCTCTGCTCTGCCGCTGTGCCCCGTGGAAAGGAAAAGCTGAGGTGGCTGTGGAGAGCCTGATCCCGGGGCTGGAGGCTCCGCTGCCCCAGCGCCTGGCGTCCCAGACCGAGTCGCTGGCCTCCAACAGGACAGGTTGGTGAGGCAGGAGGTGCTGCAGGGGCAGGGCTGTGCCACGCTGCTGTGGGCAGGGCAGACTGCCAAGCACAGCCTGGCTGAGCCTGGGCATCGCTGGGGCAGCTGGGCTCGCTCCTCCGCGTCCTGGAAGCGGACGCCGCGTGGTCAGTGCTGCCTGCATCCTTGTGAGGAAGGCTGCTGCAGCCCCCCCCCCCGCACACCTGGGGCTGCCAGTGGTGCTCTGATGGAGCAGGGCTGGAATCTGCAGCAGTCACTGATTTGTGTCTGTGCTGCTGGGCTGTGGCAGGAAGCAACTTACGGCCCTTGCTTACTGTAGGGCCTTGGTCTGGCCACATGCACAGCAGATTCATGGAATGGGTGGGGTTGAGACAGGATCTCAAAGCTCATCCAGCTCCAGCCCCCTGCCATGGGCAGGGACACCTCCCACCAGCACAGCTTGCTCAAGGCCTCAGCCAGCCTGGCCCTCAATACCTCCAGGGAGGAGGCAGCCACAGCCTCCCTGGGCAGCCTGGGCCAGGCTCTCCCCACCCTCATCATCAACAATTTCTTCCCCATCTCCAGTCTCAGTCTCCCCTCTCCCAGCTCAAAGCCATTGTCCCTCAGCCTGGCACTCCCAGCCCTTGTCCAAAGTCCCTCCCCAGCTCTCCTGGAGCCCCTGCAGGTCCTGGAAGGCTGCTCTGAGGTCTCCCTGGAGCCTTCCTTTCTTGGGACTTGATATCTCTACATGGCCAGTGCACTGCCAGAGGGTCCCTGCCCACACTCCCCTGACCCTCTTGTGTCACTGCTGTGGGGTTCCCTTGTTGCCTGCTCAGCTTTAGGTCACCCCCAGCCTGTGCTGTGCATTGCTTGGAGGTGTTGGGAACCCCTCTGCCCTTGCAGAGCAGTGAGGAGCCTTTGCCAACACACAGGGGCAGCCTCTGTGCTGGCTTTGCTGCCCAGCTGTTTGTGCCCTGAGTGGGGACAGGAAGGTGTCCATGAGGGCTAACTCTTTGTGTCTGTTCCACGCTGCCTCTGGCTGCTGCTCTGGATCCAGACTCACTCACTGGGGAGGATTCACTGCTTGACTGTTCTCTGCTTTCTAACCCTGCTGCTGACCTCTTGGATGAGTTTGCTCCTGTAGCTTTCACAGCTCAGCCTCACAAAGGTAAACTGTCCCTCCCTCCCTGAGCTCTCTCTCCCTCCCTCCCTGAGCTCTCCCTCCCTCCCTCCCTGAGCTCTCCCTCACTCCTCATGCTGTCCCTCCCTTCTCCAGCTGTCCCTCTCTGTCCAACACTTCACTCCTGGGCCATGTTTTAGCTCTCCCAAAGCCAAGCTGGTTCCAGTTTGCACCAGCAGTGCTCTGACAGGTTGCTCTGGATGCTGTCAGAGGCTTTTCCAACCAACCCATTCTCTGTTCCTCAGTGGTTTCTTGCCTCATCTCACCACAAAGCTGTTCCCTGGCTGTCAGCTCTGGGTGAGAGGTTGCACTCTGCAGAGCAGTTAGCCAGGAAGGTTCCTTGGCAGCCATGGACCTGAGCATGGCCTTGCCAGGCTCTCAGGAACATTTCCTGTAGGAATTGGGGACCAGATTCTGGCAGGTCCAAAGTACCCAGTGGTGATACACAGCAGAGTGTGACAGTGCCTAAGGGTCTGTCCCTGCCTGCTGAGGCAGAGACATAGTTTCATAGTTTCAGTTAGGGTTGGAAGGGACCACAAGGATCATCCAGTTCCAACCCCCCTGCCATGGGCAGGGACACCCCACACTAGAGCAGCCTGGCCAGAGCCTCATCCAGCCTGGGCTTAAACACCTCCAGGGACAGGGCCTCAACCACCTCCCTGCACAACCCATTCCAGGGCCTCACCACCCTCACGGTGAAGAACTTCCTCCTCACATCCAGCCTGAATCTCCCCACCTCCAGCTTGTCTGCCCTGGACATGTCTGCCCTGCTGTGCAGGGTGGTGGAAGTGCCTCTCACCAAGTGTCTAACTGCAGCTGACCTGGTTTGGAGTCAATGGAATTCTGTGCCAGCCCAGCTCCAGAGGCCTTGGAAAGCTCCCTTTGGCTATCTAGTTACATCTTCAGGCATTCCAGCCCCTTAGACTTCATACTGCACTGCTCGTGGGAGCACCACAGGAGCTTTATCTCACACTGGAAGTTCTTCTGTGGCTTGGTTTGGGTTTTTTCCAGCCCTTTTTTCCCCCTCCCTGTGCACAGAAGCTGGCAGCTGGGGAGCCAGGCTTGCCCCCTCACCCTGTGCTGACACCTGACAGCCACTGGATGAAGGCAAAGAATGCAGAACCCCCAAATCCCAGCATGGTGGCAGTGGGAAGGGACCTCTGGAGCTCAGCCAGCCCCAGCCCCCTGCTCCAGCAGGGTACCCACAGCAGCTTGCCCAGGAGTACAATGGCCAGGGGGGGTTGGAAGCTCTTCACACAAGGAGACTCCCCAACCCCTCTGGGCAGCCTGCTCCAGGCCTCCAGCAGCCTGACAGCAGAGAAGTAAGGGCTGGTGACACTTGAGGGCAGCTCAAGGCCAGGTTGCTGGCACAGCTCTGTCAGGCTGGGCCTGGCTCTCTCTGGCTCTCATCTCTTGCCTTGCTGCTTGGTTTGCTTTCCCCCCCATCCCTTCTGTGTTTAATTTGCTCTCTTAACTTCTGCCCTTCTTTACCCAAGACTTGGTTGCAGCCTCTAAATGCAGCTCTGCTCCTAACCCCTCTCTGGGATCATGAAGCTGTTCTAACCCTTTGCACCAATCCTAACCAACCTTCTCTGCTCTCTTTGCTCCTTGACCTCTGTTTCTCCTTCCTGCTGCAGAAGATACTAACCTGATATCAGGCTTTGATGCTCCTGAGGGCTCTGAGAAAGTGACAGAAGATGAGTTTGATCCAATTCCAGTGCTGATATCCAAAAATTCTCAAGGTAAGCCAGGCTGTGGGGGTGAAAAAAGGCAAGGGAAGGAGAGCAGTGATGGTAACTGAGCTGTGGAGCAGTGCTGCTGCAGCACACCTGAAGGAGCTGAGCTGGTCAGCTTCAGGAGCTGTCCCTGGGAGTGTTCAGGGAGCTTAGGCTGGGATTGCTGTGGGCCTTGGAGCTCCTCCAGACTCTGTGGGAGAAGCTTGCACAGCCAGTTCAGACCTGCAAGCATCTTTAGATCCCAGGCAGTCATTGCTCCCTGCCAGGCAGGCACACAGAGGCCTCTGGCTCAAGTGCAGTGGAGAGCTGCATCCTCTGAACTTCTTAGTGACTGCCTAAGCCCAGGAGGGGACATCCCTTGGCTGTTGAGTTCACTTAGCAAGAAAGAGAGGTGATGGTGAGCCTTTACAGCTCTGGAGGTCCTGCTGAAGGGCAGCTTTTCCCCTTCAGATGCCTTTCAGAGGTGCTCATGGGAACTGAGTGTGAGATGCTTGGCAGTCAGTGCTCCTCTCCTCCGAAGAGCTTGGAGCAGAGGCTGCTTGTACAGCGCTGCTGTCACCTGGCTCACATCAACCTGATCCATAGACCCACAGAATGGTTTAGGTTGGAAGGGACCTTCAAGCTCATCCAGTTCCAACCCCCTGCCATGGGCAAGGACACCACCCACCAGCTCAAAGCCTCATCCAGCCTGGCCTACAGCACCTCCAGGGAGGGGACATCCACATCCTCTCTGGGCAACCTGCAACCTGTGCCAGTGTCTCCCCACCGTGACTCTCAAGAATTTCTTCCTCATCCCCAGTCTCAGTCTCCCCTCTCCCAGCTCAAAGCCATTGTCCCTCGGCCTGGCACTCCCAGCCCTTGTCCAAAGCTCTCCTGGAGCACCTTCAGGTACTGGAAGGCTGCTCTAAGGTGTGCCTGGAGCCTTCTCTTCTCCAGGCTGAACAGCCCCAGCTCTTCCAGCCTGTCCCCATGGGAGGATCTCTGCACACACTTGCAGCATTATCTAGGCTGAGTCCAAGCAGCAGCTCTGCTCCCCTAAGGAAATCCTGGTGCTGCGCTGGGAGCTGTGCAGGGACAGAAGCAGGAAGCCTTCTGCAGCCTGGTCACTCACTGAGGGCTTCTCTCTGCAGTCAGGCTGTTGAAAAGTTTAGATGGCAGCTTTTGCTGTGCTGGTGTAAAGATATGCCCCAGGGCTCCTGTTTGGTGCAGTTGTGGTTTTGGTTTGGTGGGAGTACTTTTCTGAGTTCCCTGCCTCCCGTGCTGGTCACAGCGGCAATGTGCAGCTGCTCTGCATCCAGTGCAGCCTGCCAGAGACTGGAAGGGTTCTCAAACACTGGGGCAGGCTGCCCAGGGAGCAGCAGTTGAATCCTCATCCCTGGAGGTGTTTCAGAAAGGCAGAGATGTGGTGCTGAGGGCCACAGTTGGTTGGACTGGATGAGCTTGAAGGTCTCTGCCAACCAGAATGCTTCTGTGGTTCTGTGACTGCCACTCACTGAAGTCCTCAGGCATGAGAAACTGCTCATGCTGGAGGGCAGAGAAGCTTCCTA
Source organism: Colaptes auratus (assembly GCA_015227895.2). Taxonomy (NCBI): domain Eukaryota; kingdom Metazoa; phylum Chordata; class Aves; order Piciformes; family Picidae; genus Colaptes; species Colaptes auratus. Next base: position 3,538,323 of record JAAWVA010000037.1, read on the forward strand.
CCAAAGCTGGGCCTAGGTAGGCTCCTTTGAGTCCTTCAGTACCAGCTCTAGAAAGGCCCCCCATAGCTCAGGGGGGGCTCTGAAGCAGCTCAGGGGCCTCTGAAGCAGCTCAGGGGGGCTCTGAAGCAGCCACCTCTGTGCAGCACTCTGCAGGCTGCGGGAGCTGCCACGGAGCCTTTAGCCAGGACAGGATTGTGCAGCCTGGGTGTAGAGTTTAAGGGAAGAGAACTGTGAGATGCTGGCAGTGCTGTTTCTCCCTGCAGGTGCAGGGAGGGGGCTTGGAGGGTGGGCAGAGGGGGCTGCTGGTGGTGTGCTGCAGGGAAGGAGCAGAGCTGGAGCCGATTTGCTGCTTCGCTTGCGACTTCTTTTTGTTCCTTCCTTGCTCGCTCTCGGAGGCCTGAAGCTGTTGTGTGTCTGTGTGTGTCCTGCTCAATACTGAATCCCTATCTCTCACCCTTTCAGGTGGGCATTCTAGAAACAACAGTGGAAGCTCTGAGTCCAGTCTTCCCAACATAGCCAGGTCTCTGCTGCTGGTGGATCAGCTCATAGACCTGTAGCAGTGACACAGTAGCAGAAGCAGTTTCCGTCCCTAATGCTCCGCTTTCATTCCCAGAAGAGTTAACCTCCACTTGTGGCTCTTCTGGGCTTGCTTCTTTCAGGCAGAAGAGTTTTCTTCCTTCATCTTTTTGTTGTTGGGTTTTGTTGCTTGTTTGTTTGGGGTTTTTTTTTCCCCCCCTCCTCAATTAAAAGACAAATCATCTGCCAACAGGAGACAGTCACCAACCTTTCTCCCTCTCTTCCCATGCCCTGGAGAAACAAATTCTGTCTCGGTTCTCCAGGTGTAGCCCTCTCTAAAGCTGGTGAAAACCTCTGTTGGTCCTCCTCCACCAGGTGTAGCCCTCTCTAAAGCTGGTTAAAACCTCTGTTGGTCCTCCTCCACCAGGTGTAGCCCTCTCTAAAGCTGGTGAAAACCTCTGTTGATCCTCCTCCACCAGGAGTAGCTCTCTAAAGCTGGTCCAAACCTGTTGTTGTTCTCCTACCCCAGGTGTAGCCCTCTCTAAAGCTGGTGAAAACCTCTGTTGATCCTCCTCCACCAGGTGTAGCCCTCTCTAAAGCTGGTCCAAACATGCTGTTGTTCTCCTACACCAGGTTTAGTCCTCTCTAAAGCTGGTCCAAACCTGTTGTTGTTCTCCTCCACCAGGTGTAGCTCTCTAAAGCTGGTCCAAACCTGTTGTTGTTCCCCTACACCAGGTTTAGTCCTCTCTAAAGCTGGTCCAAACCTGTTGTTGTTCCCTACACCAGGTGTAGCCCTCTCTAAAGCTGGTACAAACCTGTTGTTGATCCTTCTGCCCCTGTCCTTAAGAGCCTGTGTCTAAAGGGAGCCCTGTCCCCAGCTGCCCTGCTGAGCTGTCCTGGTGTCACTGCTCCCTGTAGCTGCTGGGTGAGCCCTGCCTGCTACTCACTCCTTCCTCCTTAGTGTAGAGTGTGAGCAACTGTGTTCTAATCTTTTGTCATTGGGGTTGGGTTTGGTTTTGTTCCTGGTGTTTTTGTTCTTCTGATGAATGGGCAGGAGGAAGGGGAGAGGGGGGCTGGAAGCTGATGCTTCTCACCTGCCAGTGTGTGCTTCAGAGGAGGAGAGAGCCCCGAGGTCCTCTGAAGCACCCTTGCCTGGTTCCTCTGGTGATGGTGCATATGAAGAGTTTTCTGGACTGCCCCCAGCTCGTGGTTTGCTCTTTACTGATCCTGCTTGTGAATGAACTGCACTTCTTTGGGGGAAGAGGGGGGAAAAAACCCCACCCCTCCAATCCCCTCCCCCCACCAAACCTGCTTGTCAGAGCTGCAGAACAGCCCCGTGTGAAACCTGCCAAGGTTTGGACCCAGCCCCAGGGGAGCATGGCTGCGACCTCTTGTTTCCTGTTGGGGTGGAGAGGGCACTGTGGCAGCAGCAGATGTATCTTCTGTCCATTCTTTTCTGTGTTTGACTGGAAAACAAGCAAAAAGCAAACCCCTCCCAAGCTACTGTGAGTGGTGTATGAAGCAAATGGTCCTGCAGGTGATTGTCTCTCTCCAGCCCTGGGTTTAGTCAAGCATCAGGTACCTGTCCTGCCTTCCCCTTCTCTCTCTCATGACTCTCTAGTGCAAACCAGTTGAGTATGGAACCATTTGTGCAGTAGACAAAGATTGCTGTGGACTCTCTGGCACCCCTCAGCCTGTGTGGAACAAGCATGCACTGGGTGCAGGTGGTTTGGAGTCGGTGCTGCTGCAGCTCCGTGGCTTCCACCTTTTCTTTTCTCGCCTCCCCTTCACCGCGCTTAGTTTGTCACCTAGCTGGGACTCCTCCTCCTCCTCCTCACTGGCCTTATGGCCACCAAGTCTGGGATTTCTCTCTTGTATTTGCAAGCTCTTTCTGACCAGAAGGACTCTTCCTCCTCTGTAGTGGAATGATTAGTAGCTTCCTGCTGACCTCGTGTACGTGTTCGTAGCCGTAGTAGTACCAAGTGCAGTTCCCATGTGCGAAAGCCCCAACGGCTGGAATGTGTCTGTACAACCTCTGGCTCAGAAGGCAACAACTCAGAGTCTCTGACTGCTCCTCTCCTCCAGTCTCTGCTCTGCCCCCACCCCACCACCACCACCTCCACCACCACCACCTCCTAGCCTAACCAACTCTGTACATAGAGCTGCCCTCGGCTGTGTGTCTGCTCTCCACTTCCTCTTCTCTTCCACCCTCTCCACCCTTACTAATAAAAGTATTGCTTAAGTGTGTTGTATCCTGACCTGTGTGCACTGCACCTTCCCAAGAGAAGCTTTACATCAGAACTTATGGAGATGACCTTTAGTCCCACTTGTGGATAGAAGTTTATTATTATTATTAATGATTGATTGATTAATTAATTGATGCTGATGCTGCTGATGATTATTTTTGTTTTATATTCCTGGAAGCACAGGCAAAAAAAGCTGGACTGGAACCCACGAAGCTGTGATAGATAGGAAGTTATTGTATAGACAGAGCCTGAGATTATATGAAGAGAGAATGGATTTTACAAAGCACCATCTGCTGTATATTAGAGACAAAGATTTCTGTCAATTAAAGTACTTTTAAAGAATGTTGCTAATGGCACTCGTTCAAAGGGCCCTGCAGAGGCTGCTCCCTGGGTGGTCAGCAGTGCTGTTCGAGGAGCAGCTCTCGCTGCTTGCTCTCTGCTTGCAGCTGCTGTGCCAAGCAGCCTCCTCCTGGCTGCGGGGCGGGGGCCCAGGGCCCTGCCAGCTGCCTGCTCAGAGGTCTCTGCCCCGGGAAAGCCTGCCCAGCCCGCTCCTGGAAGGGACAGGAGTGGGAGAGGTGGAATGAGGGAACGCTGGGAAGGGCTGCGGGGAGTTGGTTGGGTTGGAAAAGCCTCTGGGAGCGTCCAGCCCAACCAGCAGCCCAGCACCACCGTGGGCACCCAGCACCAAACCAGGGCTCCAGCTGCCATGGCCCCAGGGTTCTGGAACACCTCCAGGGCTGGGGACTCCATCACCTCCCTGGGCAGCCTGGGCCAGTCCCTGACCACTCTTGCAGCAAAGGAATTGTTCCTCATCTCCAACCTAACCCTCCCCTGGTTCCATTTTAGGTCATTCTAGGTCTTTTATCGCCTGAGACTAGGGAGAAGGGGAGGGTGTGTGGTGTGTGTGGTTACCTGGCCTTAGCCTCTTTTCAGGGAGCTGTAGAGAGCAATGAGGTCTCCCCTCAGCCTCCTCTTCTCCAGACTAAACTCCCTCAGCTGTTCCTCACCTGTCCTCCAGCCTCTTCCCTCAGCTTTATTGCCTTCTCTGACCCTGCTCCACCTCTTCCATGTCCTTCTTGGAGTGAGAGGCCCAAAGCTGACCCCAGGATTTGAGTTGTTTGGGGGTTTTATTATTCGAAGCTCTCTGAGTGGCCTCCAGGCCTTGGGTTACTGTTGGTGTGCTGCTAAAATGTCAAGGGGGGGTTGTGTGATAGCTGCTGCTGGGAGGGCACAAACTGAGCTTTCATCCAGGAGCTGCTGTGGGTCCAGCATCCCCAGAATGGTGTCAGAATGGTTCCCTCACAGCCATGCCTGGAGCCTTGTTTGGAGCCAGGGAGAGGTTTCTGTCCCCTTTCAGGGGCTGTAGGCTCTGGTGATGTTCAGCAGTGGAATGCAGTCAGCCAGGTCCCAGCAGAGCCTTTCTGCCCTGTCTGTGCTGTTGGCTCAGGGGAGGCTGCTGGGAACCTTTCTGCCCTGAGAGGCTGGAGCTGGGGGCAGTGTTCTTGGCATGAGCTGGAGGGGCTCCCCTGCCAGGATCCTGCAGCCACAGTGCAGGGGGCAGCTCCCTTCCAAACCAAGGGGGTGCTCTGGATGCAAGAATCACCTCTGGGTTTGGGATGTGCAGAGGGGCAGCTGGAACTTGGCTGTTGGCTCTTGCTTAACTCAGGGGGTCTGGGTGCTGAGTGGCCTCTGCCTTTGGAGATCTCTTTTAGCTGGGTGAGGACAAGCCTGGCACCCACGGCCCAGAGGCCAGCAGGGCTGTGTTTGTGGCAGCAGTCACTGTGTCTGCCCCTAGAGCAGAGGTGCTGCAGCTCCAGGTCAGGTTGTGCAGGTCCTCACAGGCTTCCCTGGGGCTGCAGCATGTGGCCAGGGCTGCAGGCACAGTGCAGCCTGCTGGAGAAGCCTGAGATGGGTGGAAGAAGCCACTGGTGGCTTCGTGGCATCCTCTAACAGCCAGAAGCAAGCGGCAGCCTGAGTGAATCTCTGCAAAGTCACAGTGGAGGGCACTTGCTGGGAGTGAGTGGTGGTGTCCTGAAAGCTCTCAGGGTGCTGCCTCCAGTCGCTGCCCAGCACCACCTGCTGTAGCAGCTGGTTTAAAGCTGTGTTCTGTTGTTGCAGTGAAGGTTCAGCTGTGGTTCAGCAGGTTTGGGGGACCCAGGCAGACAGCAGCCGTGGAGCTCAAAGGCCTCTGCCTGCAGAGCTGTCAGCCAGCTGCAGCTGCTCCTGAGGCCTGGCTGTGGTGGTATGGAGGAAGGGGTTTGGGGCTGGGGGGCTTGGGTTGGTTTTCTTGGGTTTGGGTTTTTTTTTCCCCCCTTCTTTTATTCTTTTGTTGTTTGATTCTCTCTTTTTTATCCAATAGGATTTCTGGTGGAGGAATCTGGGGGAATCCATTCTCTGGGGGGAGTCCATCAGAGCTGGGGAGTGGCTGTGGGGGAAGTGTGGCTGAGGTGGGCAGTGCTGTGGTCACCGTGCTGAGATGGAGCCCCCAGGGCAGGGCTCTGCTGAGCTGTGTGGGCACTGCATGGGCAAACACAGAGCTGGGGAGGAGACAAAAAAGGGGTTTGTGCTGTTTGGTTTTCATTCCTGTGTCTGTAGCTGGGAGCTGTGCCCTGGGGGAGCACAGACCGTGCCCGGCAGCAGCTCAGGGCTCCTGGAGAGCAAGGGTTGGCTGCCTGGATGAGGTTGTTTTAAGGCCATAGCTGCTGTGTGAGACTCCTGCCCTGCACAGGAGAAACTCCACCTGCTGTTTTGCTCAGGCAGTGCCAGGCTGCAGCTGAAGCAGGACTCAGAGCTGGCACCTGGCTGAGCGAGGGGAGGGCACCCAGCCGCTGCTGTTAGCTTCCAGCCGCTCAGCCCTGGTCCCAGGCTGCTGGGGTTGGCTGGGGGTTGGTGTTTCACACCTCCCCCTGGCTCACTCTGCACAGGGCAAGTGTCTGTAGCACCGTGCCCAAACTGGGCCATTCAGTTCCTCATCATCTGGAACTGCAGAACTGAGAGCCCCTCCCAGCCCCAGGCAGTGCTTCCTGCTGCTCTCCAGCGACTCAGTGGTGTGGGGATGCTGACCTGTGCTGCTCTGCTGTGATAGCTCCTCCCTGGAAGCCCCCAGAGCTCTCTGGTGGTGTTTAATGGCTGTGCTTCAAGGAGTTGGAATGCAAGGAAAAACGTCAGGAGGGAGGGAAGGGAGGAAGGAAGGGAGGGAGGAAGGAAGGAAGGGAGGGAGGAAGGAAGGAGTCTTGTGACCCTGTTGAAATGTCAGACCTTGCCTGGGAGGGATTGTGCTGCTCTTCAGTTGTTACCAGAGCCCTGCAGCAGGCTGCTCAGAGGTTGTGGATTCTCCTCTGGAGAGATTCCAAACCCACCTGGACTCTGTGACCCTGGGCAGCCTGCTCTGGGTGCCCTGCTGGAGCAGAGGGGTTGGACTGGAGGATCTCAGAGGTCCCTTCCAACTCCCACCATGCTGGAATGTGTTAAAAGCTTCCTGACCTGATGAAATCACAGAATGGTTTGGGTTGGAAGGGACCTTAAAGTTCATCCATTTCCACCCCCCTGCCATGGGCAGGGAGTGTTACTTGGTGGAAGAGGAGCTCTAGAGCCTAGGAATGCCTCTGTCTGCCCTGACCTTCTTCTTGTGGGCTGGGCTCCAGCAATGAGGCCACCTTGTGCCTGCTCTGCTTCCTGGCAGTCCCCATCACAGGCAGAGTGAATCTTGTTTAGCCTTCCTGGCAGCTGTTCCAGCTCCCTGCCACCTCAGTGCCCTCTTTGCCTTGCAGGGTGGGAGAGCTCTATCAGCCTGCTGAGAGCCTGCTCTCTTCTCCAGGTTGCCCTCAGAGTGCCTGAGTGCACTCCTGGGGGCCTGAGTTCTTGCAGAAAGGCAGCCTGAGCACAGGGCAGGAATTGGTTCTGCAGTGCATGGATCTGAACCTGCAACAGAAAACGTTGTGCAGGGCTAGGGAGAAGCCTCAGCCCTCCCCTCAAGCTTCTGAAGGGTTCTGTGGTGGAAAGCTTACAGCTGTTAGGAGCCTGCGGAGCGTTTGCTGCAAAGCTGAGGGGTGCTGCCCCATCAGGCAACACAGCTCCCAGGAGGGGCCAGAGGAGGCAGCTGCCCCTTGGCAGGGCCCATCCTGGCACAGGCAGGTGCTGGGAAGTGCTGCATCCCTTCCTGCAGGAGGGGTCTGAGGGCCTTGCTGTGTGACCTGGAGCAAACCAACCGCCTGTGACAGGAGCTGAGGGCAGGGCTTCCAGCAGCAGGCACTGCCTCGGCTGTGTGAGGTTTGTCCTTCACCCTCAACGCTGCCAGCAGCTTCCAGTGCCCCTGTCTCTGCCCCCCTGCAAGGCAGAGCAAAGCTGCCTCACCCCTGCCTGTGAAACCAGCCCTGGAGTGCTGCAGCCTGGCCTCTGACCTCAGACCAAAGCATCTCTCAGCGCTGGCTGCAAGCTCTGTCCTCAAAGCCGTGCAGCAGGAGCCTCTCAGATGTCTGTCTGCAAGGGCTGGAGCTGTGGCTGCTCGTGGGGAGGTGCTGACCTCCTCTGCTTAGCTCTGACCTGACCTTCCCTCAGGAGGGCTTGGGGTTTGGCTGCACCTCGGTGTCCAAGCAGGGCTCAGACCTTCTCTAGTGCAGGAGATGGAGATCTCCTCTCACAGCTGCTGAAGCCACTCTCTAGCTGGACCTGCACCCCGCTGTTAGCTGCAGTAGCTGCTGGCATGATGCTGCCTGCCTCGTGGGGATGCTGCCACAGCTCCTCCTGGGAGTGGCCTCTTGCTTTCTGCTGAAGGAAATGAACTGAGGAAACCAGGAAAGAAAAGGTGGCTGGGAGCAGCTCCTGTGCCTGGAAGCCAGCTCTGGTTCCTTCAGCATCACTGGAACAGAGCGAGGGGGTGCAGAGGGTGCTCCCCTCTCTCAGCAGGCTCCCAGACTGCACTGTGCTTTGCTGCTGCTCTCTGTGTTCTTTCCAGAGTGCCAGAGCCCCTTCCTCCTGGCTGTGCTCCCTGGCAGCTTTGGGTGAGCCCAGCTCTAAGCAGAGGCCAGCACCAGGCCTGAGCACCGCTCCACTTTTCCCTCCCAGGGGGTTCACAGCTCCTGTGCTGACCTTGGCAAAGGAGCAAACTGCTGCTGAGCATTTGGTGCCCTTCTCACGATGGGCTGGGAGGGCAGGAAAGCCCTGGGCAGAGGCTCTGTTGCTGAGAAGGGAGGTTCCTGCTGTGCACATCACACACAGCTCCTGCCCCTGTGCTGAGCCCCTGCCACCCCCCTGCCCCTCTGCCCTAGGTGCCATGGCTTGTGTGAGCCCAGGCAGCTGCTGGCACAGGGCACCCTGCAGCAGGAGGATTCTGATCAGGAGCCTTGGTGGTGCTGCCCCTGGCCCAAGCCCTGCTGTGCTGCTCCCCCCACATCAATCCCTTTTCCCTCTCCCCCTTTCCCTGTGCTGTGTTTCGGTGAGGCAGCTGGTTCTGCTCTGCCCTGCTCTCCCCAGGCCTGCTGGTGAGCACCTAACCAGCCTCAGCCTCCTGGAAGAAAACAGCACTGCCAGGGTACCACCCCTCTAAGTCCAGAGCAGTGTCCAGGGCTGAAGCAGTGCAGAGGCTCCAGGAGAGGCAGGCAGTGTGTCTGGGGTGCCCTGCTGCATGCTGACAGCTCTCCAGCAGTGCCATCCACCCCCTTCACCCCCCACCCCCCCAGTGAACAGTTGCCCACTGCAGCCTGGTTTGGGTGCCCACTGCAGCCTGGTTTGGGTGCCCACTGAAGCCTGGTTTGGGTGCCCACTGTCTGGTTTGGGTGCCCACTGCCTGGCTGCTGTGTCATTGGTTGTGACACCAAGGAGGGCCCCCTGGAGCTGCTTGAGGAGTGGTGCTTGCAGGTGGCTCTGGGTGCCCAAATGCTGACCCTGGGAGAAGTTTGGGTGCCACAGCAGGGGGGGTTGGTTCGTACCTCCCTTGTCCCTCTCTCAGTGGCCACCAGCCAACCTCCTGCCCCTCCTGCTGCTCCCTGCACTGCACACTGCTTAGTTCTCATCTGCCTTCTTCCTGTCCTCTTGCTATCATGAGCCCAGGGACACCCTCCTAGCCTGCCAGTAGTTCTCTGAAGGTAAGAGATCTTCTGTTCTGTCTGTGTTGAGTCCTAAAGCAAAGCCAACCCCACGCTGGGCTCTTGCAGCTGGAGGGGAGCATTGCTGCAAGGCTCTCCCCACACTGTGTGCACTGACACAGAAGCAAGGCAGAGCTTTGGAGCTGTGTCAGGTGCTTGACCCGAAGGCATGGTCTGGAGTGTTCCACATCATTTGCCTTGCAGTGGTCCTCAGTGCTGCTGCTGCAGCAGGAGGAGGCATTCAAAGCCTCAGGCTGACCTGTGGAACCTGGATGATGATGTACAGCTGGGAGGGCATCCCTCTGGATTTCAGTGGCCTGAGCATCTCCCAAAGTTCCCAAGGGATGCTTCGGACACAGAGGGCGTGCCAAGCTCTGTCTGTGGGCAGGGCCAGCAGTGCAGGACGCCCAAGCCTGCCCCTTTGCTGGAGCGTCACCCCGGGCAGCAGTGTCGCCAAGGGACAGGCTCCCTGCTGCCGGCGATTGTCGTGGGGCACAGGAACCCTTGGGGAGTGGTGCTGAGAGTCCAACATCTCCCAGCTCTTCCTGGGCAGTGGTGTTTGTGGTGTCCCCAGGCTGTGGGGCAGTGCTGGGTTGTCTGTGGCTGTGTGTCATCAACATCTCCCCTGGCATTTGCATTTCCTTTCAGCCGTCCTCCCTCTTCTCCCCGTTCCCCATGCGTGGTGGTGGTGGTTTCAGTCTGACAGCATGGTGATTCTTGTGTGCTCAGCACCTTCATTCTTGGTTTCGCCTGAGGAGATGGAGCTTGTAACTACCTCTCTTCTCTTGCATTTGTAGGTCTGCAGAGGGACCCTGCTCTCTTCCCAGCTGTAGCTCTCGACCTCTCTAAAGGGCCTCCTGGCGGCGACGGCCTCGCCCCGTGCAAGGGGCAGCCTGAGGTGCTGGAGGGGAAGGCACAGCACGGCTCCGAGGCAGAGCTGCTGGCGAGAGATGGACCCTCCAGCAACAGCTCCTTCTACAGCAGCGAGGGAGAGGGCACAGACCAGGAGGGAGACCTTCTGGACTGCAGCGGCTCCAGGCCTCTGCTGCTGGATTCAGAAGAGGAGGAGGAAACCTGCAAGCTGTGCCCAGGCTTCCTGCAGGCTGCACCCAAGGAGCGACGTGAGGCCTCCAAAGAAGATGCCCAGCCCCAGTCCTCCCAGCCTGGAGCAGGGGAGGTGCTGTTCCCTGCCTTCCAGTCCCACACAGGGGAGGCTTTCACCGAGCCAGACGTGTTTGCCACGGCTCCCTTCCGGAGCTCCAGGAGGGTGCCTGACGATGTGGATGTCTTCACCAAAGCTCCTTTCATCTCCAAGGGCAGCCTGGCTCCCAGGCAGCCAGAAGAAGCAGATGTCTTTCTGAGAGCCCCTTTCACTAAAAAGAAGAGCCTGGAAGAGTTGACTTCCCAGGGTGTGGCTAAGGAGCCCTTCCCACCACCCATCTTCCGGAGCCCGGGAGGTGACGTCCAGCACAGGGCTGCGTTCCCAGCCTCGGCCAGAGCTCAGTATCCCTCTGCCAGCTTCGCTCAGCCAGGCAACCTCCATCCCTCCTCTGCCAGAGCTGTGGAGCCCCCAGCCCCCAGCCCTTCCCCAGGGGTGCTGCAGGAGCAGGCTGGCAGCGAGAGGAGCCAGGGAGGGCAGGTGGCAGCGCAGGAGGCCGCGCTGGGCTCCGTGCCCAACAAACCTTTCCGTCCGCAGTCCCTCTCCAAGTACTCCAGGCACTACGGCCCGGAGGACGGGCAGGGGCTGGAGGCCAAGCCCATAGCTGCTTACAAAGTGATTTCTCAGACCAACAGACAGGTGATAGCAGGATCTGTCTCCATCACCCCTTTGTCTTCCAGGACTACAGAGCTGCCCGGTGCTGATCCCTTCGCCTCCGCTCCCTTTCCTTCCAAAGTGGGGAAGCAAAAGCCTTAATCTGCTGGGGGCTGGGGGCTGGGAGCTGTGTGTGCCCTGCAGGACCCCACCTCTTGCTGGACCTTGAACCTCTTAGTTGAAATGACTGACATAGCAATATATATATAGATATATATATATATAAAAGAATGATTATTTTTGGGTCAGAACTCTATTTGCAGTGATCTAGAGTGAAGCATTTTAAGTTATGTTAGCCTGAATGCTTGGCTCTCAGGACCTTCATATCCTTTGCAGTTGCTTCCCACCTTCCTTCTCCCCCTGTCTTTTCCCCCTTCCCACTCACATTTATGTTTGGAGATGCTTTTCCAAACCAGTCCTGGCTGGGGAAATGCATTCTCAGATCAATGAAGAGGTTTACTAATCACAGAGAGGTCAAGGAGAGGTTCATTAATCACAGACAAAGTCAAGCAGAGGTTTATTAATCACAGAGAAAGTCAATCAGAGGTCTATTAATCACAGACCAAGTCAAGCAGGACTTGCTAAGTGCTCTGGGAAGGAAGGGATGGCAGAGGCAAACGAGTTGCTGTGGGTTCCTGTGTCAGCAGGGCTGGGGGAGCAGGGTTGAAGTTGGCTCTTCCTGCTGCTGGTGGTGGCAAAGCTGGCAGCAGGCTGGTTCTCTGCTGTGTATTTGGAGGCTGTCTGCACACCCAGCTGCAGGTTTGTGCAGCTCTGACAGGAGCAGGGCAGAGCTGTGGCACTGCACAGGCTGTGGTTGCAGCTCCCTGCTGGGCTGCACTTGAAGTGCCTTCAGCGTCCTGCAGCTTCCCAGGCACAGCAGCCTCAGCAGAGCTGCTCCTGTGGGGATGCTCAGGCAGAGGTTGGGGTCTGTGTTTGCTCTCTGGTTTAGTGGAAGTGTAAGGAGCCAGGATGGTGCTGCAGAGGGGAGAGCTGTGCAGTGTCCAGAACACCCCTGAGTGAGAACTGTCTCAGGCACGCAGCAGGGTGGCTGTGCTGCCCCAGAGACCTCTGCTGGATTCATGCTGCAGAGGCTGCAGGGCTCTGTGTCTGCAGAGGCTGCCTTTGGGGCTCCTGTGGTTAAGGATGAACCTGACCAAAGTCCAGGCACACTCCTTTGGCAGCACTGGCCTGGAACAGAGTTGTGCTTCCTGAAGAGGAGGACACTTGGTGCTGGGTCAGTCACTGAGGTGGTGAACCCCAATGCGGTGTTTGGAGGAAGAGTCACTGGCTGGCATCTGGGCAGGAGCAGAGCATTTTGCTTCTCCCTCTTCTCACTAAGCTAAGACAGAGCTCAGGGTGAAACCTCTCATCTTCACTTTGCAGGGTGCCTGCTTGCATCACTTGCCCTGGCTCTGCTCTCTCTGGCCCTTGCAGTGTGGTCAGGGCTTCCAGACCCCCCGTGGCAGGATGCCAGCTGCTGGGGAACCCTTCTCTGACAGCTGCAGAACAAAACCTGCTGGGTTTGTGTCTAGGGACTTGACATCTATGGCACAAAGTCCCCACTGAGTGCAGCAGCATCTGTCTCACTCTCCTACATGCCTTGAGGTGGCTCTTTCCCAGGGGACTCTGTTGTGCCCTGTGAGCCTTGTGCAGAGGGCAGTGGCAGTTCTGTGTTGGGCTTCTCCCCCCGGGGCTCTGAGGTGTTTGGGTGTGGGGATGCCACATTTGGGCAGGGGAATTGCTGCTGAGGTCAGGAGCTGCTGAACACAGAGCAGGCTCCTGCCTTGATGCTTACTGGGAATGGAAGTTTTGCTGTCACTGAGGAGCAAGGACCAGCCCTAGCTGCTCCCAGCTCACCAGAGCCACACCTGGGAGAGCTTCTGCAGCTGGAAACTGCTTCAGTTTAGTTCTGTGGGGGAAAATTGCTGAGCTCCAGGACTGGCTTTGTCTGGTGTGCAAACAATGAGTGGTCAAAGAGTGCAACAGGCATATGAAGGCTGCTGGACCAGAGCAGAGCATTGCAGGGTCTGGGGCTGGCTCCCAGCAGTGTGTGGGGAGGCTGCCTGGAAACCCCTATGTGCTGGGAGCTGCAAGCAGGAGTTCCCCACAGCTCCCTGGTTCCTTTCCCCTCCCCACACTCACTTCCCCTTCAAACCACCTCCAGATGCAGAGCCAAATGTTCTGCTGGGTGTGAAGCTTGCCCAGGAGGGAGAAGCTGGGACAGGTTTGGGGGGGGGGGGAAGGAGAGGACTTGGAAGCAGGGAGGCCACAGGGCTTGCACAGCCTCCTTGCTGAGCCCAGGGCAGGCTGAGTTGTGTGGAGCTGGGAGCCTGCTGCCTGCTCTGCCACACTGACAGCCGAGCAGCACTGGGCGGTGGTGGCTTGGGGCTTGTTCCGTCCCCCAGCAGCACCTCCTGGGAACAGAAGTGCTGTAAAGAAATGCCTGAGAGGTGTCTTCAGCAAAGCTGAGGCTGCTCCTTGCTGTGTTTCTTGTCTCTTGTCTTTCACTGTGTCCCCCAGAGGTGGTTGCTGGCTCTGTTTTAAAGCTGTTGTGAGAGGAGCAAACTGTGAATCCCAGGGGTCCTGAGGAGCCCCAGGGCCAGGTTCAGCTCAGCACAGGAGCTGTGCCACAGCTGTGCTCGTGGCCAGGAAGCTCCATTTGACCTGGAGCTGTGGAATTCCCTGGGGAAGCTGCTGGAAGGGAGGTCAGACCTTGCAGGGATGGATCTGTGGAGCAGGGAGATGCTTTGCTCAGCAGGCAGCACCTCTGCAGAGATGTGGGGTCAGGCCATTCCCTCTGCTAGCTGCATCCAGGTTCTCCTTCCTTTCCTGCACTTTTACTTGAAAAACTTGCTCTTGGATAATTCTGTGAAACTTCTCCATGCCATGCCCAGCCCTCCCTCAGCTGCTGCTGCAGAGGCACTGCCCTGCTCCCCTCCATGCTGGCACCAGGGCCTCTCACCTCTCCTCTTGGTGAGGTGGGGACGAGCTGCCTGGAGGTCAGACCTTGGCACCCTGCCCTGCCAGCCCAGGGAGGGAGGGAGGGGAGATGCAGCAAGGTGTGCAGCTTCTGCCCAGCCCTGCCTCTGCTGGGGGCAGGCTGCATTTCCATACAGCATTTTGGCAGCTTTGAGGTTCTTAAAGCACTTTACACAAGGAGCAAGCTAAGGATCCTGCCCCAGCCTCCAGCCAGGGCTTCAACGGTTTGAAATCTTGGCCCAGTCTCTGCATGTGACCTATAAAGGGAAGAGCCTTCTGGTTGTGGTCAGAAAAGTGGATTTCAGTGCCTGTTAGTCTCATCTGCTTCTCATCCCTACTCTGTAGCCCTTCCTCCTGATCCTGCACTGCCAGCAGTGCAGCTCCAGCTGCTGAACCCTGCCTGGACATTTCATTGCCATACTCTGAAGCTTGCTGGGTTCAATGTTTTCTTTGCCACCCCATGGTGATCTTAATGAACTAAGTAAGACCTGGATGGCCTCAGTGCAGTGTCTGAAGTCAGTTTTCTGACTGGAACCCCTGGTTTCATCTCTTTTTCAAGCTGCAGGCAATTCTGTTTGCTGCCCTGGGTCCTCCTGCTTGGCTCCAGGGCCGCAGGTATGGCTGCAGCCCTGCCCCTGGGGAAGGGGCTGGTTCTTACCCAACCCCAGCTGGAATGCACTTCCAGGCTTTTTCAAAGGGGTTCATCAGAGTTCCTGCATGCAACAAGACAAAGCAGTTGGCTTGGCCTCTCTGTGCCTCAGAGCTGTGATGTTTGTCCAGTGCACGGAGCGGGACCAGCCCAGGGCAGTGCCCTGCACCTTCCACAGTGTCCTGGGGCTTTGCCCCATCTCTCCTCTGCCTTCCAGCCAGCTCAGCACTGCTCAGCATTTACAGCCCAGCCCCTGGCAGCCAGCAGAGGCTCCGCCTGTAATGCACACTCTGCGTGGAGCGCACAGGAGGGGTTCCACCTGCAGCAGCAAAGCCCTGCAAGCAATCCTGCTGCACAGCAGGTCTGCGGCAGGACCTCAGCAAGAGGCTCTGCGGGAATCGCTGGACTCTCACTCCCTCCGAAGGGGCAATCAGTAACTTTCACTCAGCTTCCACCAAAGACTCTTGTGTTGGGGAGTTGAATTTTTGTGGTGTTTGGTTTTGGGTTTTATTCCTCATGGTGTTAAGTCAAGGCCTTTCAGCATGCAGAGAGACTCCAAAGCATTGCTACAGTAGTGTCTTCACAGTGTAATCAGGTTCCAGGTCTGAAACCCACTCCTCAAAATCAGGTTCCAGGTCTGAAACCCATTCCTGAATCACATTCCAGGCCTGAAACCTGTTCCTGAGTCAAGTTCCGGGTCTGAAACCCATTCCTGAATCACATTCCAGGCCTGAAACCCATTCCTGAATCATGTTCTGGGTCTGAAACCTGTTCCCGAGTCACGTTCCGGGCCCGAACCCCGTTCCCGAGTCACGTTCTGGGCCCGAACCCTGTTCCCGAGTCACGTTCCGGGCCCGATCCCCGTTCCCGAGTCACGTTCCGGGCCGGAACCCCGTTCCCGAGTCACGTTCCGGGCCCGAACCCCGTTCCCGAGTCACGTTCCGGGCCCGAACCCCGTTCCCGAGTCACGTTCCGGGCCCGAACCCCGTTCCCCCGTTCCCCCCCCCGTTCCCGAGTCACGTTCCGGGCCGGAACCCCGTTCCCGAGTCACGTTCCGGGCCGGAACCCCGTTCCCGAGTCACGTTCCGGGCCCGAACCCCGTTCCCGAGTCACGTTCCGGCCCGAACCCCGTTCCCGAGTCACGTTCCGGGCCCGAACCCCGTTCCCGAGTCACGTTCCGGGCCCGAACCCTGTTCCCGAGTCACGTTCCGGCCCGAACCCCGTTCCCGAGTCACGTTCCGGGCCCGAACCCCGTTCCCGAGTCACGTTCCGGGCCCGAACCCCGTTCCCGAGTCACGTTCCGGGCCCGAACCCCGTTCCCGAGTCACGCTCCGGGCCCGAACCCCGTTCCCGAGTCACGCTCCGGGCCCGAACCCCGTTCCCGAGTCACGTTCCGGGCCGGAACCCCCGTTCCCGAGTCACGCTCCGGGCCGGAACCCCCTTCCCGAGTCACGTTCCGGGCCTGAACCTCGTTCTCGAGTCACGTTCCGGGCCGGAACCCCCTTCCCGAGTCACGTTCCGGCCCGAACCCCGTTCCCGAGTCACGTTCCGGCCCGAACCCCGTCCCGAGTCACGTTCCGGGCCCGAACCCCCCTTTCCCGAGTCACCTTCCGGCCGGACCCTGTTCCCGAGTCACGTTCCAGGCCCGAACCCTCCGTTCCCGAGTCACTTCCGGCCTGGAACCCCGTTCCCAAGTCACGTTCTGGGCCGGAACCCCGTTCCCGAGTCACGTTCCAGGCCTGGAACCTCGTTCTCGAGTCACATTCCGGGCCGGAACCCCCTTCCCGAGTCACCTTCCGGGCCGGAACCCTGTTCCCGAGTCACGTTCCAGGCCGGAACCCCGTTCCTGAGTCACGTTCCGGGCCAGAACCCCCCCCCCCCCGTTCCGAGTCACGTTCCGGCCGAACCCCGTTCCCGAGTCACGTTCCGGGCCGGAACCCCGTTCCCGAGTCACGTTCCGGGCCCGAACCCCGTTCCCGATTCACGTTCCTGGCCCAAACCCCATTCCCGAGTCACGTTCCGGGCCGGAACCCTGTTCCCGAGTCACGTTCCAGGCCCGAACCCCGTTCGTCAGAATCATGTTCAGGCCTGAAGGCCATTGCTGCCCCCTCAGCAGCTGTGTCAGTATTGCTGAACGTAAGCCACAGCCTGCAGTGTCCTTTGCAGGCAGGGTGAGCACCCTCACACGCACCCAGGAGTACTTCCCTGTGAGGTTGGAGGGATGGTGATGGTTCATACTCCCTCATCCCTCTGCTCCTGAGGGAGAGAGAATGTCTGCAGGGATGCTGAGGGCTGGGAGCTCTGCAGCAGGATGCAGCTGCTGTAGCATCGCCGCAAGCTGGGTCCAGCACTGAAGGAACCCCCCCCAGTGTTTCTGTGTGGAGACCTCCACTCACTGTGACAAACAATCTGTGACTTGTGTCCCACGAGCAGGACGTGCCTGCTGGACCTGGAAGCTCCTCTGCCCTGCAGAGCAGGTGGAGCTGAGCTCTGCACTCCGATGTGCTCTGCGGTGTCTCTGTCCTCGCCAGCTGTAAACTTCTGTACATTGCATTAAAGCTGTGCCTGGTTACCACAGCCCTGCTCTGCTGCCTCTGCCTTCTGCCCTCCACAGCCACAGGAGCTCTGCTGGGTGGATGAACTCGGCTTCCAACGAGTTGTGCTGAGCAGGGGCTGTCCCTGCTGCTTTACCAGGCACTTGGAAAGTCAAACTGAGCTTACTGCTTGGAGCAGAGAAGGGCCTTGGGGGTGTCAGTGACAAACTCCCCAGGAGCCACAGAATTAAGCAGGTTGAAAAAGACCTCAGACACCATCAAGTCCAACCTATTACCTAATACCCAACACCTCCTGACAACCAAACCATGGCTCCAAGTGCCACATCCAAGCCTTGTTTAACCACCTCCAGGGACGGTGACTCCACCACCTCCCTGGGCAGCACATTCCAATGGCAAATTCCTCTTTCTGTGAAGAGCTTTCTCCTCAGCTCCAGCCTAAACCTCCCCTGGCACAGCCTGAGACTGTGTCCTCTTGTTCTGGTGCTGGGTGCCTGGGAGAAGAGACCAACCCCCACCTGGCTCCAACCTCCCTTCAGGTAGTTGTAGAGAGCAAGGAGGTCTCCCCTGAGCCTCCTCCAGGCTAAGCAACCCCAGCTCCCTCAGCCTCTCCTCCTAGGGCTGTGCTCCAGACCCCTCCCCAGCCTCGCTGCCCTTCTCTGGACACGTTCAAGTGTCTCAATGTCTTTCTTAAATTGACGATCTAGCACTGGTCCCTGGCAGCCCAGAGCCAGCTGTGTGCTGAGCTGCAGCCAGAGCAGGGAGAGCAGCAGCACAGGGAGGGGGATGCTGCCCCCCAGCTCTGCTCTGCTCAGACCCCACCTGCAGCACTACTTCCAGCTCTGGGCCCCCCAGCACAAGAGGGACCTGGAGCTGCTTGGAGAGGCTCCAGAGGAGGCCACCAAGATGCTCAGAGGCTGGAGAACCTCCCCTGTGGGGACAGGCTGGGGGGTTGTGGGCTGTTCAGGCTGGAGAGGAGCAGGCTTCCGGCAGCCTTCCCCTCGATGCCCTCCCGGAGCTCGCCGGCCACGGCCGCAGGCTCCGCTGCCGGCTCTCGGCGACCTCGGTCCCCAGCGCTGCCAGAGCCCAGGCCGCGCTGTGCCTTTCCCGTCCGTGGCCGCCAGGGGGCAGCGCAGCGCCTGCGCGGGGTCGGGGCGGCTCGGCGGGGAGCGCCAAGATGGCTGCGCGGTGGCTCGGCGCGACGGCGGCGCTGGGCGGCCGGTAGGTGACTGCGGGGCTCCCTCGGCTCCTCACGGCCTCGGCCCCGCTTCTCCCTAGGCCGGCTCTCCTCTCGTCTTTCCCCCGCAAGGCAGCGGGGAGCTGCCGTCTCGTACCGCGACCTGCCGGCCCGTGCCGGACTCTCCTCGCCCTTCCCCTTCCCGTCCCGGCAGCGGCAGGGCGCTGGCCGTGAAGTTACTTCCTCTTCCTCCTCCTCCTCGTTTCAGCCGGGCGGCGAGAGGCTGCTTCTTCCCCCGAGCCCATTCCAAGGGCGAGGCGGCGACCGGTGCCCACCCGCAGGGGCTCAGGGCCCCTGGCTGTGAGTCACGGCCGGGAGGAGCCCGCAGGGCCCAGGGCCGCCCTGCGAGGGGTCCCTGCGCGCCCCGTGAGCGGGTCCCTGCGAGGGGTCCCTGCGTGTGCCCTCCGTGTGCTCAGCCCCACGCAGCCAGCGGCAGAGTCCCCTCCGTGTGCGCAGGGTCATGCCGTGGGGGAGGTTACTCCCCCACGCCTGTGCTCCAGGTTCGGCCGCGGGAGGTCCTCCTCCGTCGCTGCTGGGGCGAGGGGGAGCGGAGCGCAGCCTGAGCCCCGCGGCTGTGCTTGGAGACCTTCCCCACAGCCCATCGTGGGCTCTGTGTCTGCTGGCGAGGCCTCCACAATGAGTGACTAACCTCCCTCACGGCCCCCGTGCGCTGGAGCGCGGAGCCCCGGAGCAGGCTGCCCAGAGAGGTTGTGCAGTCTCCTTCTCTGGAGCCTTTCCAGCCCTGCCTGGCTGTGTTCCTGTGTGCCCTGTGCTGGATTCTGTGGTCCTGCTCTGGCAGGGGCTTGGACTCGATGGTCTCCTGAGGTCCCTTCCAGCCCCTAACACCCTGTGCTCCATCCCTGGAGACGTTCAAGGCCAGGCTGGATGGGGCCCTGAGTCACCTGGGCTGGCAGAGAGGCTTCCTGCCCGTGGCAGGGGGGTGGGCAGAGGGTCTCTCGGGTCTCTTCCAGCCTGAGCCGTTCTATGGGTCAATGATTTAGAGCTTTTCTGTGCTCACACTTCCCTTGCTCATAGCAGGAGCTCCATTCCTTGAGGTGGAGCTTTGCTGCTGTTGGTGTGTGTGAGGGTCTGTGCCTAGGTGTGGTGCCTGTGTTCTGATGGGACCTCAGCCTCTGCCCTTAGCAGCAGCCCTGCAGATGTCATTAATTTTGTTTCCCTGCTTGCCCTGCACCATAGCAGAGAGCAGAGAACCCAGCAGGGGAGATTCAGATTGGATCTTAGGAAGTTCTTCCCCATGAGGGTGGTGAGGGACTGGCACAGGTTGCCCAGGGAAGCCTCATGCCTGGAGGTGTTTGCAGCCAGGCTGGCTGTGGCTGTGAGCAGCCTGCTGTGGTGTGAGGTGTCCCTGCCCGTGGCAGGGGGTTGGAAGTGGCTGAGCCTTGAGGTCCCTTCCAGCCCTGACAGCTCTGTGACGCTGTGTCCTAGCCTGCATGGCTGCTCCCCTGCAGGTAGGTGTCTTGCTGAGCTGTGGGGCTGCTGGAAGCACAGGAGACCCTTTCTGTGGGGCAGGGCAGAGCTGGGCTGTGTGACATGGGTGGCAAAATGATTCCTCTGTAGGTTCTGTCATGCGGCACTGAAAGGTCACGGCCGGAGAGCTCAGGAGGCCTTCCACCACCTTGTGCAGAAGAAGCCATTTCCTCCTCCTGCAGGCTGGCAGAGTGCAGGTAAATGCTGCTCAAGAATCCCTCTGTGTGTGGTGAGATTTTGTGTCTCCTGTTCACTGGAGCCTCTGCCTGCTAACACTTCCTGGGGGCTTTTCCTGAGCTGCTGGGGGAGCCTGGGGAGCGGCTGTGGGCAGCCCACGGGTGCTTGGTTGTCCGTGGGCTGTCTGTGGCACTCAGCTGCCAAGGCTTACAAGGGGCTTTGTGAGTGCACAATGGTGGTTGGGCTTTGCTGGGCTTCTGATTTGAGTCTCAGTCTTGGTGTCAGTGTGGCCATTGTGGAAGGCTTTTCCTTGCCCTCTGTGCTGCCTCAGCTGCTGAGTTCTGTGAGGTGCAGTTCTTGCCCATCCAGAGAGCCTAGCAAGGAGGAAAGCAAAGCCTTGCATCCTGGACAGGAAGGGGACCTACAGCAAGACTGGGCAGGGACTGTTCAGAAGGGGCTGTGGGGATAGGACCAGGGGCAGTGGTTTGAAACTGGAGCAGGGCAGAGTGAGGTTGGACACCAGGGAAGCTCTGCACAGGGAGGCTGGGGAGACACTGGAACAGGCTGCCCAGGGCTGGGGCTGAGGCTCCATCCCTGGAGCCATTCAAGCTCAGCCTGGCTGTGTCCCTGGGCAGCCTGCTGAGTGTCCCTGCTGAGCTCAGGGGTTGGGGAGGATGCCCTTGGAGGGTCCCTTGCAGCCCAGTGCCAGCTGTGACTCTGGATTCTTAGACCTGCAGTATTCTCATTTTGGTTTGTTCCCCTCCTGAGCACATGTCCCTGTGTGGTGCTTTCATGACTTCTGCAGCTGCCACCTGCAACTTGGTGCTCCCTGAGGCAGCAGTGGTTAGCACCGAGCTGTCTGCCCTACTGGTGGGAGGCCTTTGTGCTCAGAAAAGAAAGGGGAAACCCAAATCTGTGAAACCTGCAGCCCAGCAGACCCCTGAGGCTTTGGCACCTGCCTGCATGAGGCCTTCTGCAGCTCTCCAGTGCTGGAGCACCAACAATCCAGTGAGGCTCTGGGACAGGTTGGCCCAGCTGGGGAGGGACTTGTGACGAGGGCTGGGAGTGCCAGGAGCAGGGACAATGGCTTTGAGCTGGGAGAGGGGAGTCTGGAGATGAGGAAGGGCAGGGACACCTCCTGCCAGCCCAGGTTGCTCAGGGCCTCATCCAGCCTGGCCTGGAACACCTCCAGGCTTGGAGTCTCCACAGCCTCCCTGGGCAGCCTGTTCCAGTCTCTCCCCACCCTCACTGGCAAGAATTTCTTCCTCATCTCCAGTCTCAATCTGCCCTCCTCAAGCTTCCCCTCATCCTAGCACAGCAATAAAGGATTGAAACTCAGAGGAGGGGAGGTTGTGCCTGGGCCTTCAGGAGGAGCTGAGGGTGGTGCTGGCTCAGGTAGTTTGATGCAGCTGTAGCAGGGTGGTGTTAAGCAAATAAAAGCAGAAGCAGCAAGGCCAAGGTCCCAGGTCTCATCTTGTGCCCTGGGTGATGACATCCTTGTGCTTATCAATCCTCCTGGCAGCACGGAGGCTGCATGGGGCACATCACATTCTGGTCTGAGATGGCACTGCTGCAGCACTGTCACCACCCTGGCCTGGGCTGCTGGAGTCACCCCCATTGAGCTCTTTAGGTTTGTTCTCACTGTTGCTCTTCCTGTTGTTCCCCAGTCAGGAGCATGTTTATCCAAACCCAGGACACACCAAATCCAAACAGCCTGAAGTTTATTCCAGGGAAGGAAGTGCTGGAGTCCAGGACAATGGAGTTTGCCACACCAGCTGCAGCCTTCTGCTCACCTTTAGCAAGGTATTAAAGACTGGGGCATTTCTGGGGAGGAGGGGCCCAGGGTGGGCTCTGTGTCTACAGCTGCTACTTCTGAGGACAGCTTCAGCTCATTCCATTCCTCCTTGCTTGGGTTTGAAGGTGTTAAAGGCATTTTGCTGGTGCACAGAAGGAAAGCTGGGGAGGTTGTTGTCCCTGCAGTTGCTGTGTGTGTGTCTGTACCCCCTGGGGCTGGGTCCTGGCAGAAAGGGCCTTGGTTTGGTTCGTGAGGCTGAGCTGAGTGGTGCTGTAAGTCAGTGCTCTTGAGCAGTTGCTGCAGCACCAGCAAGACTTCTGGCCCTGGTTTGGCAAAGCCTTTCCCATCAGGCCACTCCTCATTCAAAGAGCTGCTTGGAAAGCAGGCAGCTTCCCAGAGCTGGGAAAGAGTTGGCAGGAGGAAGCAAAGAAACCCAACAGTTATGAAGTAACTGCAGTGCTCTGCTGGCTTTGGGGCTGTTGCTCCTAACCTGGACTTCAAATTCCATGGAATTTTCCATCACAGAAATCACAGGACCACAGAACCTCTCAGGCTGGAAGAGAGCCTCAGGGGCACCAAGTCCCAGCCAGAGCCCTGCTCTGCAAGGGTCACCTCCAAACCAGCTCCCCAAGCACCACATCCAAACCACCTTAAGCACATCCAGGCTTGGGGCCTCACCCCCTCCCTGGGCTGCCTGTGCCCATCCCTGACCACTCTTTCTTACTGCCCAGTCTCACCCTGCCCTGCTGCAGCTTGAGGCCTTTCCCTCTTGTTCTGTCACTAGTGGCCTGTGGGCAGAGCCCAGCACCAACCTCTCCACAAGCTCCTTGCAGGGAGCTGTGGACAGCAATGAGGTCTCCCCTCAGCCTCCTCTGTTTCACTCTAACCATCCCCAGCTCCTTCAGTCTCTCCTCATCAGATTTCTTCTCCAGGCCCTCCCCAGCTTCCTTGCCCTCCTCTGCCCTGGCTCCAGCACCTCCACAGCTCTCTGGCACTGAGGTGCCCAGAACTGGGCACAGCACTCCAGGTGTGGCCTCCCCAGAGCTGAGTGCCAGGGGACAATGCCCTCCCTGCTGCTGCTGGGCACAGCATTGCTGAGCCCAGCCAGGAGGCCTTTGGCTCTCTTGGCCACCTGGGCACTGCTGGCTCCCACTCAGCTGCTTGTCCATCAGCAGCCCCAGGACCCTTCCTGCCAGCAGCTTCCCAGCCACACTGCCCCAGGCCTGCAGCACTGCTTGGGGTGGTTGTGCCCCAGGTGCAGGACCTGGCACTTGGCCTTGTTGAAACTTTGATGAAGTTTCAATCAAAGGCAGCCCAGGTCTGACCTGCTCTGGGGCTGGATCTGTAGCAGGCCCTGGAGTTCAACTACCAAGATGTACATTTGGGGCTCACAGTCACAGAGTCATGGAATGGGTTGGGTTGGAAGGGACCCTCAGGATCATCCAGCTCCAACCCCCTGCCATGGGCAGGGACACCTCCCACCAGCACAGCTTGCTCAAGGCTTCATCCAGCCTGGCCTGGAGCACCTCCAGAGAGGAGGCAGCCACAGCCTCCCTGGGCAGCCTGTGCCACTCTCTCCTCATCCTCATTGCAAACAATTTCTTCCTCATCTCCAGTCTCAGTCTCCCCTCTCCCAGCTCAAAGCCATTGTCCCTCAGCCTGATGTCCCCAGCTCTCCTGGAGCCCCTTCAGGTCCTGGAAGGCTGCTCTGAGGTCTCCCTGGAGCCTTCTCTCCAGGCTGAAACCTCCCCAACCCAACCCATTCTGTGCTTGTCTGGACTCTGTGCTGGCACAAGGAGGTGCAGCTCTAGAAGCTGTTTGTGTGCAGGAGCTGCAGAGTTCCCAGGCAGGCAGCTCTGACGTTTGCAGAGGCCTCTTGCAGAGCTGTGTGGGAGCAAACAGGATCTGTGCAGGCCAAGCATGAAGCAATAAATACAAAGTGAAAGGTGCTTGAGGCCATCCAAAGACATCAGCAGAGGGCTGAAGCTGTGGGATCTGATTGTGGCACAGTGCCTCAGGCGGCAGAACGGAGAGAAGCGTCAGGAAGTGGCTTTTGGTTGTCCTGTTGCTGCACGTGGCAGGAGCTGTGTGTGCTGGAGCCTGCCCATGGCACAGCAGCTGCACCCCAGCCAGCAGCCAGCCTCCACCCAGCCAGCAGCCAGCCTCCACAGGGAACGTCCTCACCTGCAGGGCTGTGTCCAGCTGTGCCACCCCCACACAGGAGAGACCTGGAGCTGCTGGAGAGGGCCCAGAGGAGGCCACCAAGATGATAAGAGGCTGCAGAGCCTCCCCTGTGGGGACAGGCTGGGAGGGTTGGGGCTGTTCAGCCTGGAGAGGAGAAGGCTCCAGGGAGACCTCAGAGCAGCTTTCCAGGACCTGCAGGGGCTTCAGGAGAGCTGGGGAGGGACTTTGGCCAAGGGCTGGGAGTGCCAGGCTGAGGGACAATGGCTTTGAGCTGGGAGAGGGGAGACTGAGAGTGAGGATGAGGAAGAAATTGTTGAGAGTGAGGGTGGGGAGAGCCTGAAGTAGCCTCAGCTGGATGCCCCCTCCCTGGGCTGCATTATTGAATGGTTTGGGTTGGAAGGGACCTTAAAGCTCATCCAGTTCCAACCCCCCTGCCATGGGCAGGGACACCTCCCAGCAGCCCAGCTTGCTCAAGGCCTCAGCCAGTCTGGCTTTCAGCACTTCCAGGCTTGGAGTCTCCACAGCTTCTCTGGGCAACCTGTGCCAGGCTCTCCCCACCCTCATGTGGAAGAATTTCCTCCTCCTGTCCAGTCTCAGTCCAGTTTGAAGCCATCACCTCTGCTCCTGGCACTCCCAGCCCTTGTCCAAAGTCCCTCCCCAGCTCTCCTGGAGCCCCTTCAGGTCCTGGAAGGCTGCTCTGAGGTCTCCCTGGAGCCTTCTCCAGGCTGATCAGCCCCAGCTCTCAGCTGCCTCCATAGAACTGAGGAGAGAGAAACTTTCCTGCCCCTGGTGGAGGAGTCCTGTGAGCTGTGTTCAGTTTTGCTGCTTCACAGCAGGGTCTCCCTGGCCCTTGCTAAGCTGGGGGTGAAGTAACTCCAGGTTTCTCCTGGCAGTTCTTGTTCTGTGCTCATTCTCCTCTGGGGAGTGTGTTCTGGAGCTTTCTTCCAGGGGGGCAGCCAGTGGACCTGGAGCAGCTGGGCTGCATGGGTTGGCTTTGTGTTTCTGGCAGGCAGCTCTTCCGAGTTGAAGGAGTTAAAAGTGTCTTCTTTGGGCCAGACTTCATCACCATCACCAAGGTGAGCAGAACTGGGAGCCAGAGGGGCTGCAGGAGGAGCTGAGCTGCAGCTCTCTGCTGGGAGAAGGCTCAGGCAGGCTCCTGGATGTGCACAGGGGGAGGGGCAGAGGAGATTGCCTTTAGTACAGGGGAGAAAGTGGCTGCCAGTGTGTGGATCAGCACTGGAAGAGGTTGCCCAGGGCAGCTGCAGGTGCATTGTGCTGGCTGAGGCCCTGTGCAGCCAGCCTGGAAGCTGACTCTGGGAGTGGGAGAGGCTGGGCCCAGAGGTGCCTCCAGCTGAGGCTGTGTGGCAGGCTGGGCTCAGAGGTGCCTCCAGCTGAGGCTGTGTGGCAGGCTGGGCCCAGAGGTGCCTCCAGCTGAGGCTGTGTGGCAGGCTGGGCCCAGAGGTGCCTCCAGCTGAGGCTGTGTGGCAGGCTGGGCCCAGAGGTGCCTCCAGCTGAGGCTGTGTGGCTGGCTGGGCCCAGAGGTGCCTCCAGCTGAGGCTGTGTGGCAGGCTGGGCTCAGAGGTGCCTCCAGCTGAGGCTGTGTGGCTGGCTGGGCTCTGTGTGCCCAGGGTGTGGAGCAGCTGGCAGCAGAGATAAGGGCTGGGGCAGCAGCCTGCAGCTGGCTCTGGCTGGGGGAAGAGCTCAGGGCAGTGCCCTCAGGGGTGATCTGGCTTGGAAGGAAACCATCCTGAGTCTGGGGGAGAGTTTGGTAGCAGTAGGAGGGAGGTGATGGATCTGTGAGGCTTTCAGCTCTCCTTAGCTGATGTTTTGGTGGCCCCTGGCTTGCAGACAAGGAAACCTTTCTGCTGGTGCTAGAGGCTTGCAGGACTCCCTTGGCCAACCTGGGCTTCTTGAGCCATGAGATCAGATCCAGCTGTGAACTGCACTCTGTGTGTCCAGCCTGGGAGCCCAGGAGGGAGTTCTCAGCATAAGAAGAGTCTCAGTGTTGCATTGTGGCTGGGGGTGGGAAGCAGAGCTCCTGGGTTCATTCTTTGTGTGTTTTTCTCCTCTGAGCCTCCCAGGAGAGTGAAGACCTGGACTGGAACTTACTGAAGCCAGATATTTATGCAACTATAATGGATTTCTTTGCTTCTGGCCTACCCATCCTTACTGATGAGGCACCCAGGACAGATACAGGTAAATCAAACCCCAGGAGGAGGCCAATGTCTGCCTTTGGGGTTAGTTTGTGACATCCAGAGGAGCCTCCACTTGCCCCTCGAGGCAAGAGAAGTTGGGAACTGCTCAGCTCAGCAGAGCCTGCAGGACCTGTGTGTCCCAGCAGGAGCAGAGCTGCCCTGTCTGAAGGACCAGCCAGAGCCTGCTTCCCATCTGCTGTGCTGTGAGGAGCTGAGCTCTGTGTCTTGGCAGGGAAGCCCAGGTGCTGCTGTGCTCTGTCTGTGGGGAACACTTCTGGCAGTGCTGAGGCTGTGCTCAGAAGGCTCTGGGGTGCTGCATGTCCTTTTGGAGGTGTTCCAGGCCAGGCTGGCTGAGGCCTTGAGCAGCCTGGGCTGGTGGGAGGTGTCCCTGCCCATGGCAGGGGTTGGAGCTGGATGAGCTTTGAGCTCCCTTCCAACCCAAACCAGTAATTCAGTCCAGGCAGGAGGCAGCCACAGCCTCCCTGGGCAGCCTGGGCCAGTCCCTCCCCACCCTCACTGCAAACAATTTCTTGCTCATCTCCAGTCTCAGTCTCCCCTCTCCCAGCTCCCTGGGCTGGTGGGAGGTGTCCCTGCCCAGGGCAGGGGGTTGGAACTGGAGGAGCTTCGAGGTCCCTTCCATCCCCTTCCATGATTCTGTTTCCCTCTGAGTTCACAGAGTGCCCAAGCTCCATGGCTGCCCTGAGGCTGACTCACAGGCTCCCTGAAGGGCTCTCTTGTGCCTTTGGGTTTGGGTTTTTTCCCCCTCATTTGCAGCTTCCTGCCTCAGAACAATTTTGCCAGTGTTGTGAGGAGGGAGGGCTGTGGCTGCTCACTTCCTCTCTGCCCTGCTGCCTCTGGGTTTAATTGCAGTATTAAGACAGACCTTAGCTTGATTGGAGAAATGCTGCCTTGAAAAATGCTTCTGCCAGACTAGCACTGAGCCTGGGAAGGCTTCCAGAGCTGCTGAGCCCAGAGAAGGGCAGAATCCTGCTCCTGAGGAGTTTTCTGGGTAGCTAAAACTTCCCTTCAGAGTCACAGGGCAAGGTCCTGCAGCTGGGTTGGGCCAGCCCCAGGCACAACTCCAGGCTGGGGGCAGAGTGGGTTGAGAGCAGCCCTGAAGGAAGAGCCTTGGGGGTGCTGGGTGCTGAGCAGCTGCCCAGGAGCCAGCAGTGCCCTGCTGCAGCCCTGCAGGCAGCTGGGTGCTGGGCTGCAGGCAGAGCAGGGTGGGCAGCAGGGCAGCAGAGGGGATTCTGCCCCTGGGCTCTGCTCTGCTCACACCTCACCTCCAAGCCTGCCTCCAGCTCTGCTGTCCCCAGCAGGAGAAGGACACAGAGCTGCTGGAGGGAGGCCAGAGGAGGCCACAAAGATGCTCCAAGGGCTGGAGCAGCTCTGCTGGGAGCACAGGCTGAGGGAGCTGGGGCTGTGCAGCCTGCAGAGGAGAAGGCTCCAGGGGGACCTCAGAGCTGCCTGCCAGGACCTGAAGGGTTCCTGGTCCTGAGGGTGTCTAGAGGCCAAGGGGGAATGGTTTGGAGCTGAGGCAGAGCAGGGTTAGAGTGGAGCTGAGGAAGAAGCTCTTCAGTGTGAGGGTGGTGAGAGCCTGGCCCAGGCTGCCCAGGGAGGCTGTGGCTGCCTCCTGCCTGGGGGTGTTGGAGGCCAGGCTGGATGAGGCCTTGAGCAGCTGAGTGCAGCTGAGAGGTGTCCCTGCCATGGCAGGGGTTGGAGGAGATGGTCTCTGAGGTCCCTCCAGCCTGAGCCCCTCTGACTCTATGACCCTGCCTCAGCCCTTGCTGTTGTTCCAAAGGAGGTTGTCTCTTCATTTGGAAGGTGACACTGCTGCAGTCTGTTAAGGCCTTTTCTTGTTGGGAACTCTGAACCAGACCTTGCCTTTGATGGTGAAATCCTGGGAGGTAAAGATGGAGGATGGAGGAAGAGTTCCTTACTCTGAGTGAAGGCCTCTGCCTTTTGGGTGCAGTCAGCTCAGCAATGCATTTGTGCTCTTGCCCTCTGCCATTGTGCAGCCCCAGTGGCAGTGCTGGTGCTGGAGTCCTCTCCAGGGCCTCCCTGAGACATCTCTCCTTTCCCCCAGCTGCCTCAGAAGAAGATGATGAAGTTGTGCTGATGATTAAAGAGCTGCTGGATACAAGAATCAGGTGAGCTGGGGGAGGTTGCTGTCAGGGGAGGGGAGCAGGGCTGGGATCTCCTAAGGGAGCAGTGAGGTTCCCTTGGGCTGTGTCTGGTTGCAGGGCTCAGATCTGGGCTGGGGTCAGGATGGGAAGCTGCCCAGAGCTGAGGATGCTCTCTGCTCTGACAGGACATTCTCTGCCAGAGCTGGCAAAGCTCTTTGCTTTACAGGACACTTTCTGCCTGCTTTCCCTCTGGAAGAGTCCTGTGCCAGAGGGACCTGGGCAGGCTGCAGAGCTGGGCCCATGACAGCCTCATGAGGTTCAGCAAGGCCAAGGGCAAGGTCCTGCAGCTGGGCCAGGGCAATCCCAGGCACCAATACAGGCTGGGCAGGGACTGGCTGGAGAGCAGCCCTGAAGGAAAGGCCTTGGGGGTGCTGGGGGAGGAGAAGCTCAGCAGGAGCCAGCAGGGAGCACTGGCAGCCCAGAGAGCCAAGCAGAGCCTGGGCTGCAGCAAGAGAAGTGTGGCCAGCAGGCCAGGGAGGGGATTCTGCCCCTCTGCTCCACTCTGCTGAGACCACAGCTGCAGCTCTGGGTCCAGTTCTGGAGCCTCTGTGCCAGGAAGGCTCTGGAGGGGCTGGAAGGTGTCCAGAGAAGGGCCACAAGGAGGAGCAGAGGGCTGGAGCTGCTCTGCTCTGGAGACAGACTGAGGGAGTTGGGGTTGTGCAGGCTGGAGAGGAGAAGGCTCCCAGGAGACCTTCTGGTGGCCTTCTAGGATCTGAAGGGGGCTGCAAGAAAGCTGGGGAGGGACTTTTGAGGGTGTCAGGGAGGGATAGGACTGGGAGGGATGGAGCAAAACTAGAAGTGGGGAGATTGAGATTGGCTGTGAGGAAGAAGTTCCCCAGGAGGGTGGTGAGAGCCTGGCACAGGCTGCCCAGGGAGGTGGTGGAAGCCTCCTGCCTGGAGGTGTTTGCAGCCAGGCTGGAGGTGGCTGTGAGCAGCCTGCTGTGGTGTGAGGTGTCCCTGCCCATGGCAGGGGTTGGGACTGGCTGAGCCTTGAGCTCCCTGCCAGCCCTGCCAGCTCTGTGGGCTGCGTCCTGCTGCTGGGAGCAGAGCAGTGCCTTGCCCTGCAGGCTGTGTTCAGAGGGGCTGCTGGGAGTCACCTGGCTGCCTGTAAACTGCAAACAGCTGCTTGGCTCTGGCAGGAGCTCTTTCTCCCTCTGCTGCATTGATGTCTGTTGGTTGTACTCCTCCTTCCCCCCTCAGTGTTCCCAGCACTTGGTGCCCTCAGGACAGACTTTCCCAGGGGCTTCCCTCCCGCTCTGGCCCTCGGAGGGTTTTGTCCCTCCCTCCTGTTGCAGTTTGATTGCTCTTTCCTCTTTCAGCACAGCTTAACTTTAGCAACTGGTGGGAGCTGATGAGGCCTCAGGGGTGGCTGAGCTCATGTTCACCTGAGGTTTATTTTTGTGCTCTTCAATTGCCTTGCAAGGTGAAGTCAGAGGGATAAGCAACTTGACCTTTGAGGTGCAAGGGGGGGGGAAAGCATCTTGAGTGTTCCTGGAGCTGTGCTGGCTGCTGCTGGCATCTTCCCCAGCCCACAGGGACCAGAGCCTTGCCTGCTGCTCAGGGTCCTGGAGCTCAGTTTCATTTTCCCAGCTGTGGTGCTGAACTTGGGCTCTTCCCTTGTTTCATTTGTAGGTGCTGCATTTTAGAAGTGCTGTTTGAAATACCCCTGGGGCTGTCTCACAGCTGGCTCATGGCAGAGCTTCATTTCCCTCAAAGGAAGGAGGGAGGAAAGCAGCAAGAAGCTGGAACCCTTTTCCCCAGCATACCTCAAGCCCTGGAGTCAGTTCTGGGCCCCAGAAGGACTTTGAGGGCTGGGGCAGGGCCAGAGAAGGGCAACAGAGCTGGGGAAGGGTCTGGAGAGCAGGGCTGGGGAGGAGCAACTGAGGGAGCTGGGGGAGTTGAGGCTGGAGCAGAGGAGGCTGAGGGAGGCCTCCTTGCTCTCTGCAGCTCCTGAGAGGAGGCTGGAGCCAGGTGGGGGTTGGGCTCTGCTGCCCAGTCTCAGGTGCTAGAGGCAGAGGCAATGGCCTGGAACTGTGCCAGGGGAGGGTTAGGTAGGAGAGGAGGAAAAATTCCTTTGCTGCAGGAGTGCTCAGGGGCACCCAGGGCAGGGCACCCAGGAGCACAGCCAGAGGGGTCTCAAAGTCAGCAGACAAGGAGGCTCCACAAGCTCCCTGGGCAGCCTGCCCCAGGCCCCCAGCAGCCTCACACCAAACTACTTGCTCCTCAGGCTGAGGTGGCACCTCCTGGGTTCCAGCCTGTGCCCATTGTTCCTTCTCCTGTCCCTGGGCACCACCAGCCAGAGCCTGGCCCCTTCATCCTGACCCCCACCCCTCAGGTATTGATAGACATTGATCAGATCCCTCTCAGCCTTCTCCAGGCTAAGCAGCCCTGGGTCTCTCAGCCCTTCCTCCTCAGACAGATGTTCCATCCCCTTCCTCATCCTCCTATCAACTGGTATGTCCAGTTCTGGTCCTTGTAGCCTAAGAAGGACCTGGAGCTGCTGAAGCAGGTCCAGAGAGGGCCACAATGGTGCTGAACCCAAACCATTCTGATTCCCCAGTCTAAGCTTTGGTACCCCTAACCCAAGGGCACTCTTGCATAGAGCCATGACAGGAGGAAACATGCAGGAGGCCCTTGCTGGGTCTGTGGTCAGCCAGGCTCTGCTCTGTCCCTCATTCCCCAGGGTCCTCTCCTGGCACAGTATTGCTGCTCAGATTCCTGCTTTGCTTTTCCCTGCCCTGCCCCTGCACCCCTGGGCTGCCCGAGGAGCTGCTGCTGAGGGTGGCTCTGTGCCTTCCTCTGAGGGCAGGGCAGGCTCAGCAGCTCTCTGTGAAGCAGTGGCACAGACAGAGCTCTGATTGTCTGCTGGGGAAAGAGGTGCAGGGAATTTGTCAGGAGGGGCAGGGGGGAGGGAGTGAAGCTCTGGAGGGCCCTGCAGTGTGCTAAAAATAATGTCACAGGGGAGAAAAGGGCTTTTTGAGGGCTTTGTGGAAGGGGGCTGGTTTGCAGTGTGTCAGAGGCAGAGGTGGTGCCCTGGTGGCTCTGAAAGGGTTACTCTGAAGTGAGTATAAAGAGCTTCTGTTGGAGCAACCTGATGGTTTGAGCTGGGAAATGTTGCTATGGGGACAGGGAGGCACTGCTTGTGCAGGCAAACAGAGAGCACTGGGCTGGGATCTGAGCAGATCCTGCTGGCTTCACCCTGCAGCAGGATTCAGCTCTTGCAGCTGGAGCCTCCTGCTGCCCTCTGCACCTCTGTGAGCTCTGTTTGGGACCTCTGACTGCCCCTGCCAGCTGCACCTGCCCTGCGTGGCAGGACATACCTCTGGGGTCTGACAGTCATCCTCACACCTGCAGCAGGCCTCAAGGGCTGCCTGTGGAGGCTGCAGCAAGCTTTGCTCTGAGCTGCTTCTCCTTCCCCTCAGAATTTCAGTGCTTCCCCCCTGAGCTGCTGCAGGCATGACACATGAGGACTGCTTAGGGCCTGTGGGAAAAGAGCAACTGGCAGTGTGAGCAGAAAGGCTGGGGAGGCCTGGGCAGGCTGCAGGGCTGGGGGAGAGGAAGGGCAGGGTCCTGCCCCTGGGGAGCAACAACCTCCTGCAGCAGCACAGCTGAGGGGGAACCTGCTGGGAAGCAGCTCCAGGAGAAGGAGCTGGGGGGGCTGGGGGACAGGAAGGTGCCCAGGAGCCAGCAGTGTGCCCTGGGGGCCAAGAAGGCCTCAGAGGTGTCCTGGGGGGCAGGGAGGAGAGGGTGGGCAGCAGGGCAAGGGAGGCTCTGCTGCCCCTCTGCCCTGCCCTGGGGGGGCCACAGCTGCAGCCCTGGCTCCAGCTCTGGGCTCCCCAGCTGCAGAGCCTGGGAAGTGCTGGAGAGAGCCCAGGGCAGGCTGGGAAGCTGCTGAGGGGCCTGGAGCAGCTCTGGCAGCAGCAGAGGCTGAGAGGCCTGGGGCTGAGAGCCTGCAGAAGAGCAGCCCCAGAGGGCAGCTGAGCAATGCTCAGCAAGAGCTGAAGGAGCTGGGGGGGGCAGGAGGCTGGGGCCAGACTCTGCTGAGTGGTGCCCAGGGCCAGGCCAAGGGGCAGAAAGTGGCAGCCAGGAGATGGCAGCTGGAGAGGAGGAGCAAGGAGTTTGGTGTGAGGGTGCTGGAGGCCTGGAGCAGGCTGCCCAGAGAGGTTGTGGAGTCTCCTGGGGAGAGCTTCCAACCCCCCCTGGGCACTGTGCCCCTGGGCAAGCTGCTGTGGGTGCCCTGCTGGGGCAGGGGCTGGGGCTGGGGGAGCTCCAGAGCTGCCTTCATGCTGGGGTTCTCTGGTTGTGGTAAACAGCTGTTGTGGAAATGTGGACCAGGCAAGGTGAAGAGAAAGAGCTTTGGTTACTGTCCCTGACAGCTCCCTGGGGGTGTTGGAGCTTTGCTGAAGCTTTCTGCTGGGAGCTCTCTGTCAGCTCCTCTGGGCTTACACTGAGTGCCATGTTCCCACCAGGCCAACAGTGCAAGAGGATGGTGGAGATGTTATTTACAAGGGCTTTGAGGATGGCATCGTGCAGCTGAAGCTGCAGGGCTCCTGCACCAGCTGCCCCAGCTCCATCATCACCCTGAAGAATGGCATCCAGAACATGCTGCAGTTCTACATCCCTGAGGTGGAAGGTGTGGAGCAGGTGAGCTGCTGTTTGCTGCTGTTCCTTCCCAGCAGGCACAGGCTGGCAGTGGGAATGGAGCACAGGGGGATGGAGCAGCTTTCTCCACAGCAGGAGATAAAGGCCCAGAACTCTGCCAAGCTCTGCCAGCCCCAGGCAGCAAACCAGGCTGGGGCACTGCCAGGCTGGGAGGCAGCTCTGCAGAACGGGGCCTGGGGTCCTGGTGGGTGCTGAGCTGCACTGGAAGCAGCAGTGAGCCTCAGGGGCAGAGGTGCTGGTGGTCCTCAGCCTGTGCTGCCAGAGAGGGGATTCACAGATCCATGGAATGGGTTGGGCTAGAAGAGACCTCAAAGCTCATCCAGTGCCAACCCCCCTGCCATGGGCAGGGACACCTCCCACCAGCACAGCTTGCTCCAGGCCTCATCCTGCCTGGCCTGGACACCTCCAGGCAGGAGGCAGCCACAGCCTCCCTGGGCAGCCTGGGCCAGGCTCTCCCCACCCTCACTCTCAACAATTTCTTCCTCCTCTCCAGTCTCAGTCTCCCCTCTCCCAGCTCAAAGCCATTGTCCCTCAGCCTGGCACTGCAGGGGATTGGATGGAATGAACAGGGCTGGGGAGGAGCAGCTGGGGGTGCTCAGCCTGGAGCAGAGGAGGCTGAGAGAGACTCCAGTGCTCTCTGCAGCTCCCTGAGAGGAGGCTGGAGCCAGGGGGGTTGGGCTCTTCTCAAGGAACAAGTGACAGCCCAAGAGGGAGCAGCCTCAGGGGAGGTTTAGGTTGGACATGAGGAACAATTTCTTCCCAGCCAGGGCTGTCAGAGCCTGGCACAGGCTGCTCAGGCAGCTGCTGCAGTGCCCGGCCCTGCAGGGGTTTAGAAGCTGCTTGGGTGTGGTGCTGAGGGCCACGCTTCGGTGGCAGTGGATTGTGAGCTCTGGGTGAGTGGCTGGGCTGGATGATCTCCAGGCTCTCTTCCAGCCCCAGCAGTTCCATGGTCCTGTGACTGCACTCTGGGAGTTTGCTTTGTGACCTCAGCTGCTTCTGGGTTTGCTTGCAGGTTGTTGACGACGACGACGATGTGGAGAAGGAAGCAAACCCAACCTGAGCCCAAGGAGCCTCGGGTGTGCCCCTGGGTGTGCCCCTGGGTGCACCCCAGCCAGCTGTGTGCTGAAGAGCCAGCCACCTTGGCCTTTCCTTTGCAGAGCAGTGGCTGAACCCTGCCAGCATCTCCCAGCAGGCAGCTCACTAATTTATTAAATGCCCTTCATCCCGAGCAGGCTGCTTGTGCTCTGCTGGGGGCTGGGGCTGAGGGGAGCAGTGCAGGGCTGTGAGGCTGATGAGGGCATTGAGTCCATCATCAGTAAATTTGCGGACGACACCAAGCTGGGGGCAGGAGTTGATCTGCTGGAGGGCAGAGAGGCTCTGCAGAGGGACCTGGACAGGCTGGACAGATGGGCAGAGGCCAAGGGCAGGAGACTGAACACATCCAAGTGCCAGGTGCTGCACATTGGCCACAGCAACCCCAGGCAGTGCTACAGGCTGGGGGCAGAGTGGCTGGAGAGCGGCCAGGCAGAGAGGGACCTGGGGGTGCTGGTTGATTGTAGGCTGAACATGAGCCTGCAGTGTGCCCAGGCAGCCAAGAGGGCCAATGGCATCCTGGCCTGCATCAGGAAGAGTGTGGCCAGCAGGAGCAGGGAGGTCATTCTGCCCCTGTACACTGCACTGCTTAGGCCACACCTTGAGTACTGTGTCCAGTTCTGGGCCCTTCAGTATAGGAAGGAGGTTGAGCTGCTGGAAGGTGTCCAGAGAAGGGCAACAAAGTTGGTGAGGGGTTTGGAACACAGCCCTGTGAGGAGAGGCTGAGGGAGCTGGGGTTGCTTAGCCTGGAGAAGAGGAGACTGAAGGGTGACCTTATTGCTCTCTACAACTACCTGAAGGGAGGCTGTAGCCAGGCAGAGGTTGGTCTCTTCTCCCAGGCAGGCAGCACCAGAACAAGAGGACACAGTCTCAGGCTGTGCCAGGGGAGGTTTAGACTGGATGTTAGGAAGAAGTTCTATACAGAGAGAGTGATTGCCCACTGGAATGGGCTGCTCAGGGAGGTGGTGGAGTCACCATCACTGGAGGTGTTCAAGAAGAGGCTTGATGGGGTGCCTGGTGCCACGGGTTAGTTTTTTAGTTGTTTAGGTGGGTTGGATTGTACTGTATGGTACTGTATTGTATTGAGGTGGGTTGGATTGGTTGATGGGTTGGACGTGATGATCTTGAAGGTCTCTTCCCAACCTGGTGTATTGTATTGTGAGGTGGGGGTTGGGCTCTCTGCTGTTCTTTCATAGGTGAAAAAAGAAAGACTGAAGAAAGAGAAGCCAAAACCCAAACTGCTCAGCTTGGGTTAGTGCTCTAGAAATGGTCAGGGGTTGTTGCCCCCCACAGCTCCTCTTGGGGCTGGCAGAGCCCTGTGCTCTGCTCTGCAGCAGGGGAGTTCAGGAGTGTTCATGGGCATAGATTCAGAGAATGGGTTGGGTTGGAAGGGACCTTCAAGCTCATCCAGCTCCAGCCCCCTGCCAGGGGCAGGGACACCCCCCACCAGCCCAGCTTGCTCCAGGCCTCATCCAGCCTGGCCCTGAACACCTCCAGGGAGGGCACATCAAGCCTTGTGAAAAAGATTTTGATTCATAGGAGGACAGAATGTCAGGGATTGGAAAGGACCTCTGCAGGCCAGTTCCAGTGTCCCTGCCAGAGCAGGGGCACCCAGGGCAGGGCACCCAGGAGCACATCCAGAAGGGTCTTCAAAGTCAGCAGACAGGGAGGCTCCACAAGCTCCCTGGGCAGCCTGCCCCAGGCCCCCAGCAGCCTCACACCAAACTACTTGCTCCTCAAGCTGAGGTGGCACCTCCTGGGTTCCAGCCTGTGCCCATTGTTCCTTCTCCTGTCCCTGGGCACCACCTACCAGAGCCTGGCCCCTTCATCCTGGCCCCCACCCCTCAGATATTGATAGACATTGGTCAGATCCCTCTCAGCCTTCTCCAGGCTAAGCAGCCCTGGGTCTCTCAGCCCTTCCTCCTCAGACAGATGTTCCATCCCCTTCCTCATCCTCCTATCAACTGGTATGTCCAGTTCTGGTCCTTGTAGCCTAAGAAGGACCTGGAGCTGCTGAAGCAGGTCCAGAGAGGGCCACAATGGTGCTCAAAGGCTTCAGCATCTTCCCCCTGGGGACAGGCTGGAGAATTTGGGCTGTTCAGCTGGGAGAAGAGAATGCTCTGGGCAGGCCTCAGAGCAGCATTCCAGTGCCTCTCCAGGAGAGCTGGGGAGCTTTTGACAGGGGCTGGGAGTGCCAGGCTGAGGGACAGTGGCTTTGAGCTGGGAGAGGGGAGACTGAGAGTGGAGATGGGGAAGAAATTGTTGAGAGTGAGGTGGGGAGAGCCTGGCCCAGGCTGCCCAGGGAGGCTGTGGCTGCCTCCTGCCTGGGGGTGCTCAGGGCCAGGCTGGATGAGGCCTGGAGCAAGCTGTGCTGGTGGGAGGTGTCCCTGCCCATGGCAGGGGGTTGGCAGTGGATGAGCTTTGAGGTCCCTTCCACACCAACCCATTCCTTGCCTCTGGGGTGAGCAATAAGCTGTAAGCTCAGCCCTGCCTTGGAGGCTGTCACCTTGCCATCAGCTGTGGAGAGTTCCCTGCCTGCTGCCTGGCTCTGGGGAAGCAGCAGGAGCAGGATGTGGATGGTTTGCAGGATGTGGATGGTTTGCAGGATGTGGATGGCTTGCAGGATGTGGATGGCTTGCAGGATGTGGATGGCTTGCAGGATGTGGATGGCTTGCAGGATGTGGATGGCTTGCAGTCAGAATGCTCTCTTCTAGAGGCCAGGGCTGATGATCCTTATCAGCCTGAGGAAGCAGAGAGGCTAATTAGCTTGTTTAGGAGTGAAATCGCTCAGGCAGCAGCGGTGCTCAGTTTCAACCTGCAGGAGGTGGTTCTCAGCTGCCAGTCCAGCCTGCAGAGGGGGGTGCCATGCTGTGGGCACCCCTCGGGGGAGGCAGGGACAATGCAGGTGTGTGCCTTTGCCACATCCTGTTTGCTCCTGCTGCAGTGGCAGGGCAGAGCAGGCCGGGTGTGACTTGGCTGCCCCGGCTGGGTGAGGGCAGACGTGGCAGAGCTGGGCACCTTCCAGCTGCAGGGAGCTCGGGAGGAGGAATCTTTACTGCCCTCAGCTACGTCAGGCAGCCTTCAGAACCACTTCTGTTTGCTTGTGCAGGCAGGAGCTCCTTCCTGGGCACCAGGGCTCAACAGCCTCCAGGCCCTTTCCCTCTTTCCCCAGTGCATTTCCACCTGAACAGGATCAGTTAAGGCATAGAAGGGTTTGGCTTGGAAGGGACCCCCAAAGGCCATCCAGTCCAACCCCCCTGCCCTCAGCAGGGACATCCTCCACTAGAGCAGGTTGCTCAGAGCCCTGTCCAGCCTGACCTTGAATCTCTCCACAACCACCTCCCTGGGCAACCTGCTGCAGTGTTCCAGCAGCCTCTTGGTGCAGAACTTGTTCCTCACATCCAACCTAAATCTGCTCTGCAATTTCAAACCATTGCCCCTGGTCCTGTCCCTGCAGGCCACTGGAACAGTCCCTCTGCAGCCTTCTTCCCTTTCCCAGCTCAAAGCTATGGTCCCTAGTCCTGGCACTCCCAGCCCTTGTCCAAAGTCCCTCCCCAGCTCTCCTGGAGCCCCTGCAGGTCCTGGAAGGCTGCTCTGAGGTCTCCCTGGAGGGTTCTCTCCAGACTGAACAGCCCCAACTGGATGACCTTTAAGGTCCTTCCAACTCCATCCAGTCTGTGATTGTGAGCCAAGGGCAGCAGCCAAGCAGCCATTCTGGGTATCAGAGAACCTGTGGGCTGGGGGCCTGTGGGGCAGAGACCATCTCCTGTGGGGTCAGTGGGGATCCAGTTCCCACACCAGCTCTCTGTTTCCAGTCTTGCTTTCAGTGGGGCTTGGGTTTGTGCCAGTAGGACCCCAATTCTGCCTGTGTGTTGTGAGGCTGGAGACTGAGCATCTTGTGACCTTGGGACTCCCCTGTGTGCCCTCAGGCTGTGTCCTGTTCTGGTGATAGCCCCACGTGAGCAGATCATCAGCACACAGCAGCAGCAGCTTGGTATCACCCTCCCCAGCTCTGTCTGGAGCAGGGGGAGAATCCCTGGTGGTGAGAGGTGTCCTGCCTGCTCCACCCACCCAAAACCCCTTTCCTGCATCTGGGGAGGAACAGCAGCAGGCAGCAGGGCAGCCCAGGGGTGGTCCTGCTGGGAAGCAGCTCCATGGAGAAAGACCTTGGAGTGCTGGTGGGCAGCAGGCTCTGCATGGGACAGCAAAGTGCCCTTGGGGCCAAGAGAGCCAATGGGATGCTGGGGGGCAGCAGGGAGAGTGTGGCCAGCAGGGCTGGGGAGGTTCTCCTGCCCCTCTGCTCTGCCCTGCTGAGGCCACAGCTGCAATCCTGGGTCCAGTTCTGGGCTCCCCAGGTCAAGAGAGACAGAGACCTGCTGGAGAGAGGCCAGTGGAGGCTATGAGGATGCTGAAGGGACTGGAACAGCTCTGCTGTGGAGAAAGGCTGAGAGCCCTGGGGCTGATTAGTGTGGAGAGGAGAAGGCTGAGAGGGATCTGATCAATGTCTATCAATACCTGCAGGGTGGGGGTCAGGATGAAGGTGCCAGGCTCTGGTTGGTGGTGCCAAGGGACAGGACACAGCAGGTACCAGCTGGAACCCAGGAGGTTCCACCTCAGCCTGAGGAGAAAGTAGTTTGGTGTGAGGCTGCTGGAGGCCTGGGGCAGGCTGCCTGGAGAGCTTGTGGAGTCTCCTTCTCTGGACACATCCAAACCCCCCTGGTTGTGTTTCTGTGCAGCCTGCCCTGGGTGAGCCTGCTCTGGCAGGGCCTGGGACTGGGTGATCACCAGAGGTCCCTTCCCACCCTACCATTCTGTGATTCCCATCCCTGGACACAGAGGCAAACAGCACAGGAGAGGCTCAGTGCTGGGCTTGGGAGGTGTCCTCTGGCTGCCTGGGGTAGGGTGAGGTTTGAGGAGGGCTCCATCTGGGGGCTGGGAGGCTGTGCTAGGGTCAGCAGGGGCCTGGGGTGGAGTTCCAAGGACAGCATCTGGTCATTACACCTGGAATAGGTACAACTGCTTCAAGCTCCTCTGGTGTGGTTGAGGTCAAGAAGGACCTGGAGAGCCCTGCTGTGCAGCCCCCCAGCCTGCCCTTCAGCCTCTCCTGCTTGCACCCATGCTGGGCAGAGACACAAATTCCCTCTGTGTTTCCTACCTCCCCTTCAGAGCAGAGGCTGCTTACAGCCCTCTGAGGTTGTCATCTCCAGGCTGCTGCCAGGTGGACGTGTGCCTGGGGCAGGATGTGACTCAGCCAAGGTTCTTGAGGTAGTTTGTCTACAGAGAAGCCTTCTGATAGTGCTGCAGGGCCGGGTGTGAGCCAGCAGCAGCCCAGCCCTGAAGAGCAGCTGGTGTGGGGCAGGAGCCTTCTGCTGAGGAGCACACAGCTGGAGCCTGCTTGCCCATGGCTCTGACCTCTGTGTGGCAGAACTTTGTGTGTGGCTGCAAACTGAAAGAGGAAGAGTTGGAGTGGATCTGAGGAAGGAAATTTTGATGCTGAGGTTGGTGAGACACAGAATCATGGACAGGAATCCAACCATTGACCCAACCCCACCATGGGCACCAAAACCATGGCCCCAGCTGCCATGGCCACAGGGCCCTGGAACACCTCCAGGGATGGGGACTGCACCACCTCCCTGGGCAGCCTGGGCCAGCCCCTGACCACTCTTGCAGCAGTGGAGTTTTTCCTCATCTCCAACCTGAACCTCCCCTGGCACAGGTTCAGGCCATTGCCTCTCATCCTGTGCCTTGCTCCTTGGGAGCAGAGCCCAACCCCCCCCTGGCTCCAGCCTCCTCTCAGGAGCTGCAGAGAGCAATGAGGCCTCCCTCAGCCTTCTCTTCTCCACACTAACCCCCCCAGCTGCCTCAGCTGCCCCTCCCCAGCCCTGTTCTCCAGACCCTTCCCCAGCTCTGTTGCCCTTCTCTGGCCCTGCTCCAGCCCTCAAAGTCCTCCCTAGTTCCTGGGGGAGATCACTTTCCACTGCCACGAGCCCTTCACCTCCTCACGGAAGGTGTGGAAGTGGGAAAAGCTCAGTGCTGGAGCCAGCCCTGCTCCCCCCCACGGCTGGCAGAGGGAAGCAAAGCCCTGAGCAGCTCTGTTCCAGGTCAGTGCTCGGCAGGAGCCAGTCCCGGGACGGAGCAGGGGGAGCACGGAGGCACAGCCGAGGGGAGCTGGCTGTGAGCTGTGCTGTGCTCAGCTCCTGACCTCCCTGCTTCCCTCTGTGCTCTCCTGGCAGCACGTCCAGGATCTCCTCTGGCCTGGCTCTTCTCTGCACACCAACATCACTTTCTGGGCTTTTGAAGGCAATCTGCTGAGTTTTTAGGGTCAGCATGCAGCCAGCAGAGTTTCTCTGATGTCTCTGGGTGGCCCTGGGCTCTCAGGGAGTGTTTCAGGCGGTGCTGGCGGTGGCTGCACAGGGACAGCATCTGGGCTGGACAGAGCAGCAGTGGTGCTGCTTTGGCCACCCCAGGCTGCCCTGGAGGTTCATCTCGATGCTTCCTTCATCCTGCTTCTGAGTGGGTGTCTGGTGGAGCAGGGAGGAGAGTCCCCCTGTGCTGTGGGCAGGGAGGGTGCTGGGGCAGGGGCTTCAGGAACCTGGTTTGGGGGGCATGTGTGTGTCCTGCTGTGGGTACAGAGCTGCTGTGAGGGTACAGAGCTGGGTCACAGGGATCTGTGTCCTGCTGTGGGGTACAGGGCTGGGTCACAGGGGATCTGTGCCCTGCTGGGGGTACAGAGCTGTGTCACGGGGCTGTGTGCCCTGCTGGGGGTACAGGGCTGGGTCACAGGGGCTGTGTGCCCTGCTGGGGGGTACAGAGCTGTGTCACAGGGCTGTGTGCCCTGCTGGGGGTACAGGGCTGGGTCACAGGGCTGTGTGCCCTGCTGGGGGTACAGGGCTGGGTCACAGGGTGGGGTGCCCTGCTGTGGGGTACAGGGCTGGGTCACAGGGGCTGTGTGCCCTGCTGGGGGGTACAGGGCTGGGTCACAGGGGCTGTGTGCCCTGCTGGGGGGTACAGGGCTGGGTCACAGGGTGGGTGTGCCCTGCTGTGGGGTACAGGGCTGGGTCACAGGGGATCTGTGTCCTGGGGGGTACAGAGCTGGGTCACAGGGGCTGTGTGCCTGCTGGGGGGTACAGGGCTGGTCACAGGGTGGGTGTGCCCTGCTGTGGGGTACAGGGCTGGGTCACAGGGGATCTGTGTCCTGCTGGGGGGTACAGAGCTGGGTCATAGGGGCTGTGTGCCCTGCTGGGGGGTACAGGGCTGGGTCACGGGGGATCTGTGTCCGGCTGGGGGGTACAGAGCTGGGTCACAGGGGCTGTGTGCCCTGCTGGGGGGTACAGAGCTGCGTCATAGGGGCTGTGTGCCCTGCTGGGGGGTACAGAGCTGGGTCACAGGGATCTGTGTCCTGCTGGGGGGTACAGAGCTGGGTCACGGGGGGGGTGTGCCCTGCTGGGGGTTTTGGGGAGATGTGCCTCATGTCCTGGGGGTGCAGGAGCCCGAGGGTGCTGCGGGCTCACCCCAGCCCGGCCAAGCTCAAGCCTCCGTTCTCGGGGCCTCTCCAAACGCTGCCTGCCTGGGGCCAGCTCCGCCTGTGCTGCCCCTCGGCGCTGTCGAGGCTGTGCCCCGGGCGCACCTCCTGGGCTGCACCTGAGCCCCAAACCCTCCCGGGCAGCCGAGCGCCGTTCCCGGGCCTCGGGGCTGTCACCCAAAGCGCTGCGAGGGCCGCGGAGCTCCGGCCCGGGGCCTCCTTCCGCCGGTGCCGCCCGGGGGAAGGCTTTGTCACCCCCCCCGCGCCTGGGCCGCGGCCGGTCCCTCCCTGCCGGCACAGCTGCGGCTGCCACGTCCCGGGGCGGGGGCGGGGCGGGGGCGGGGCCGGGGCGGGGCGGGCGGCGGCGGCCAATGGCGGCGTGGGCGGAGCGGCTGCGCGCTCGGCCCCGGCGGCGGGGGCGGGCGGGGGGCACGGCCCCGGCGCGCAGAGCCAGCGCGGCCGCCGACCGAGGCACCATGTGCGGTAAGAGCGGGCCCGGGGGAGCCCGGCGGGGCCCCGCCGGAGCCGGCTGAGCGTCCCGCGGCGGCGGGAGGGGCTCCCGGGCGGCGGGGGTCTGCCGCCCCTGCCCGCCGGCACACCGGGGCCGGCCGCTTCTGCGCTGCGGCTCGGAGGGGCCCGGGGCCCTTAGCCGCAGATGTCAGCGCCGGCGCCGCGCTCCGCGGTCGCTGCTCGGAGGCGGGCGGCTCGGAAGGAGAATCCTCCTGGAATTCCCTGCGAGGGGGGCCGCTGCAAAGGGCCCGGGGTCCGCGGGGAACGAGGCGGCACCGAGCGGGGGCTGTCCCCCGGTGCAGCAGCCCGGGGGGTGCCGGTGGGGTCGGTTCCGGGGGCGGTGCTGGGCACGGCGGCAGCCTCGGGCGGCCGGGGAGGTCGGGGGAGTTAGGATCGAGGGGCGCTTGAGCCCCAGCCCCAGGGAGCCGCGGGAGGTGTTCCAGGGAAGGGACAGAGCGTGGCCGGCAGCGGCTCCGCGCCTGTCAGAGCCACCGCTCCCCTCGCAGCTGGGAGGTGCCGGTGATTGGCGTTTCGAAGGCATCCTGGCTCCTGCAGGGGACACTCACACCTTGCTTCAGGCTTCACGGTGCAGCTGCTGAGGTAAATCGGTTTAAAGGTGGCTCAGGAGTGCCTGTGGGGTATCAGTTCATCGCAGTCTGACCGTCCCCCGGTGCTGGACACATGCCTTGAGCACAGCCCAGCTCGCTCCCCACAGGCACTTGGGTGCTTTGCCCTGCTGTTTGCTGTGTTGGAGCAGTTGCTGTCCCTCATCCTCTGGACAAAGGAATGTGTCTGATGCCTTCCCTTCCCCTTTCTCTGCGTCACGTCACTTCACGTCTTCACGTGGAAGTGTACCCAGCAGTGCTCTGCTGGCTGCTGCTTTGCCTTTCCTTCTGCTTCCTTCTGCTCCTTCTGTGCTTTTTAGGTGCAAACCCCGCAGGGTGCTGGGTGTGACAGGCAGTGTGCAGGTTGCCCTTTCTCTGGCCTTGGTGAGGTTCAACCAGCACCACCTTCAGCCTGTCAGGCTGTGGAGAGGCACCCAGAAGGTCACCCTGCAGCCTGCATTTAACACACTGTTAAATGTGTGTTAGAAGAACAAAGTGGAGCA
The DNA here is from genome assembly GCA_015227895.2 of Colaptes auratus. Taxonomy (NCBI): domain Eukaryota; kingdom Metazoa; phylum Chordata; class Aves; order Piciformes; family Picidae; genus Colaptes; species Colaptes auratus. Next base: position 3,581,317 of record JAAWVA010000037.1, read on the forward strand.
GAGCCTGGAACAGAAGGGATGATTGTGATTATAAATAGCTGGCTGCAAGAGGGAGGATGGCTTGGGTGCCTTGCTTGAGATCCAGCCTCTGGAATGGACAAAGTGAACATTCTGCTCTTTGTCTTGGGCTGAGATAAGCCCTGAGCAGGCTGTGGGGCCTCAACACACTCTCACATCTAAGCTTTGATGTGTTTGCTATCAGCAAAGCTCTTCTTGGATGCTGAAGCGTTCCATGAAGCACTCAGAAGAACACTGAAGGGTGGTTTGCTCTGTGAGCTTGCTGCTCTGGGGGCCAGAGTTGCAGCCTGTGGGGAACAGCCAGGAGAGCAGCAGCTGAGTGCATCAGTGATGGCAGTGGAGGAGCTGCTTAAGCTCCTGGCTGAAGACAGAGAAGGGTTTTGCAGGGACCAGCAGCAGAGCTGAGCCCCAGGGTGCAGCCACAGAACTCTTGTGTTGGCAGGAGCTGAGGAATGGCAGAGTCCAGCTGGTGAGCAGAGGGTAGGAGGGATGGGGGCCTTGGCTTTGGCCGCCTTCATGGAGCAGCAGTGGAGCAAGGGGAGCGCACCAAGGCACTGCCCTCTCCCTCCTGTGAGTGTCATAAATGGGCACAGCTGGCTCACAGCTGGCTGACAGCTGCCCCAGACACACTGACAAGGCTCAGGTGGCTCTCAGAGTGCGTCAGGTTGGAAAGGAGCCTTGGAGGTCCTCTTGCCCAACAGCCCTGCAGTGGGCAGGGACACCTCCAGCCGGATCAGCTTGCTCAGGGCCCCATCAAGTTTGACTTCAGTGACTGTAGTCTGTGTCTTGGCTTCTTATGCAGTGCCCTGCACAAGCTCTGGGCAGCTGTGTGGAGGTTTCTGTGCTGGGATTGTGAGTCAGGGTAGATGCAGCTTTGCCTTGCCCTGCTCTCTGGTGAGTCCATGCCTGTGTTCAGATCTCCTCCCAGCTCATCTCAGGTGGAGAGGTGGTGACTGGGCTGTTCAGAAGCTGAGGTGGCAATGCTGCTGCTGGCATCCTTGCTCTGGCAGGGGGCTTGGACTCCATGCTCTATGGAGGTCCCTTCCAGCCTCTAGCATTCTGTGGTTCAGTTCCCTCTGTGACTGTTCCAAGGCTTGGGAGTTCCCAAGGCAGTGCTTGCAAGGTGCTGATGATCTGCTGTGCAGGTCTCCATGAGTGCCACCCTGTGAAGTCCTGTCAGCAGCAGTGATGGAACCAACCTGGGGGTGGCTGCCATCCAACAACAGCAGGAGAGGCTGAGAGCTGGGGGAAAGAGAACCTCAGGAGGTTCAGTAAGGTCAAGTGCAGGGTCCTGCCTCTGGGGAGGAACAGCAGCAGGCAGCAGGACAGCCCAGGGGTGGTCCTGCTGGGAAGCAGCTCCATGGAGAAAGACCTTGGAGTGCTGGTGGGCAGCAGCCTCTGCAGGGGACAGCAAAGTGCCCTTGGGGCCAAGAGAGCCAATGGCATCCTGGGGGGCAGCAGGGAGAGTGTGGCCAGCAGGGCTGGGGAGGTTCTGCTGCCCCTCTGCTCTGCCCTGCTGAGGCCACAGCTGCAATCCTGGGTCCAGTTCTGGGCTCCCCAGGTCAAGAGAGACAGAGACCTGCTGGAGAGAGGCCAGTGGAGGCTATGAGGATGCTGAAGGGACTGGAACAGCTCTGCTGTGGAGAAAGGCTGAGAGCCCTGGGGCTGATTAGTGTGGAGAGGAGAAGGCTGAGAGGGATCTGATCAATGTCTATCAATACCTGCAGGGTGGGGGTCGGGATGAAGGTGCCAGGCTCTGGTTGGTGGTGCCAAGGGACAGGAGAAGGATCAGCAGGTACCAGCTGGACCCAGGAGGTTCCACCTCAGCCTGAAGAGAAAGTAGTTTGGTGTGAGGCTGCTGGAGGCCTGGGGCAGGCTGCTCAGAGAGCTTGTGCAGTCTCCTTCTGTGGCAACTTTGAAGACCCACATTGATGTGCCCTGTGTGCCCTGTCCTGGGTGACCCTGCTCTGGCAGGGGGCTGGAATGGTGATCTCTGGAGGTCCCTTCCCACCCCTACCATGCTGTGCTCAGGTCATCTGCTGTGCTCAGGTCATCTGCTGTGCTCAGGCCATCTGACAGGTAAGGAGAAGGAGCCTGCAAGTCCAGCTGCTCGGCTCTGGCAGCAGCGTCAGGCTGCTGTGGAGGTGCTGAGGCTTGGTTCCAGCAGCCTGAGTGGGAAATCAGTTCTGTTCTCTGTGTCCTGCAGGCCTGCAGTTGGCAGGCCAGCTCTGAGCTGGGTGTGCTTAGATCTGAATGCACCAAACCAGTTCCATGGCCGCTCTGGAGCAGTCTGGGGAACAGGTTTGTCAGGGTGGCCAGGCTGAAGGGACTGCTCTGTAAATCAGTGGCCCTGTGCCCTGCCACAGCTCCTTCTAGGGACATGGAAAGGGCCTGCAGAGCCCAGCTCTGGTGCTGCTGCTGGCTGAAGATAAAAACAGGCTTAAGAAAGACTCAGGCTTCAGGCTGTGGGGTTGCAGGTACCTCAGTGGGGACTGCCCCTGTGCCCCCCAGACACCATCTGCACACCTCAGGGGTGGTGTCTGTGAGGGGCAGCAGCTCTTGGGCCTGCAGCTGGTGGCCAGGTTGTGTAGGCAGCAGCAATCCTGCCCCCCTTAGCAGTGTGTGGCAGCAGCATCCCATGGGCACATGTGGGTCTTCACTGGGGGGGCTCTCCTGCTTTGCCTTTTGCCCAGCACAGACCTGCTGAACTGAAGGACAGATTCTGAGCAGCTGAGGGGGGCAGGGTTGGGGCTGGCTCTGCACATGGGGCTTGGTGCCATCTATCCCTCACTGACCCTCTGAGCAGCAAATGCTGGGAGCCTGCTCCTGCAGGATGGGAGCATCGGGCCTGGGGCTTGGTTCAGCACCATGGGTAGTGTCCTGTGTTAGACCTTCCCAGAGAGACACAGAGTGGTTTGGGTTGGAAAGGACCTCATGGCTCATCCTGTCCATGGGCAGGGACACCTCCCACCAGCCCAGGCTGCTCCAGGCCTCAGCCAGCCTGGCCTTGAGCACCCCCAGGCAGGAGGCAGCCACAGCCTCCCTGGGCAGCCTGGGCCAGGCTCTCCCCACCCTCACTCTCAACAATTTCTTCCTCATCTCTGGTCTCAGTCTCCCCTCTCCCAGCTCAAAGCCATTGTCCCTCAGCCTGGCACTCCCAGCCCTTGTCCAAATTCCCTCCCCAGCTCTCCTGGAGCCCCTGCAGGTACTGGAAGCTGCTCTGAGCTCTCCCTGGAGCCTACTCCCACCGGCCTGAACAGCCCCAACTCTCCCAGCCTGTCCCCACAGGGGAGGTTCTGCAGCCTCTGATCATCTTGGTGGCCTCCTCTGGACCCTCTTCATCAGCTCCAGGTCCTTCTTGTGCTGGGGGCACTGGAGCTGGAGCAGTGCTGCAGGTGGGCTCTGAGCAGAGCAGAGCAGAGGGGCAGAATCCCCTCCCTGTGCTGCTGCTCTCCCTGCTCTGGCTGCAGCTCAGCACTCAGCTGCCTCTGGGCTGCCAGGGCCCAGTGCTGGCTCCTTTTGTGCCATCACTGCTCTGCTGTAGATCGAGGAGGGATATTCTGACAGCATTTCCCAGTCCTTGATTTCTCTCTGTGATATTTAGTAGCCTACACCTCATGTGTTAAAGACTTGAGGCCTAATAACCATCAGCAGCATAAAGGATCCTCTGGAAGTGCTGCCCTGATAACATCAGCAGTTGAAACACTGCTAGCAGGAGCCAGAGTGGGAGAAAGGAATTGGGAAATCCAGCAGCAAACCTGAGCCTGAAGGCTCCTGTGGGAAAAGGATTAGGGGAAGCTGTTCCTGGGTAGCTTCACATCTCCAGGACACTGGAGCAGATCCTGTGGGGTCACCCGGAGGTGGTGACTCCTTTCATCTGCCTCTCAACTTGCCCTGAGGTAAAGGAACATGAGCAGCAAAAAGGTCATGGGAAAAATGACTTCTCAGGGAAGGAAAAACCCAACACCCAAGGTCTTTTACTGACTCTCAGCAGCAGAGTTCAGGAGGTAAGGATCAGGGTGAGGAGGATCTCCCAGCTGTGCACAGGGAGTTCTGTGTGGCTCACATTTTGTGCTGGAATATTGAAAAGCAGTGTGAGAGAGAGCTGAGTTTCACCAGGAGCTGAATGCTGGGGGGCACCAGGGAGGTTCTGAAGAGAAATCAGCAGGAGAGGAGTTGGAGTGAGGCCAGAGGAGGCCACAAGGATGCTCCAAGGGCTGGAGCAGCTCTGCTGGGAGCACAGGCTGAGGGAGCTGGGGGTGTGCAGCCTGCAGAGGAGAAGGCTCCAGGGGGACCTCAGAGCTGCCTGCCAGGAGCTGAAGGGATCCTGCAGGAAGGCTGCAGAGGAACTTCTCCTGAGGGTGTCGGGAGCCAGGCCAAGGGGGAATGGTTTGAGGCTGAGGCAGAGCAGGGTTAGAGTGGAGCTGAGGAAGAAGTTGTTCATTGTGAGGGTGGTGAGAGTCTGGCCCAGGCTGCCCAGGGAGGCTGTGGCTGCCTCCTGCCTGGGGGTGTTTCAGGCCAGGCTGGATGAGGCCTTGAGCAGCTGAGTGCAGCTGAGAGCTGTCTCTGCCCATGGCAGGGGGTTGGAGGAGATGATCTCTGAGGTTCCTTCCAACTGGAGCCATTCTGTGCTTTCCCTTCAGAGGGATGCATGCAGGACCTCTGTGGTCCAAGAGCTGCAGGGGAAGCTGTGAGGCTCTGACCAAGGCTTCTCAGCCCCTGTGTGCAAAGCCCTGTGCCAGGCTGCCAGCTGCAGTGGTTTATGCTGTTGCAAAGCATTGCTGCTCTCCTGCTGCTGCAGTGTTGCAGCCTGCAGCACCTCAGTGTGCCCCTGGCAGGGCAGGTGTGTTTTCTGAGCCTGTTCCTGCAGCCTGCTTGCTGCTCTCTGCTTCTTGCTGGGAGTTTGGGTGCAGTGAAGCTCAGAGGGGGTTTGGGGGTTCAGCTAGCAGGTGTTTGACCTTGAGGAGTGCCAGCTCAGGGCTTGTCAGACTGGCGCAGCTGGATGTCCGTTGTGTGTTCTGCTCTGCACTGCCTCCTCTCTGGAGCACGAGTTCCAGAGGGTAGGTGTGGTGCTAGCCCTTACACCCACTCCTGTCTTACGTTGAGCTCAACCCAAAGCTCCTCCTTTGGGGTCTGCTTGGGACCAGACACTCACAGCAGGCTGGTTTCAGGAACCTTCTGCTTGGACTCGGAGTGTGCCAGGCCTTCAGCACCTGGCCCTGGGCTGGCAGGGGTGCAGCAGATGGGACTGGGCTGGGTTTTGAGTGGGTCTGTTGGGATGCCATCAAGCCCAACGTGCTGGCACTGCCTGTTGGAATGTCAGTGGAGCTGTCACTTTGACAGAAAACTCGGGGCTTGGTGGCACAGCTGCTGCTGGAAGCTGTCAGGCAGCTTTGAAGCTCCGTGCAGTCGATATCTTTTCATCTCCTGAGCCGTGGAGATTTGATTTAAATAGCAGCACAGGGAGGGATTGAGGAAGTCTTGAACACAAGGCATTGAGAGTGGCAGAAGGACACATCTCTGGTGGGTGAAGAAAAGGCTTTTATAGCCTGAACTGGGAGGTAGAGCTCTGTGCCATGCTCCACCTCAGGGAAGGCTCCGCTCTGTAGCTGCGTGAAGCGATCCTTTGTTCAGCTTTGGAGTGGAAAGAGCTTCCCCTCTGGAGTGCCTGGGATGTGGCTGTCACCTGAGTGCCCTCTGCCTGGCACAGCCCAGCCCTTCCCAGTTACACAGACAGGACCAAAAGCTTCAGTCCCAGAACTCTTCAGGCTGGAAAAGACCTTGAGGATCGTGGGGGCCAAGCATCAACCAATGCTCCCCAAGCTGCCGCTGGACCATGGCCTAAAGCCTGGCTCCAGAGCGCAGTCACAGAATGGTTTGGGTGAGAAGGGACCTCCAAAGGTCATCTGATCCACCCCCCTGCAGTCAGCAGGGACATCCTCCACTAGGTCAGGTTGCCCAGAGCCCTGTCCAGCCTCTCCTTGAATATTTCCAGGGATGGGGCAGGCTGAACACCCCCAGGTCCCTCAGCTGCTCCTCACCAGCCCTGTTCATGCCATCCAATCCCTTACAGAGCCAGGCCAAGGGACAATGGGGAGGGGAGACTGGGACTGGAGATGAGGAAGAAATTGTTGAGAGTGAGGGTGGGGAGAGCCTGGCCCAGGCTGCCCAGGGAGGCTGTGGCTGCCTCCTGCCTGGGGGTGCTCAAGGCCAGGCTGGCTGAGGCCCTGAGCAGCCTGTGCTGGTGGGAGGTGTCCCTGCCCAAGGCAGGGGCTTGGAGCTGGATGAGCTTTAATGTCCCTTCCAACCCAACCTATTCTGCTGCAAAGTAGGACTGAGAGCCCTGTGGCTATTTACTCTGGAGAGAAGGCTGAGAGGGATCTGATCAATGCCTATCAATATCTGAGGGGCAGGGGTGGGGATGAAGGTGCCAGGCTGTGGTTGGTGGTGCCCAGGGACAGGACAAGGAACAAGAGGTACCAGCTGGAACCCAGGAGGTGCCACCTGAAGATGAGGAGAAACTTGTTTGGTGTGAGGGTGCTGGAGGCCTGGAGCAGGCTGCCCAGAGAGGTTGTGCAGTCTCCTTCAGTGGAGGCTTTCCAAACCCACCTGGATGTGTTCTGTGTGCCCTGCCCTGGGTGATCCCTGCTCTGGCAGGGGGCTGGAATGGTGATCTCTGGAGGTCCCTTCCCACCCCTGCCATGCTGTGGATCTGCAGAGCCCTTGGTGGCTGCTGGCAGCAGGAAGGGTTTCCCAGGAGGACACTGAGAGCAGTGAGAGTGTTACCAGCATTTAGAGCTTTGGGGCTTTCCCCCATCATCAGCGCTGCTGTCGGGGGCAGAGGAGCTGTCCTGAGCCGTGGGGGTGGTTCCAGGACGTGATGCCTCACGGAGTCCTGAGGGACCCAATCCTTAGGGCAGAGCCCCTGCTGGAGCTGGGGGCTCGGCATGGCAGGGAGGGGTCACCTGCTGTGAGGCCTCCTGGGCTGTGTGCAGGGGGGCAAGGGGATGTCTCTGGAAATGCTTCTGTCAGTAAAACCTATTGGCATGGAATTCAAGTGCCAGAAATGGGAGGTCAGCCTTCAGAGGTGTGATTTTTAGCTTGCAGATGAAGTCATGCACCCCGGAGGGGCGGTGCTGGTTGTCAGCAGCCTTTTCGTTCCGTGGTTGGGCATTAATTATGCAGCACTTTCCCACACGACTCCGGCTCCATTTCATTTCCCCCCAGTTTTCTCTCAGGGGAGTTCTACATCTGCCCTCTCCTCTGCACGGTGTGTGGCTCACAGGCAGCTTCTCCAGGGGCTGAGCTGGGGCCACTGCTGCCCAGCAGCTGATGGAGGCAGCCTCGGCAGGTCTGCAGGTGACACCAAGCCGAGTGGTGCAACTGAGAAGGCTGAATCCATCCAGAGAGACCTGGACAGGCTGGAGAGGTGGCTGAGGAGTACCTCAGGAGGTTCAATAAGGCTAAAGGCAAGGTCCTGCACCTGGGTCAGGGCAGTTCTTGGTATTAGTCCAGCCTGGAGGTGATGAGATTGGGAGCAGCCCTGTAGAGACTTTGGGGTGCTGGTGGGGGAGAAGCTGGACAGGAGCCAGCAATGGGCACTGGCAGCACAGCAGGCCAAGGGCAGCCTGGGCTGCATCCAAAGCAGTGTGGCCAGAGATGGAGAGGGGATCCTGCCCCTCTGCTCTGGGGAGACCTCCCCTGCAGGGCTGTGTCCAGCTGTGGGCCCTCAGCACAAGAGCGCTGGAGCTGATGGAGAGGGTCCAGAGCAGGCCACCAAGATGATCAGGGGCTGGAGAACCTCTGCTGTGGGGACAGGCTGGGAGAGTTGGGGCTGTTCAGGCTGGAGAGGAGAAGGCTCCAGGGAGACCTCAGAGCTGCATTTCACTCTCTGCAGGGGACCCACAGACAGGCTGGGAGGGACTGTTCAGAAGGGGCTGTGGGGATAGGATGAGGGACAATGGTGTGGAAGTGGAGCAGGGCAGAGTGAGGTTGGACATCAGGAGAAGCTCTGCACAGGGAGGCTGGGGAGACACTGGAGCAGGCTGCCCAGGGCTGGGGCTGCCCAGGGCTTCAAGCTCAGCCTGGCTGTGTCCCTGGGCAGCCTGCTCCAGCTGGAGAGGTCCCTGCTGAGTGCAGGGGTTGGAGAGGATGCCCTGGGGGGTCCCTTCCAACCTGATGCACTCTGTGAGAGTTCTTAAAGTTCTCTTTTGCCAGTGGTGTCTCCAGGGTCACTCTGGCACTTCTCCTCTCAAGATCTCAAAGCCAAACTCAATCCAAACTGAGTCTCCCAACCTTTGCCTGGGTTTGTGCTTTTGGGGTTGTTTTTTTTGGGTGTTTTTTTGTTGGTTTGTTTTAGTTTGGGTTTTTTTTTGGCTTTGTTTGTTTGTTTTGGTTTTTTTTTTTTTGGTTTGTGGGGTTTTTGTTTGTTTTGGGTTTTTTTGGTTTTTTTGGTGCTTTTTTTGTTTGGGGTGGGTTTTGTTTGGTTTGGCTTTTATTTTTCTTTTCTTTGGGTGTTTTTTTGTTTGGTGGTTTTTTGTTTGATGGTTTTTTGTTTGGTGTTGTTTTTGTTGTGGTTTGTTGTTTGGTTGTTTGGTTTGGTTTTTGTTTGTGGGGATCATCTCCTCCAACCCCCTGCCACGGGCAGGGACACCTCTCAATTACACTCAGCTGCTCAAGGCCTCATCCAGCCTGGCCTCCAACACCCCCAGGCAGGAGGCAGCCACAGCCTCCCTGGGCAGCCTGGGCCAGGCTCTCACCACCCTCACAATGAACAACTTCTTCCTCAGCTCCACTCTAACCCTGCTCTGCCTCAGCTCCAAACCATTCCCCCTTGGCCTGGCTCCAGACCCCCTCAGCAAAAGTCTCTCTGCAGCCTTCCTGCAGGATCCCTTCAGCTCCTGGCAGCAGCTCTGTGGTCCCCCTGGAGCCTTCTCCTCTGCAGGCTGCACACCCCCAGCTCCCTCAGCCTGTACTCACAGCAGAGCTGCTCCAGCCCTTGGAGCATCTTTGTGGCCTCCTCTGGCCTCCCTCCACAGCTCTGTGTCCTTCTCCTGCTGGGGACAGCAGAGCTGGAGGCAGGCTTGGAGGTGAGGTCTGAGCAGAGCAGAGCCCAGGGGCAGAATCCCCTCTGCTGCCCTGCTGCCCACACTGCTCTGGCTGCAGCCCAGCACCCAGCTGCCTGCAGGGCTGCAGGGGGGCACTGCTGGGTTGCTCCTGCTGTGTGCCCACTCAGTGCTCAGTTGTACACTGCTGGCAGCTCTGAGCTGTGACCAGGACTGCAGGTGTGGCTTGGAGTTTACTGTTTAGTTCAGGTGTGACTGAACTTGTTGAGCTAACACTCTGAGAAGCCTCTGCCTGCTGTGGGTTCAGGGTTAACAAAGCTGCCCACAGTCAGCTCTGCCTAGAGGGAAATGGCTCTGGTCAGAAGCTCTTTCTGTGGTTCAGAGTCAGTCACCTTCCTGGCCCCAGAAGCAGGATGGAGACTGAAGGGATCAGTTCACAGCCACAGAAGGATTCTGTGAAAGGAACCCAAATTTCTGCCTGGTCGTTGTGCCCAGGCTGGGAAGGGATCTCAGCAGTGGCTGTAGATAGCTGAGGGCTGGTGTCCAGGACAAGGACAAAGGCTACAAGCTGGAACCCAGCAGGTTCCACCTCAGCATGAGGAGAAACTTGTTTGGTGTGAGGGTGCTGGAGGCCTGCAACAGGCTGCCCAGAGAGGTTGTGGAATCTCCTTGTGTGGAGGCTTTCAAGACCCTCCTGGCTGTGTTCCTGTGTGCCCTGCCCTGGGTGGCCCTGCTCTGGCAGGGGGTTGGGCTGGGTGATCTCTGGAGGTGCCTCCCAACCCCTCACATTCCATGACTGTAGTGGCTGTGCTGGGGCACCAAATGTCTGTGTGGAGAGTGCTGTGCAGGTGCTCCTCAGTGGCTCTGAGGCTGCAGTTTGTCCATGGTGGTGTCCAGGCTGTGTCTGTTCGCCCTGTCCCTGATGTGTTGGTGCAGTGTCCAGGAGGGGCCATGTGCTGAGGGTCCTGCAGGGCCATTGGGCTGGGCCCTCCCAGGCATGGAACATTTCCCTTGTTCCAAGTGCAGCCTCATGGCCTGGAAGCATGTTGGGGGTTGTGTGGTTGTGCCTGGAGGTGTCCCCTGGGTGTCAGCTGCTGTCCCTTGGGCACCAAGAGGGCACCAGGAGGGCTGCTTGCATGTGCCATGGGGAGCTGCTGTTGGGAGACTCCTGGGAGTGCTGCTGGGCAGCCAAACCCACAGAATCACAGACTGGTCTGGTTGGGAGGGGACCCTGAGAGGTCATTTAGGCCAGACCCCTGCAGTGAGTAGTGAGCAGGGACATCTCTTCTACTTCACCCTGCTGAGACCCCACCTGGAGCTCTGGGTCCAGTCCTGGAGCCTCTGTGCCAGGAAGGATCTGGAGGTGCTGGAAGGTGTCCAGAGAAGGGCCACGAGGAGGAGCAGAGGGCTGGAGCTGCTCTGCTGTGAGGACAGACTGAGGGAGTTGGGGCTGTTCAGTCTGGAGAAAAGAAGGCTCTGAGGAGACCCAGTTGTGGCCTTCCAGGATCTGCAGGGGGCTCCAAGAAAGCTGGGGAGGGACTTCATAGGGTGTCAGGGAGTGACAGGACTGGGTAGATGCAGTTTGGATGTTAACAAGAAGTTGTTCCCCAGGAGGGTGGTGAGAGCCTGGCACAGGTTGCCCAGGGAGGCTGTGGCTGCCTCATCCCTGGAGGCTTTAAAGGCCAGGCTGGATGTGGCTGTGAGCAACCTGCTGTGGTGTGAGGTGTCCCTGCCCATGGCAGGGGGGTTGGATGTGGCTGATCCTTGAGGTCCCTTCCAGCCCTGTGATTCTGTGGTCTTCAGCTAGAGCAGGTTGCTCAGAGCCTTGGGGGATGGGGTGGGATGGGGTGGGATGTCATGTCAAGTGGCCAAGCAGCCCACCAGTGCTTCCCCCTCCACCTTCCCTCTTGTCTTCTCCCTCTTCAGCATCTATCACAGAACCACAGAACTGTTGAGGCTGGAAGAGACCTTTGAGATCCCCAAGTCCAAGCACTCACCCAGAGCTCACAATCCACCACTGCTGCTAAGCCACTGCCACCGAACCACATCCATGAGTCTTTTAGATACCCCCAGGGATGGGGATTCCACCACCCCCCCGGGCAGCCTGGGCCAGTCTCTGAGAACCCCTAATATCCAACCTGAACCTCACCTAGGGCAGCTTGGGGCTGTTTCCTCTTGTCCTGTCACTCACTGGACGTGAGCCCAGCCCCCACCTGGCTCCAGGCTCCTCTCAGGGCTGTAGAGAGCAGTGAGGTCTCCCTTCAGCCTCCTCTTCTCCAGGCTGAGCAGCCCAAGCTCCCTCAGCTGCTCCACACCCGACCTGTGGCCCAGGCCCTTCCCCAGCTTGGTGTCTCCTCTAAATCCTCTGCTCTGCCCATCCCCACCCTGCCTTCTCCAGGCAGCTCCTTGCCCAGGTGTCTCAGTGGCTCTGTGCCACCCTTGGCAGCCTGCCCCAGGGCTGCTGTGTGCAGTGCTCTGCCAGTGAAGAAGGCTTCCTCTGTGCTGCCCTCAGCCAGGCTCTTGTGCCTCTGGCACTGCTGCTTGTCACTGGGGAGGGCTTGCAGGAGCTGTCTCCGTGCCCAGCCCAACGTTCAAGCCCCAGAGCACCTTCCTGTGTCAGCAGTCCCTGCTTGCTCCAGGAGGGAGGCCACTGGAGTGGCCTGGGTGCTGTGCTGTGCTAGTGGAACAGCCTGGGAGCTGTGTGTCGGAGTGGGACTGGCAGGGCCGCTGCACAGCCTTGAGAAGGGTGAGAGGAGACCTTACTGCTGTGGAGCAGGACGTGAGGGGTGGCTGCCATGAGGATGGAGACTCCCTGTTTCCAAGGATCCGTGGAAAAGACACAGGGGAGATGGGGAACTACACAAAGTTCAAGTGGAGCATGTCCCTGCTCACTGCAGGGGGCTGGGGCTGGATGACCTTTGGAGATCCCTTCCAGCCCAAACCATTCCATGATTCTGTGACTGGGGGCATTCCCACTGGAGTCCAGAAGGAAATGTTTGCCCATGGGGATGGTTGGACACTGGAATCATCTCCCAAGGGAAGCAGGGCAGCCCCCCCACTGGGCAGTTTGAGACTCAGCTTGGCAGGCTGCTGGGTCAGCTCCTTTCAAGGGCCCCAGCACCTAGAGGGCTTGGAGCAGATGGTCCCTGGGGTCCAGCCTGGCATTCTGGGGTTGTGTCATAGCACCTTGAGGGGCACAGAGGTTGGAGTTGCCTCTGGGGAGCTGATGGTTGGCACAGCTAAAGCCACAGTTGAGGAGCTGCTGGGAAGGCTGTGGGATTTGGGTGGGCTGGGGACCCTTGGTGTGTGCTTCCAAGGTGTGGAAACCATGGAGAGAGGGCTGAGCTCATCTGGAAACTGTGAGCAGCCTCCTCCTCCCTTAGCTGCTCCTGCTGGCTGTAATTACACCTCCTGAAGCAGCTTTCCCTGGATGCTGTGGACCTTGGGAGGTCAGACCCTGCTGGAGCCCTGCCTGCCTTTCTGGAGACATCTCTGCTGGTTTCCTCTGCCCACACTGAGTGTTTTTGTCTGTGGTGGAGCTGCTGCTTGGCTGGCTGGTGGGCATGGAGAGGAGAGGCTCCTCCAGCTGCCTGCTCACAGAGCAGTCTGTCTGTGCCCCTGCTGGGAGACCTGGAAGGCACTTAAAGGGTCTGGGGCATCCAGGATGGAGCTGGAATGTGCCATCCCTCATGCTGGAGGACAGCTCTTTGGAGTCAGCTCACTTGTGCACAGGGAGGTTGCTGTTTGCCTGCAGAATGTGCAGTCTGGGGAAACAAAGTGGCTAAAGTGCCTCAAACTGGAGAACTTTGCCAGAAGGGTGGGGAGGAAGGTTTGGAGCTGGGGAGGAAAGTGTCCTTCAGAGGAGGCTTTGGAGATACAGCAGAGGCTGCTACCTGCTGTCTGCGTTCTGTCTGTGGGGCTTGGAGCTGCGACTGCAAGGTCTGTGGAAGAGGACCTCACCCTCTGCATGTATCTGAGGGGGGCTACAGGAAAGCTGGGGAGGGACTTCTTAGGGTGTCAGGGAGTGATAGGACTGGGAGGGGTGAAGCAAAACTAGAAGTGAGGAGATTCAGATTGGATGTGAGGAAGAAGTTGTTCCCCAGGAGGGTGGTGAGAGCCTGGCACAGGCTGCCCAGGGGAGGTGGTGGCAGCCTCCTGCATGGAGGTGTTTGCAGCCAGGCTGGAGGTGGCTGTGAGCAGCCTGCTGTGGTGTGAGGTGTCCCTGCCCATGGCAGGGGGGTTGGGACTGGCTGAGCCTTGAGCTCCCTTCCAGCCCTGGCAGTGCTGTGATTCTGTGAAGCTAGAGGAACCTACTGGGGTCAGGCTGAGCAGATGCCATCAGGAGGTGGCAGCAGCAGGGCAGGACGTTTTAGCTCCTGCCTGGTGCTTCCTCCAGCAGTGCTTCAGGTGCCTGCCAGCAATCCATACACAGAGAAGTTGGCTGATTTCTTTCATTTTTGAGAAGCAGGGATGGTGCAGCTGTGTTGGGGGTTTCAGCCTGGAGAAGAGAAGACTCCAGGGGGACCTTAGAGCTGCTTTCTAGTAGGTGAAGGCATCCTGCAAGAAGGCTGCAGAGGAACTTCTCCTGAGGGTGTCTGGAGCCAGGCCAAGGGGGAATGGTTTGAAGCTGAGGCAGAGCAGGGTTAGAGAGGAGCTGAGGAAGAAAGTGGTTCAGTGTGAGGGTGGTGAGAGTCTGGCAGAGGCTGCCTGGGGATGTTCAAGGCCAGGTTGGATGAGGCCTTGAGGAGCCTGGGCTAGTTGAGAGGTGTCCCTGCCCATGGCAATGGGAGTTGAAGTAGATGAGCTCTGAGGTCCCTTCCCACCTAAGCCACTCTATGACACATCCTACAGCTGTTTCTCTCCTGTAAGCTGCTAGTCAAGTGGCAGATTCCCAGTACAGATATTTCCAGCATCCTGTGACTGTCTTCTGGTGCTGCTGCTTCAGGCTGGCACCAGAGGAAATCCTTCTGGAACAGAGCTGGGGAGGGCTGCAGGGCTGGGGAGGGCTGCAGGGCTGGGGCTTGCTGTGGCCTCCTCACTGCTGAAACCCAGAAAGCAGCAATTCAGCTTGCTTTGCAAAGAGCTGAGCTCTTCTGGGGGTTTTGTTGGCTTGCAGGAGTCAAAATGAGGATTTAATTTATTTCTTAATGAGTTTGTGGGAGGAACTTGGAGGAATCTGTTCAAGGAAAGGATTCCTTGTGCTGGTTGCTCGGAGTGTGTGAGCCTGGAGTTTTTCCTCTGGAGCAGTTAGCTTCCTGTCCTGTTCCTGTTCTGCTGTCTCCTGACAGTTCATTCTGTCGTGTATGGAGGTTTGTGGTCCATGCATGGAATTCTGTGTCCAGTTTTGGGCTCCCCAGGTCAAGAGGGACAGGCACCTGCTGGAGAGAGGCCAGGGGAGGCTATGAGGATGATGAAGAAACTTGGACATCTCTGCTGTGATGGAAGACTGAGATCCCTGGGGCTGTGCAGTCTGGAGAGGAGAAGGCTGAGAGGGATCTGATCAATGTCTGCCAATGTCTGAGGGGTGGGGGTCAGGATGAAGGGGCCAGGCTCTGGCTGGTGGTGCCCAGTGACAGGAGAAGGAACAATGGGCACAAGCTGGAACCCAGGAGGTTCCACCTCAGCCTGAGGAGCAAGTAGTTTGGTGTGAGGCTGCTGGGGGCCTGGGGCAGGCTGCCCAGGGAGCTTGTGGAGTCTCCTTCTCTGGAGACTTTGAAGATCCCCCTGGCTGTGTTCCTGTGTGCCCTGCTCTGGCAGGGGGTTGAGTTCATGGTCTGTCAAGGTCCCTTCCACCCCCTACCCTTCTGTGAGTCTGTGTGGATCCAGTTCCTGTGTCAGTTGTTCCTCCCATCACAGCGGGCTTGCCCTGGTCGGCTGCCTCCCCTGTGGTGGGAGGGCTGCCGGCTCCAGTGCTCCGCTTTGGCCCCAGACGTTAGTGAAGTCTCCTTCCTGGCCTCGGGTGGGATGAGGACAAGCTGTGAGTTCCGTGGTGCCTCCCTGCCAGGGGCTCTGAGCTCCACAGAATGCTTTGGGCTGGAAGGGACCTTCAAGATCCTCCAGCCCCAAGGGCCTGCCATGGGCAGGGACACCTCCCAGCAGCCCAGCTTGCTCAAGGCCTCATCCAGCCTGGCCCTGAGCACCGCCGGGGAAGGGTTTCTTGGCTCCAGGCCTGTTGGAGTGCCCACACTGAGCAGGAGGCAGGTGCAGGGTTTCCTCAGCTGTGATTTTTGTTACATGATTCTGTTTTTTTTTCCCCCTGCAGGCATCTTTGCTTACCTGAACTACCATGTGCCCAGGACACGCCGGGAGATCCTGGAGACCCTCATCAAAGGGCTCCAGCGCCTGGAGTACAGAGGCTATGACTCTGCAGGTAGCTCTCTCCTGCCACTGGGGCTTCTGGGCTTCATTTCATTTCAGCCTGTAAATGATTACTCTGGTGATGGCTGTGAGTGGTTTCTGCTGTCTTCTGCTTTTGAAGAAGGCTGAAACCCAGCCTGGCCTTGCTCTTTAATATCTTCACTGATGATCTGGATGAGGGCATTGAGACAGTCATCAGCAAATGTGCAGATGACACCAAGCTGGGAGCAGATGTTGGTCAGTTAGAGGGCAGAAGGGCTCTGCAGAGGGACCTTGCCAGGCTGGACAGATGGACAGAGGCCAACAGGATGGCATTCAACAAGTCCAAGTGCCGGGTGCTGCACTTTGGCCACAGCAACCCCATGCAGAGCTACAGGCTGGGGTCAGAGTGGCTGAGAGCTGCCAAACAGAGAGGGACCTGGGGGTGCTGATTGACAGCTGCCTGAACATGAGCCAGCAGTGTGCCCAGGTGGCCAAGAAGGCCAATGGTATCCTGGCCTGCAGCAGGAACAGTGTGGCCAGCAGGAGCAGGGAGGTCATTGTGCCCTGTGCTCAGCACTGGTTAGGCCACACCTTGAGTCCTGTGTCCAGTTCTGGGCCCCTCAGTTTAGGAAGGACATTGAGAGACTTGAAGGTGTCCAGAGAAGGGCAACAAGGCTGGGGAGAGGCCTTGAGCACAGCCCTGTGAGGAGAGGCTGAGGGAGCTGGGGTTGCTTAGCCTGGAGAAGAGGAGGCTCAGGGGAGACCTCATTGCTCTCTACAACTCCCTGAAGGGAGGTTGTAGCCAGGAAGGGGTTGGTCTCTTCTCTCTAGCAACCAGCAGCAGAACAAGGGGACACAGTCTCAAGCTGTGCCAGGGGAGGTTTAGGCTGGAGGTGAGGAGAAAGTTCTTGACTGGGAGAGTGATTCGCCATTGGGATGTGCTGCCCAGGGAGGTGGTGGAGTCCCCATCCCTGGAGGTGTTCAAGAGGGGATTGGATGTGGCACTTGGTGCCATGGTTTAGTCATGGGGTCTGTGGTGCCAGGTTGGACTGGATGAGCTTTGAGGTCTCTTCCAACCTGGGTGATTCTGTGATGCTGTGTGGTCGTGAGGCCAGAGGCTTGGGTTGGCTTTCGGTGTCCAGCTCTCTGTGCCCATTCTTGGTGCTGTCATCTAAGGCTTTAAGAGCACCCTGAGGATGACTCCTAAGGGGTTTGTTGCCCTTTATGTGGAGGGTCAGCTCTGTGGGGAAAGGGCACTGTTAAAAGCACCAGTGGGGAGTATTGGTTTAACTGAAATCCTGGAAAGTCCTTGCTGCTCCTCACACTTCCTTCCTCTTCTCTTCTGGTGCTTAGGAGTGGGAGTGGATGGTGGGAACGACAAAGACTGGGAAGCCAATGCCTGCAAGATTCATCTCATCAAACAGAAGGGCAAGGTGAAGGCTCTGGATGAAGAGGTTCACAGTAAGTATTGTCTCCTTCTTCCTTACCTGCTCTCCTCCCCTGAAATGTTCTCCTTCATAGATTCCCTGAGTGGTTGGGTTGGAAGCATTCTTAAAACTCATCCAGCTCCAAGCCCCTGCCATGGGGCAGGGACACCTCCCACCAGCCCAGCTTGCTCCAGGCCTCAGCCAGCCTGGCCTGAAACACCTCCAGAGAGGAGGCAGCCACAGCCTCCCTGGGCAGCCTGGGCCAGGATCTCCTCACCCTCATACTCAAGAATTTTTTCCTCCTCTCCAGTCTCAATCTGCTCTGTCCCAGCTCAAAGCCACTGTCCTCATCCTACTCTTGAGAGTGAGGCTGAGGAGAGACTGGAACAGGGAGGATGTGGCTGCCTCCTCCTTGGAGGTGTCCAAGGCCAGGCTGGATGAGCCTTGAGCAACCTGGGCTGGTGGGAGGTGTCCTTGGCTGTGCCAGGGGGCTGGAACTGGATGATCTTTAAGGTCCCTTCCAACCCACCCCATTCTGTGACTCCATGAATAAAGTTGAGGCTGGACTCCCTCTTCATGTTGTTTTCCCTTTGGGTGGGGTGAGGAGTGCAGGGAGGTCCCTGCCCTGCACCAGAGCTCTGAGTCCCCTGAAAAGTCACTTTGTGTTTGGGTGGCCTTGGGTCTGCTCCCCTGAGAAGTCACTTTGTGTTTGGGTGGCCTTGGGTCTGCTCCCCTGAGAAGTCACTTTGTGTTTGGGTGGCCTTGGGTCTGCTCCCCTGAGAAGTCACTTTGTGTTTGGGTGGCTCTGGGTCTGCTCCCCTGGCAGCACTGCTGCCTTGTGACCCTGGAGGGGGTAGGCACAAGCCTTTGGTGCTAAGAGCTTCTGCTGCTTGTGCTGCAGAGCAACAGGACATGGACCTGGACATCGAGTTTGATGTGCACCTGGGGATCGCCCACACTCGCTGGGCCACCCACGGGGAGCCCAACCCCATCAACAGCCACCCCCAGCGCTCGGACAAGAACAACGGTGAGTGCCTGCCCTGCAGCGGCCCCCAGCAGGCCTGGCAGTCCCTGGAGGAGCTTTCTGCCACCTCCACTAATATGGATGTGCCCAGAGAAGAGCCATGAAGATGAGCAGAAGGCTGGACCTGCTCTGCTGTGGAGACAGAGAGCTGGGGCTGTGCGGTCTGGAGAGGAGAAGGCTCCCAGGAGACCTTCCTGTGGCCTTCCAGTGTCTGGAGGGGGCTACAGGAAAGCTGGGGAGGGACTTCTTAGGGGATCAGAGAGTGATAGGACTGGGGGGAATGGGGCAAAAGTAGAAGTGGGGAGATTCATAGCTGATGTTAGGAAGAAATTCTTCCCCATAAGGGTGGTGAGAGACTGGCACAGGTTGCCCAGGGAGGCTGTGGCTGCCTCCTCCCTGGAAGTGTTCAAGGCCAGGCTTGGAAGAGCCTTGAGCAACCTGGGCTGGTGGGGAGGTGTCCCTGCCCATGGCAGGGGGTTGGAACTGGCTGATCCTTGAGGTCCCTTCCAATCCTGACAGTTCTATGACTCCACTGCCTTGTGTGTTGCAAGAAGGGGTGGCTGGAGCCAGGGTGAGGAGTTTGCTGCAGGCCCTGCTGCTGTGACTGTGAAGCTGGAGGATGTGGGCTTGGTCCCTGGCCATGGGGTGTGCTCAGCATGCTGAGGGAGCTCAGGGAGGATGGGGATTAGTAGAGGCTCAGTGGGCAGTGTGTGGGCACTGCTAGGCAGGGGGAACCAGGGGTGGCAGGGGATGGTCAGAACTGAGGCTTTTCTTTGGAGGGGAATTTTGTCCAGGGTTTGGATTTTTCCCATTTATTTCTGGTTTGTCCCAGTCAGCTCTGCAGGGAGGGAGCTGCTGTGTGCTGGTGCTGGGCAGGGATGGTTGTGGCTGCCCTGGCTGCAGCAGTGCTGAACTGGCAGGAGGGGTGTGGGGTTTAACTGGGCTGGGAACTACTTCAGGGCCTCCATCCAGGAGCTTTTCAGGCTCTCACAGGCCTGGTCCCACCCAGGTGGTTGTGATCTGCTGCTGCTGCTGCCAGCCAGGGCAGAGCAAGGGCATCACAAGAGAGAAACTCTTCTCTTAGTTTCATAGTTTCAGTTAGGGTTGGAAGGGACCACAAGGATCATCTTGTTCCAACCCCCCTGCCATGGGCAGGGACACTCTACCCTAGATCAGGCTGGACAGAGCCTCATCCAGCCTGGTCTTAAACACCTCAAGGGACGGGGCCTCAACCACCTCTTGGCTCTGTTGAGTTGGGCTCAGCAGCACACAGCAAAGCTGCTGGCTGTGGGCACTTGCTGCCAGGGCTGGCGGCAGGGCTGAGCAGGGCTCTCCTCTGTGCCCAGAGTTCATTGTCATCCACAATGGCATCATCACCAACTACAAGGACCTGCGGAAGTTCCTGGTGAGTGCCCTGGGCTGGGGCTGTCCCCCCGCCCCCCCCCCCCCCCCCCCCCCCGGCTCCCCCCGCCCCCCCCCGGCTCCCCCGCCCCCTGCTCCCCCCGCCCACTCTGCTCTCCTGTCTCCCTTCCTCCTCACCCTCCCCAGCTCCTGCTCCCACTCCCCTCCACTCAGGTTCCCCCACTCAGGTCTGTGCACTCACTCTCACATACTCCCACTCCAACTCTCCTACATGAGGACATTCTCACCCAGGTCCCTCCCTGCCTCACACTCCCCCTCCTCACTCTCCCACCCCACCTGTCCTCTATGTTCTCACAGCCCTTTACTCTCACCCCTCACTCCCTCTTCACACACTCCCCTCACCCCTTCACTCCTGCCCCCACTCACTGCCCTGTGCCCCCACTCCTGCTCTTGCACTCACCCCCACTCATTGCCCCACAGCCTACTGACTCCCCACTAACCCCCCTACTCACAGCCCCCCCATGGGAGCTGAGGGGGGCAGGGGGCATGGGGGGCAGGGGCTGGTACCACGGGAGCTGAGGGGGCAGGAGCTGGTACCAGGGGAGCTGAGGGGGGCAGGGGCTGGTACCAGGGAGCTGAGGGGGCCAGGGGCTCTGGTACCACGGGAGCTGAGGGGGCCAGGGGCTGGTACCACGGGAGCTGAGGAGGGCAGGGGCTGGTGGCGGGGAGCTGAGGGGGGCAGGGGCTGGTGGCGGGGAGCTGAGGGGGGCAGGGGCTGGTGGCGGGGAGCTGAGGGGGGCAGGGGCTGGGGGCAGGGAGCTGAGGGGCAGCTGAGGGGGCTGTCCCTGCAGGAGAGCAAGGGCTACGACTTCGAGTCGGAGACGGACACGGAGAGCATCGCCAAGCTGGTCAAGTACATGTATGACAACAGGGACAGC
Source organism: Colaptes auratus (assembly GCA_015227895.2). Taxonomy (NCBI): domain Eukaryota; kingdom Metazoa; phylum Chordata; class Aves; order Piciformes; family Picidae; genus Colaptes; species Colaptes auratus. Next base: position 3,601,490 of record JAAWVA010000037.1, read on the forward strand.
GACGACATCAGCTTCACCACCCTGGTGGAGAGGGTGATCCAGCAGCTGGTAAGGGCTTCTGACAGGGGCTGCTGAGGACAGGCTGAGGGACAATGGCTTTGAGCTGGGACAGAGCAGACTGAGACTGGAGAGGAGGAAGAAATTCCTGAGAGTGAGGGTGGGGAGAGCCTGGCCCAGGCTGCCCAGGGAGGCTGTGGCTGCCTCCTGCCTAGAGGTGTTCCAGGCCAGGCTGGCTGAGGCCTTGAGCAGCCTGGGCAGGTGGGAGGTGTCCCTGCCCGTGGCAGGGGCTTGGAGCTGGATGAGCTTCCAGGTTCCTTCCACCCCAACCCATTCTGTGACTCACTGAAAGCAGAGCTGAAAGGCTCCCTGCTCAGCTGTGACTGGTTTGGAGTTCAACTAAAGAATTCCAAATCTGTGAATGCTGGGAGCAGGGCTGGGTGCAGGGGACAGACAGACCCCAGAAACGCCTCCTGTGTCACCCAGGGTAGCCTGGCACATGCTCAGCAGTGGCTTTGATCTCCCTCCCTCTGCCATGCACTCATTTTTATTCTACCATTAGCCCACACTCGTGTGCCAGACACCTCCCTCTGGAGCTGTGGCAGCACCTGGAGCTGTTGCTGCTGTGCTGGGTGGTGGGCAGGGGCTGGCAGCTGGCTGGCAGTGACCAGCAGTGGCTGCTGTAGGTGTTCCCCAAAGCTCCCTGCAGAAGAGCTGCTGACTCCTTGTGGGAGTTGCTCTGCACAGCCTGAGCCTCCCTGGGGCAGCTCAGCCAGGCTGGACCCGGGAGCAGCAGGCAGCCCCTCCTGGAGCTGCTTTTTCAGCTGCTCCCTGGGCAGGAGCTGCAGCAGCAGCAGGCCAAGGGCACATTTGGCTGGCAGTGGCTCAGCTGTTTGGTGGCACCACTTGAGCAGACCCCTCCCCACCCCGTGAGGCTTTGGTGATTCCTTTGCCTTTGGAGCCCCCTTGCTGCCCTCTGAGCCCATGCAGGGGCAGTGCGGACTCCTGGGGGGGGGGCAGTGCAGACTCCTGGGGGGGGGCAGTGCGGACTCCTTGGGGGGTGGGGTGGGGGCAGTGCAGAGCCCTGAGAGTGGTGCAGAGCCCTGGGTGCACTGGTGGTGTCTGAGTGCAGTGTCCGGGAGCGCAGAAGCCTCCTGCAGTGCTTGGGTGTGACCTACCCAGGCTCAGGGGAGGGACCCTGGCAGGCTGAGGTGCCTGCAGCTTGTGGTGGCTCTGAAGACAGCTGTGGACCCTTCTGTTCAGAAGCCCTCACTGGTGCTGGGGCTCCTGCAGTGCTGCCCCAGGCCTCCACCCAAGGGGTAAACCACTTCTGTTCCTCTGTTCCAGGAAGGTGCTTTTGCCCTGGTCTTCAAAAGTGTTCACTATCCAGGCCAAGCAGTTGGCACCAGGTGAGTATGGCTGTGGGGAAAACCATTCTAGCTGCCCCCTCTGAGTTGCTCTCCTTGTCCCCCCCCAGGTCAGAAGGTGGTGGAGCAGAGGTGGTTGTAATCTCTGTGCTGCCCTGGGGGTGGCTCTTGTTGCTTTGCCTTCTTTTTGTTCCTCTCATTTCCCATTTGCCACAACAAAATGCTTTGAAAGTGTCTTGGTGCCCACCTGGGCCACAGCTGGGCTGCAACAGCTGCTCCTGGCAGGGAGGTGCTTGTTAGCTTGTCCTCTGTGCTTGCCAGTGGGGTCTGGGGTGACCCAGACCTCTGGTTGACTTGGATTCAGGTTTTCTTCTCCACTTTGGGTGGTCAGCACCCCCCAGGCTGCTGTGCCCAGCACAGGCTGGCAGCTCTGGTGCTGAGAGCTGCAGATGCATCCAGTGAGCAGCAGCCACTGTGCTCCTGCCCTGCTGCCCTTGGCTTTGCAGCTCCTCTTGCAGAGTTTCAGCCAAACTTGAGACAGGCTCCTGGTGTGCTTAGCTTGAGTTTATCCAGAGATCCTTTGGCCACAAGGCTGAGCAGAGGGCTGGAGCTGCTCTGCTGTGGAGACAGACAGAGAGTTGGGGTTGTGCAGCCTGGAGAGGAGAAGGCTGCCAGGAGACCTTCTGGTGGCCTTCCAGGATCTGAAGAGGGCTCCAAGAAAGCTGAGGAGGGACTTTTGAGGGTGTCAGGAACTGGGGGAATGGAAACAAAATAGGAATGGGGAGATTCAGATTGGATGGGAGGAAGAAGTTGTTCCCCAGGAGGGTGGTGAGAGCCTGGCACAGGCTGCCCAGGGAGGTGGTGGCAGCCTCCTGCCTGGAGGCGTTTGCAGCCAGGCTGGAGGTGGCTGTGAGCAACCTGCTGTGGTGTGAGGTGTCCCTGCCCATGGCAGGGGGGTTGGGACTGGCTGAGCCTTGAGGTCCCTTCCAGCCCTGACAATTCTGTGGTTCTTCTGGGCCCTCCTCTGTTCGCAGCACCTCCAGCTGGGCTGGGGGCAGCTCGCTGTGGTGTGGGTGGGTTCGTTGCTGCGCTGGACAGCAGCAGCCCCTTCAGGCCAGGGGCTGTGGCTCTCCGAGCCTGTAACTGTGTCTGTTGCAGGCGAGGCAGCCCCCTGCTGATCGGAGTGCGGAGCGAGCACAAGCTCTCCACCGACCACATCCCCATCCTGTACCGCACCGGTGAGTGCCAGCTCCCCCCCTCCCTCCCTCCCTCCCTCCCCCCCTCCCCCCTCCCTCCCCCCCTGTCTCCCCCCCCCCTCCCCCGCAGGAGCCACATCCTGCACCCTCTCACCAGCACCCAGCACCTCCCTGCGGCCTCTGCCGTGCACAAGTAGCCTCCATCTGGAGATTCAGCCATGCTTGGAAAGAGGTTTCAGGGGGGGCTGAGGAAGTTTTTAACCACCTGCTGCTGTGCCACCCTGCCCCTCCAGCTGGGGTTTAGCTTCACAGTGACAGCTTTAATGCTCACTGCTTGCAAGGGAGACCCCATCCTGGAGCCAGGGAGACCCCATCCTGGAGCCAGGGAACCCCCATCCTGGTGCAAGAAGTAATTCAGTTAGAGTAACATTAGGGTTCCAGCTGAACTCAGCTAAACTTCATTCCAGAGGCTGTGTGTGGCATGCTGGCCCCCATGGGCTCGTGTTTCCAAGCCCTTGCATCACAGGCTGCAGCTTTTCACTCCCACAAACCTTTCCCCTCCTGCCCCAGCATAGTTTGCAAGCAGTAGAAGGCTGTTCCCCTTGGGCTGGCAGTCTGTTGTCTGTCTGCCCATCCTTCTCTCAGCTGTGTTTCAGCACTGGAGAGCAAACACTTACAGCCTTGGAAATGAGAAAGGGCTGAGAGTTATCCCATGGCTTCTCTTTGTCAGAGTCTGACCCCAGTTGCTGGGCACTGGGCAGGCTCTCAGGGCACTGCAGTGGGCAGGACTTGGCTGTTGCTGCTCTGCTCACTGCTGCTGGGGCTGCTGAGGGTAGCTCACTGCAATGTGACATGAGCAGAAACCAAGTGAGGAGCAGCTGAGGGACCTCACTCCAAGAAGACCTTGAGGGGCTGGAGTGTCCAGAGGAGGGCAACAGAGCTGGGGAAGGGTCTGGAGAAGAGGGCTGGGGAGGAGCAGCTGAGGCAGCTGGGGGGGTTGAGGCTGGAGCAGAGGAGGCTGAGGGAGACCTCCTTGCTCTCTGCAGCTCCCTGGGAGGAGGTTGGAGCCAGGTGGGGGTTGGGCTCTGCTCCCCAGGATCAAGCAACAGGACAAGAAGAAACAGCCTCAAGTTGCCCCAGGGGAGGTTTAGGTTGGACATCAGAAGAAACTTCTTCACAAAGAGCTGTCAAACACTGGCCCAGGCTGCCCAGGGCAGTGCTGGAATCCCCCTCCCTGGAGGTGTTTAAAGCACACAGAGGGGTGGTGCTGAGGGCCATGGTTTAGCCTCAGCCTGGGCAGAGTCAGAGAAGGGTTGGACTGGATGAGCTTATGGACTGGAGGAACCTTCCATGAAGACCACTCCCAGTAAGCTTTGTCCCCATTCCCTCTTGGTTGATGGTTGGGAATCAGCAGCGATCCTTTGTTTGTGGAACTTGGCTTTGGTTTGGTTTCCACTGCCTGTCTGAAGTTTTGTCTGTGTTTTTTTTCCCCCCCCACCTGCACTTCCAGCTGCCCAATCTATGGATCATTCTTTTGATGGAATATCCATAAAAGTGGAGGAAGGTGCCTGCTAGAGAGAGGAAAAAAACCCAACCCCAAACCAATCTACTGCTTGAGCTGTCAGACAAATCCTGCAGTGCCTGAGGAGAGGAATCAGCTGTGCATGGGCTCTTTAATATGTGGTTGTTGCTTCCAGTGGAGTGGAGTGGAGCAAGTGGGGCAATCAGAACTCCTCCTGGGTCAGAAAGCAGACAAAACAGCAGCACTACAGCCATCCCCCTGCAGGTTGTGGTGGCTGCTCCCTGCTGCTCCAGAGCAGAAGCAAACAGCCAGTTACCTTAAACACACCCCAAACCTCAAACCATGGAGGGATCCCTTAGAGGAGGCTGCTAACAGTCCCAGTCCCAGTGCTCCCCAGAATTCCTCCAGGAGTTCAGATTGTCACAGAGCCACTTCCTTCCTCCTGGGCACTGGCTGCAGAGGGACTTCTCCTGAGGGGGTCTAGAGCCAGGCCAAGGGGGAATGGTTTGAAGCTGAGGCAGAGCAGGGTTAGAGTGGAGCTGAGGAAGAAGTTGTTCATTGTGAGGGTGGTGAGAGTCTGGCAGAGGCTGCCCAGGGAGGCTGTGGCTGCCTCCTGCCTGGGGGTGTTTCAGGCCAGGCTGGGTGAAGCCTTGAGCAGCTGAGTGCAGTTGAGAGAAATACATTCTCCATACACAGAGAAGTTGGCTGATTTCTTGGATTTTTGAGAAGCAGGGATGGTGCAGCTGTGTTGGGGGTGTTCAGCCTGGAGAAGAGAAGGCTCCAGGGGGACCTCAGAGCTGCTTTCTAGCAGCTGAAGGCATCCTGCAGGAAGGCTGCAGAGAGACTTTTCCTGAGGGTGTCTGGAGCCAGGCCAAGGGGGAATGGTTTGGAGCTGAGGCAGAGCAGGGTTAGAGTGGAGCTGAGGAAGAAGTTGTTCAGTGTGAGGGTGGTGAGAGTCTGGCAGAGGCTGCCTGGGGATGTTCAAGGCCAGGTTGGATGAGGCCTTGAGGAGCCTGGGCTAGTTGAGAGGTGTCCCTGCCCATGGCAATGGGGTTGGAGGAGATGAGCTCTGAGGTCCCTTCCAGCCTGAGCCATTCTGCTTCTGGTTCTGTTTACCATCCTGCCTCCCTTGAGGTCAGTGTGAAGTGTTCAGTCAGATTCTGAAGTCAGGTTGCCTCAGTCCCCTGGGGCTCTGGGAAGCAGCAGCCTCAGCTTCCACAGCACTGAAGCTTTGCTGAGGTTCTGCCCCCTGCCCATTTTGTTCCAGACCTGCCTCCATTCTCTTTTCTGTCACTGCTGTGTAGCCTGCAGGGCCAGGGAGGTGATTCTCCCACTCTGGTGAGACCTCACCTGGAGCTCTGTGTCCAGTTCTGGAGCCATTATTACAGGAAGGATCTGGAAGGGCTGGAAGGTGTCCAGAGAAGGGCCACGAGGAGGAGCACAGGGCTGGAGCTGCTCTGCTGTGGGGACAGACTGAGAGTGTTGGGGTTGAGGCTGGAGGTGGCTGTGAGCAGCCTGCTGTGGTGTGAGGTGTCCCTGGCCATGGCAGGGGGCTTGGAGCTGGCTGATCCTCGAGGTCCCTTCCAGCCCTGACAGCTCTGTGATTCTCTGAGTTCTGAATTCCACCAAGGGAGAGGCAGGTGCTGTGGAGCAGTGGCCCAGGTGAGCAAGGGACAATCTGTAGCCAAACCTATTGATCACAAAGCTGTCTCTGGCTGATAATGGTCAGTGTGGCTGGTCAGCACTCCTTGGGCATGAGGGTGCTGGAAACATTGCAGCAGGTTGCCCAGGGAGGTGCTTGAGGCCCCATCCTTGGAGATATTCACAGTGAGGCTCCACAGGGCTCAGAGCAACCTGATCTGGTGGAGGATGTCCCTGCTGACTGCAGGTTGGACTCGATGAGCTTTGGAGGTCTCTTCCAACCCAGACCCTTCTGTGATACAGGGCCAGTGCCTGAGTCTGTGCCCAGCAGGAAGCTGGCCCAGCTCCTGCCCCAGGGGAGGGTCTGTGACACAGGAAAGCAAAGCCACATACTAAAGGCAATGCAGGGAGATGATCTGTTCTGAGCAGCCAGATTTGCATGTTCTGATCACCAGGGGATGCTTCTGGTGGGGAGTGGCCACTGGCACCTTGGCTCTGTCCTTTCTCAGCAGCAAATCAGCCTGTCCTGCCTCAGCTCACCCATGTTTGCCTCATTTCCTGACTCAATGGCTGGAGTGGAGGGCTCTGAACTGGTGGTTGAGTGGAACCTTCTCTCTGAGTATCAACATGAAAGCAGAATTCTTTTCCTCACAGGGTTGGGTTTCCACCCCACAGGATTCATTTGTCACTTCACATTTCAAGTTACAGCAATGCAAATCTCAGCCTGAGCTCCATGACTGAACCAGGCAGTGTCCAGCAGGTGAAACAGCAGAGCTTGGGGAGCAAATCTGTCCCAGGCTTAACTCCAGTGTGGTTTTTCTTCAGCAGCAGTTGGGGGGGGCTGGGATAGCACAACCCCAGCCCTTACCACACTGAGCACAAGGAGTGGCAAAGGATCCTGGCAGAGCTCTGTGCTGAGCAGTAGCTGGTTTGGTCCTCATCTGCATTCCCAGTGAGCTTGGCCACCAATAAGTAGTGCCTGCAGTTTAAGAGGAGGTGGAGTGTTGGGGTTCGTGAGGAGAGGCTGAGGGACCTGGGGCTGTTGAGCCTGGAGAAGAGCAGCCCCAGAGGGGATCAGCAAGAGCCATAGGCTGGGGGGAAGAGGCTGGGGCCAGACTCTGCTCAGTGGTGCCCAAGGACAGGCCAAGGGGCACAAACAGCAACCCAGGAGGTGCCACCTGGAGAGGAGGAGAAAGTTGTGTGGTGTGAGGGTGCTGGAGGCCTGGAGCAGGCTGCCCAGAGAGGTTGTGGAGTCTCCTTCAGTGGAGACTTTCAAACCCTTTTGGGGAAAGCTCCCAACCCCCCCTGGCCATTGTGCTGCTGGGTAAGCTGCTGTGGGTGCCCTGCTGGAGCAGGGGGCTGGACTAGGTGCTCTCCAGGGGTCCCTTCCAGTCCCCAGCATGCTGGGATTTGGTGACTCTGTAGCTGCCAGAGTGCTTCCAAAGGACCCCTGGTGCAGCACAATTGTCAAAGCTCAGTACAAGAGTTTCAGAGGTTGCCCCCTAGTCCTGTGCCCTTCAGTGCACCTCCATCCATCCCTGGCAGCAGCTGCAGCAGTTCTGGAGCAGGATGAGTTGGTCAGGAGCAATGCTGGGTCCCTGGTAATAGATTTCCTGCTCTGTGCCAGCCAGAGGCTGTTTGGGTTGCATCAGGCAGCACTCAGTGGAGCAGGGTGGCTGCACAGGTGGCAGCTGGGAGAGGATTGCCTCAGTGCTGAGAATAATGGACAAAGAAAGAGCAATTCTGATAGCCTCAGAGAGTCAGGGAAGCAGGAGTCCTGATCATCCCAGGGCTGGAGCAGCTCTGCTGGGAGCACAGGCTGAGGGAGCTGGGGGTGTGCAGCCTGCAGAGGAGAAGGCTCCAGGGGCAGCTCAGAGCTGCTGCCAGGAGCTGAAGGGATCCTGCAGGAAGGCTGCAGAGGGATTTCTCCTGAGGGTGTCTAGAGCCAGGCCAAGGGGGAATGGTTTGAGGCTGAGGCAGAGCAGGGTTAGAGTGGAGCTGAGGAAGAAGTTGTTCATTGTGAGGGTGATGAGAGTCTGGCCCAGGCTGCCCAGGGAGGCTGTGGCTGCCTCCTGCCTGGGGGTGTTAAGGGCCAGGCTGGATGAGGCTTTGAGTAGCTGAGTGTAGCTGAGAGGCCCATGGCAGGGGGAGTGGAATAGATGATTTCTGAGGTGCCTTCCAGCCTGAGCCATGCTGTGATTTGATGATACACAGAACAGATCCACCTGGGAAAGGGTTGGCAGCTGTGGCTGCTCCTAAAGCAGCTTGAATTGCCTTCTGGTGGAACCACACAGCAACCTTCCTGGGACGTTTTCCTGGTGCTTTCCTCCCAAGTGACAGCTCTGCACTCCCAGACTTCATTCACAAGCACACAAAAGCCTTGAGCAAGGGCACAGCAAAGATCCAAGTGCCCCTGTGCTGCCCTCCTCACTGCTGCTGTTGAATTCCCCATGCCCACTGAGGCTGATGAGAAGAGTGCTTCATGTTGGTACTGTGCCTTGGGAGCTCTGCTGGAGGCTGACTCTGCAGCTGCCTTCCAGGGGTCTCTGTGTGTGGTCCCTAACCCTCCTGTGTTCTAGGGAAGGACAAGAAGGGGAGCTGCAACCTGTCCCGTGTTGACAGCACCACCTGCCTGTTCCCCGTGGAGGAGAAGGCTGTGGAGTACTACTTTGCCTCAGATGCTAGGTAATGGAGCTCTGTGTCTGGTAGCCCAGAGAGAAATGTGCTGCATGAAGCCTTAAACAAGAGAGCAGAGAATCCTTTGGGTTGGAAGGGACCCACAAAGGTCATCCAGGCCAAGCCCCCTGCACTCAGCAGGGACATCCTGCTCTGGAGCAGGTTGCTCAGAGCCCTGTGGAGCCTGGCCCTGAATCTCTCCAGGGATGGAGCCTCAACCACCTCCCTGGGCAACCTGCTGCAGTGTCCCAGCAGCCTCCTGGTGCAGAACTTCTTCCTCACATCCAATCTCAATCTGCTCTGCTCTCTTCAAACCACTGCCCCTGGTCCTGTCCCTGCAGGCCTTCTGGGGATAGTCCCTCTGCAGCCTTCCTGTAGCTCCCTTCAGGTACTGCAAGGCTGCTCTAAGGTCTCTCTGGAGCCTTCTCTCCTCCAGGCTGAACAGCCTCATCCTGTCCTCATAGCAGAGGTTCTCCAGCCCTCTGATCATTTTCGTGGCCCTCCTCTGGATCTGCTCCATCATGTCCCATGCTGGGACTTGGGATAGACCTCTGGGGATCATCCATTCCACCCCCCAGGTTCCTGCCCTGTTTCTGCAGTGATCAGCCATTGTCCCTTCCCCAGCTGGGCTGCCTCTGGGTTCTTTATGGACCCAGTAAGTTGTGTGTCTGTGGCCATGAGTTCACACACAGTTGCCATGAGTGGCTCTGGAAGAGCCAGAGGAGGATTAGGTTTGGAGTTTCTGTTCAGGGTGTGGTGGAGGTCTGCAGCTTTTCTTGTCAGAGCCTTTTCAGAGAAACACAGAACCCTTTAGGCTGGAAAAAGCCTTTAAGAGCAGTGATTAACCCAGCACTGCCCAGCCTGCTGCTAAACCACATCCCTCAGCACCACATCTCCAGGGCTCTGAAACCCCTCCGTGGATGGAGGCTCCACCACTGCCCTGGGCAGCCTGGGCCAGGCTTTGAGAGGCCTTTCAGTGAAGAAAGTTCTTCTAATTTCCAGCCTAAGCCTCCTCTGGTACAGCTTGAGGTCATTTCCTTTTGTCCTGTCACTTGTTCCTTGGGGACAGGAGCCCACCCCCCAACCTGGCTCCAGCCCCCTCTCAGGAGCTGCAGAGAGCAAGGAGGTCTCCCTCAGCCTCCTTTTCTCTAGGCTCAACCCCCCCAGCTGCCTCAGCTGTTCCTCCCCAGCCCTGTTCTCCAGACCCTTCCCCAGCTTTGTTGCCCTTCTCTGGCTCTGCTCCAGCCCTCAAAGTCCTTCTGGGAGTGAGGGGCCCAAAGCTGACCCCAGGATTCCAGCTGTGGCCTCCCCAGTGCCCAGCCCAGGGGGACAGCACTGGAACAGTTGGAGAGTCTTTAGTGTTCTGGTTTTAGAGAGCTTGTGAGTGCACTGCCCAAGGTCAGAGCAGGTCCTGCTAAAGCAGGAAGCTGCTGTGCCTCAATTGCCCCTCAGAAGCTGCCCCTGTGAGCTGAAGTGGCAGGGTGCAGGCTGACACTTGGGCAAGGACCCTAAACCCCACTGGCAGTTAGTGTTGACATTCCCCAAGTGCACTGCAGGCAGGGAAGGTTTCTGACAGTCTCACCCCTGCAGTGCTTCTGAGCAGGTCTGAGGGCACATTAATAAGTGGCCAGGCTGCCCCCAGCTCCACAGCTGGGCAGATGGAGGTGCAGGGAGGGACAGGGGCTGCCGACTGCAGGAGCCTGCAGCTGTGGGTGAGCAGCCTGTGTGCTGGGGCAGGCTGCTGAGCTCCTGCCTTCCCTGGCTAGCTCCTAACAGTTGGATCCCATCCCTGCACTTGCTGCTTCTCCTCAGGAATTCACAGATTCCTCTGAAAGCAGGCACTGAAAATGAAGGGGTGAAAGGGTGGAAGGGATCCTGTGGTGTCTCTACAAACACCTCAAGGGTGGCTGTCAACAGGATGGGGCCAGTCCCTCTTCAGTGGTGTCCAGGGACAGGACAAGGGGCAATAGGCACAAACTGGAACCCAGGAGGTTCCAGCTGAAGATGAGGAGAAAGTTCTTTGGTGTGAATTTGCTGGAGGCCTGGAGCAGGCTGCCCAGAGAGCTTGTGGAGTCTCCTTCTCTGGAGACTTTGAAGATCCACCTGGATGTGTTCCTGTGTGACCTGCCCTGGGTGACCGTGGGTTGGTCTCCATGAGAGGTCCCTTCCTGCCCTGGGTGACCCAGCTCTGGCAGGGCTGTTGGACTCCATGAGAGGTCCCTTCCTGCCCTGGGTGACCCTGCTCTGGCAGGGCTGTTGGTCTCCATGAGAGGTCCCTTCCATTCCTGGGTGACCTGCCCTGGGTGACCCTGCTCTGGCAGGGCTGTTGGACTCAAGGGGCAATGGGCATAAACTGGCACCCAGGAAGTTCTGCTTCAACATAAAGACAAAATTCTTTGCTGTGAGGGTGCTGGAGGCCTGGAGCAGGCTGCCCAGAGAGGCTGTGGAGTCTCCTTCTCTGGAGATGTTCCACACACACCTGGATGTGTTCTGTGTGACCTGCCCTGGGTGACCCTGCTCTGGCAGGGCTGTTGGTCTCCATGAGAGGTCCCTTCCATTCCTGGGTGACCCTGCTCTGGCAGGGCTGTTGGACTCCATGAGAGGTCCCTTCCATTCCTGGGTGACCTGCCCTGGGTGACCCTGCTCTGGCAGGGCTGTTGGACTCCATGAGAGGTCCCTTCCATTCCTGGGTGACCCTGCTCTGGCAGGGCTGTTGGACTCAAGGGGCAATGGGCATAAACTGGCACCCAGGAAGTTCTGCTTCAACATAAAGACAAAATTCTTTGCTGTGAGGGTGCTGGAGGCCTGGAGCAGGCTGCCCAGAGAGGTTGTGGAGTCTCCTTCTCTGGAGATGTTCCACACACACCTGGATGTGTTCTGTGTGACCTGCCCTGGGTGACCCTGCTCTGGCAGGGCTGTTGGACTCCATGAGAGGTCCCTTCCATTCCTGGGTGACCCTGCTCTGGCAGGGCTGTTGGTCTCAATGCTTTCCCTTCCCACCCCGTGGGAGTGGACCTCACAGTGCTCCTCTGACCGCAACAGAGATTCCAGGGCGGGGAGGGAGGAACTGGGTTGGGACAGAAGCTGTGTGGTGGGTTGTAAGTGGGGCTGCAGCTCTCTGTGTGTGAAGAGAATGTCTTATGGCACTGGTGTGTGCTTTTATAGTGCTGTCATTGAGCATACCAACAGAGTGATTTTCCTTGAAGATGATGATGTGGCAGCCGTGGTCGACGGCCGCCTGTCCATCCACCGGATCAAGCGCACCGCGGGAGACCACCCGGGCCGCGCCGTCCAGACCCTGCAGATGGAGCTTCAGCAGATCATGAAGGGTAACAAAGCCTGTGGGGGGCGCTGGTGTAGAGGCACAGGTCCTCACGGAGTGGAGGCAGGGTGGAAAAAGAGCAGCTGGGGCAGTCCCTGCGTTAGAAACGGCGCCGAGGAGATCAGAGAGTTGTTGGCTCCTGCGTGAAGGGGCATGAAGGGTCGCCCTTCACTCCAGCAGAGCCTCCCAGGATGGGCAGATCTTTCCTGGGAGCAGGCTGGGTCAGTGTATGGGGCACTTCAGACATGCTGGGACCAGGCTGGGTCAATGTCTTGAGCATTTCCTCCATGCTGGGACCAGGCTGGCTCAGTGTCTGGAGCAGTTCCTCCATGCTGGGACCAGGCTGGGTCAGTGTCTGGAGCAGTTCCTGCATGCTGGGACCAGGCTGGGTCAGTGTCTGGAGCAGTTCCTCCAGGCTGGGACCAGGCTGGGTCAGTGTCTGGGGCAGTTCCTCCAGGCTGGGAGCAGGCTGGGTCAGTGTCTGGAGCAGTTCCTGCATGCTGGGACCAGGCTGGGTCAGTGTCTGGAGCAGTTCCTCCAGGCTGGGAGCAGGCTGGGTCAGTGTCTGGAGCAGTTCCTGCATGCTGGGACCAGGCTGGGTCAGTGTCTGGAGCAGTTCCTCCATGCTGGGACCAGGCTGGGTCAGTGTCTGGAGCAGTTCCTCCATGCTGGGACCAGGCTGGGTCAGTGTCTGGAGCAGTTCCTCCATGCTGGGACCAGGCTGGGTCAGTGACTGGGGCAGTTCCTCCATGCTGGGACCAGGCTGGGTCAGTGTCTGGAGCAGTTCCTCCATGCTGGGACCAGGCTGGGTCAGTGACTGGAGCAGTTCCTCCATGCTGGGACCAGGCTGGGTCAGTGTCTGGAGCAGTTCCTCCATGCTGGGACCAGGCTGGGTCAGTGTCTGGAGCAGTTCCTCCATGCTGGGACCAGGCTGGGTCAGTGTCTGGGGCATTTCCTCCATGCTGGGACCAGGCTGGGTCAGTGTCTGGGGCAGTTCCTCCAGGCTGGGTCAGTGACTGGGGCAGTTCCTCCAGGCTGGGAGCAGGCTGGGTCAGTGTCTGGAGCAGTTCCTGCATGCTGGGACCAGGCTGGGTCAGTGTCTGGGACATTTCCTCCAGGCTGGGGCCAGGCTGGGGCCAGGCTGGGTCAGTGTCTGGGGCATTTCCTCCAGGCTGGGGCCAGGCTGGGTCAGTGTCTGGAGCAGTTCCTCCAGGCTGGGGCCAGGCTGGGTCAGTGTCTGGAGCAGTTCCTCCAGGCTGGGAGCAGGCTGGCTCAGTGTCTGGAGCAGTTCCTCCAGGCTGGGACCAGGCTGGGTCAGTGTTTGGGGCTGAGCTTGGAGTATCTCCAACCACCCAGGTCCCACAGCCTGCCTGAGCACCTGGCCTTGTCCTCTGCTGCCCAGGTTGTTCTTGCACCTCATGGGGCTTCTCCTCTAGCTGCTTACAGCATAATGAAGAGGATTTTGGGCCTGAGGCCATCTCCTCCTGCTTGGAGCCATCCATTTCTGCCAGGATTGATCCCTGGAGCCTGACCCTTCACTGCCTTGTCTCTAGCTGCCTCATGAGCTGATGCTTTGGTGGAGAAGGAAGTGTCCCAAACACCCCTGGCTGGGGACTGGCCTGGGAGTGCTGCTGCTAATTGAGTTGTTTCTGTTCTTTCTTTTCCAGGTAACTTCAGCTCATTTATGCAGAAGGAAATATTTGAGCAGCCAGAATCTGTCGTTAACACCATGAGAGGAAGAGTCAACTTTGATGACTACACAGGTAACTGAGGAGGAGCCTCCTCTGTTGCTGACAGCTCAGTGTCTGGTGGTCATTCACAGGAGATGCAGGGGAGGTAGGTGGCACTGGTGAGGCCACACTTTGAATCCTGGAGTCAGGTTTGGGCCTCTCACTCCCAGAAGGACACTGAGTGGCTGGAGAAGGGCAACAAAGCTGGGGAAGGGTCTGGAGAACAGGGCCAGGGAGGACCAGCTGAGGGAGCTGGGGGTGTTGAGCCTGGAGAGGAGGCTGAGAGGAGATCTCATTGCTCTCTCCAGCTCCTTGAGAGGAGGCTGGAACCAGGTGGGAGTTGGGCTCTGCTCCCAGGGAACAAGGGCCAGGATAAGAGGAAATGACCTCCAGTTGTACCAGGGGAGGCTTAGGTTGGGTATTGGAAGAAAATTATCAAGGCCTGGCCCAGGCTGCCCAGGGCAGTGGTGGAGTCTCCATCCCTGGAGGGCTTTCAGAGCCCTGGGGATGGGGTGCTGAGGGCCATGGCTTAGCAGCAGGCTGGGTGGTGTTGGGTGAATGGTTGGACTGGATGTTCTTAAAGGCCTTTTCCAGCCTAGAGGACTCTGTCTGTGTGACATGGGAGAGTCAATCTTGGTGGTGTGGGAGGGTGTGGATCCCAGGGGGCACTCCCAGGTCCCATGCGCAGGCCTTGAGGTGCCCGTGATGTTTGCAGGGCTGATGGTGACTGTAACTTGCTGTGTGCTGGCCCCAGGCATCTGGGCATCTCCTCCTACCTAACCCAGCTGAGTGTGCTCTCTGACTTTGCTTGCAGTGAACCTGGGGGGGCTGAAGGATCACATCAAGGAGATCCAGAGGTGTCGCCGCCTGATCCTCATCGCCTGCGGCACAAGTTACCACGCGGGCGTGGCGGTGAGTGCCGGCCGGGGGGCTGGCGGCTCAGCAGCGGGCCAGGCTTGGGCTGTGCAGCAGCCTGCGGCCAGAGCAGGCCACCACGATGATCAGAGGCTGGAGAACCTCCCCTGTGGGGACAGGCTGGCAGAGTTGGGGCTGTTCAGCCTGGAGAGAAGGCTCCGGGAAGGCCTCAGAGCAGCCTTCCAGTACCTGCAGGGGCTCCAGGGGAGCTGGGGAGGGACTTTGGACAAGGGCTGGGAGGGACAGGCTGAGGGACAATGGCTTTGGGCTGGGAGAGGGGAGACTGAGAGTGGAGAGGAGGAAGAAATTGTTGAGAGTGAGGGTGGGGAGAGCCTGGCCCAGGCTGTCCAGGGAGGCTGTGGCTGCCTCTTGCCTGGAGGTGTTTCAGGCCAGGCTGGGTGAGACCTTGAGCAGCCTGGGCTGGTGGGAGGTGTCCCTGCCCATGGCAGGGGCTTGGAGCTGGATGATCTCTGAGGTGCCCTCTGACCTGAGCCATTCTTTGGTTCTTTTCTCATGGCATCTGTAGGTATCTGTCAGTGAGGGTGACTTAGAGCAGGCTGTGTGTGAGGAGCTGGCCTCACAGAGGCTGTGGTGCCAGCAGCAGGGTCAGGTTGCAGAGGGCTGTTTGTGTGTCTTGTGTGGGCAATCCTGAGGAACTGGGACAGGCTCCAGGGCTCATTTTCCCTGTGTCTTTGGAGAGTCAGATTTTCCAGGGTGTGGCAAGCAGAAGGCTTTCTTGTGCTCTTCACAGTTGGGTTTCTGAGCACTGTGCAGTGTGTCACTTCCTGACATCTTCTCTTTCAGACCAGGCAGGTTCTGGAGGAGCTGACTGAGCTGCCTGTGATGGTGGAACTGGCCAGTGACTTCCTGGACAGGAACACTCCTGTCTTCAGAGATGATGTCTGCTTTTTCCTCAGCCAGTCAGGTATGCTCTTGCTTCACCACACACTCACTCCTCTGTCCTGCTCAGGAGGGAAAAGGCAACAGGGCCAACCTCTGCCTGCTGGGTGGGTTGTGAGCAGAGTGCTTGAGAGGAGGATTTGGCTCCTGCCTAGTAGGGATGGGGATAAAACCACAGCTTTCCTCCTGCTGCCCTTCTGTGGCCAGGAGCTCTTCTCCTGCTGCCCTTCTGTGTTCTCCACCTCTTTCATAGAGGGTTGGTCTCTTCTCCCTAGTATCAGATGATAGAAGGAGAGGAAATGGCCTCCAGTTGCCCCAGGGGAGGGTTAGGTTGGAGATGAGGAAGAATTTCTTCACTGCAAGAGGGGTCAGGGACTGGCCCAGGCTGCCCAGGGAGGTGGTGGAGTCCCCATGCCTGGAGGTGTTCAGGAAATGCATGGCCATGACGCTTGGGGCCGTGGTTCGGTGTCCATGGTGCTGTTGGGTCGATGTTGGGCTGGATGCTCTCAGAGGCTTTTCCAACCCAACCAATTCTTTGATTCCTGCTGGGGCAGGGCTGTGCTTAGCTGAGTCCTGCCTGTGGTCACAGCAGTTTGGTTTCCTTTCTCTGGGAAGAAATGTTGCATCCTCCAAAAGGCTGAAACCCTGCTGCTGAGCCCTCGTGGGGAGGCACATCCATGGCTGCTTCTGAGCAGGTGGAGCTGTGTAGTTAGAGCACCAGCAGCTCCTGAGCTGTGTGGTGGCTTTGGATCCACACAAGAGATGAAGCTCACACACAAGCATGCCAGAATGCCTCAGCTGTGGAGCAGTGTGGGATGTGAGACACACTCAGGCACAGAGCAGCCTTGCTGAGCAAAACCCCAGCAGGGAGAGCTGCACTGCAGAGCTGCAGTGATGTTTCCCTCTTGCTTGCAGTGTCCACTGTCAGCCCTGATCTTCAGCCTTGGTACATGCCTGTCTTTGCAGGGGAGACAGCAGACACCTTGATGGGGCTGAGGTACTGCAAGGAGAGGGGAGCCCTGACCGTGGGCATCACCAACACCGTGGGCAGCTCCATATCGCGGGAGACCGACTGCGGGGTGCACATCAACGCGGGGCCGGAGATCGGGGTGGCCAGCACCAAGGTGAGCTGCAGGCTGAGGCACCCCCTGCTGGCAGCTCCTCCTGAAGGGCTTGGCTGTGCCCTCCTCACAGATTGCACTGGGCTGCAAGGATCCTCCAAGGGCATCCTCCCCACCCCCTGCGCTCAGCAGGGACCTCTCCAGCTGGAGCAGGCTGCCCAGGGGCACAGCCAGGCTGAGCTTGAATGGCTCCAGGGATGGAGCCTCAGCCCCAGCCCTGGGCAGCCTGTTCCAGTGTCTCCCCAGCCTCCCTGTGCAGAGCTTCTCCTGATGGCCAACCTAACTCTGCCCTGCTCCAGTTTCAAACCACTGCCCCTGGTCCTATCCCCACAGCCCCTTCTGAACAGTCCCTCCCCAGCCTGCCTGTGGGTCCCCTGCAGAGGGTGAAATGCAGCTGTAAGGTCTCCCTGGAGCCTTCTCCAGGCTGAACAGCCCCAACTCTCCCAGCCTGTCCTCATAGCAGAGGCTCTCCAGCCTCTGATCATCTTGGTGGCCTCCTCTGGACCCTGTCCCTCTGCTCCAGCTCTCTCTTGTGTTGGGGTTCCCACAGCTGGACACAGCCCTGCAGGTGAGGTCTCCCCAGAGCAGAGGGGCAGGATCCCTCTCTCCATCTGGTTGCTGTTGATGACTGTGGATAGTGTCCTTGTGTCCAGCAGCACTCAGCACCTTCCTGTGCCTCACAGAGGGGTTTCCCTCCCTCCCCTTCTTTTTTTGAAGAGGGAATATCAAGAAGTGACTTTAAACCCTGGAAACCAAGAGGTCTCCTCTTGGCCATCATTGTCTTGAATCATAGAATCAAGAAGGCTGGAAAAGACCCCAAAGATCACCAAGTCCAACCTGTCCCCCAGTGAGATGCAGACTCAGTTTAAACTAAGATCTGAAGATGAAAAGGGAAATGGAAAGGCAAGGTGCTGGAAACTGACTGCATGGAGCTGCCCTTAGCAGCGTGGCTGGACTGAAACTGAGCCAGGGCAGGCTTAGGTTGGACAGGAGGAAAAGTTTCTTCACTGCAGGAGTGGTCAGGCATGGCACAGGCTGCCCAGGGAGGTGGTGGAGTCCCCATGCTTGGAGGTGTTCCAGAACCCTGTGGCCATGGCTGCTGGGGCCATGGCTTGGTGTCCATGCTGGGGTTGGGCTGAAGTTTGGATTGGATCTCTTCAAGATCTCTTCCAACTGCAAACTGCTAAGAACCTGTGAGGTGAAAGCTTTGTCTTCAAGGAAAGGTCTTCAACAGAAGCCCAACACTGGTGTCCCCCAGCTGGGGGGGGTTGATGCCTCTGGCTCCCTGTGCTACAGCAGAAGCCACTTTGCTGTGCTGCAGTTCTGCCTGCTGCTGACATCTGCTTTGGTTCAGGTCTGTCTGCAGGGCAGCTGATGTCAAGCTGCTACCTAAGCCCAGCCAAAAACCACACTGGAGTCTGAGTCCACTGGGGAGTTGGGCCATGGGAAATTCAGGTGTGCTAACAAGAAGCTCTGGAATGAGATGTTTGTCCCTGGGTTGTTTTCACATAGCCAAGGGCCCAGTGTGGGGGTACAGGAGGGGGGCTCCCCTCCTGAGGTGGGGAGCTACCACTGCATAGAATCACAGCATCAGAGGATGGTTTGGGTTGGAAGAGACCTCCAAAGCTCGTCCAGTCCAACCCCTCTGCAGTCAGCAGGGACCCCTCCAGCAGATCAGGTTGCTCAGAGCCCTGTCAAGCTTCACCTTGAGTATCTCCAGGGATGAGGCCTCAGGCACCTCCCTGGGCACCCTGCTGCACTACCTCATGGCTCATGGAGTAGGAACTCGAAAAGATTCCACCCAAAGGTTGTCCAGAGCATTTTGAGCACATGCTAGAAACAGCTCAAGCATTGTTAGCACAGCTGCTGGGGGCTGGGGACTTCTGGAACCTTCAGCTGCACCAAGGCAGAGTAACTCATAGCCTACACCAGACTCTGCTGGGCAGAGCTTTGGGCTGTTATCTGCTCTGGTTTGCAGCTGAAGCCCTTCTGGATTCCCTCAGAGCTGTTTAAACCTTCTCCAGCAGAGCAGCAGGAAGGTTCTTTGGTGGCTGTTCAGGGAGGGTTTGAAATGCTGTGAACCTTCAGCTGATTCCTAAGCAACTCCATGCCCAGGCTGGCACCAGAAGGTCCCTTCAGAGCATCTGTCCTACAAGGACTGCAGAGGCTGTGCTGCAGGTGTTTGATCCCCAGATCCTGGAGCCTCAGATGTTGTGACTTGAACTGCCTCAGCTCAGAGAGTCATAGGATCATAGAATGGGTTGGGCTGGAAGGGACCTCAGAGATCACCCAGCTCCAACCCCCTCCATGGGCAGGGACACCTCCCCCCAGCCCAGGCTGCTCAAAGCTTATTCCTGTCAAAGCTTATTCAGAGAATCATGCAATGGGTTGGGTTGGAAGAGACATTAAAGCTCTGCCAAGCCCCTGCCATGGGCAGGGACACCTCCCCCCAGCCCAGCTTGCTCAAGGCCTCAGCCAGCCTGGCCTGAAACACCTCCAGGCAGGAGGCAGCCACAGCCTCCCTGGGCAGCCTGGGCCAGGCTCTCCCCACCCTCACTCTCAACAATTTCTTCCTCCTCTCCAGTCTCTGTCTCCCCTCTCCCAGCTCAAAGCCATTGTCCCTCAGCCTGGCACTCCCAGCCCTTGGCCAAAGTCCCTCCCCAGCTCCCCTGGAGCCCCTGCAGGTCCTGGAAGGCTGCTCTGAGGTCTCCCTGGAGCCTTCTCCTCCCCAGCCTGAACAGCCCCAACTCTCCCAGCCTGTCCCCACAGGGGAGGTTCTCCAGCCTCTGATCATCTTCACAGCCTCCTCTGGACCCTCTCCAGCAGCTCCAGGTCCTTCTTGTGCTGGGGCCCCCAGAGCTGGAGGCAGTGCTGCAGGGGGGGCTGGAACTGGATGATCTTTAAGGTCCCAAACCATTCAATGATTCCATTCCAGGTATGATCACAGCATAGGGTTGAGTAGTCAGCAGGGAGTCATGGAAGCACTCCAGATGCTTGCTGTGTCTTCATCTCCTGCAGCATGAGTTGGTGCCATGCTGGAGCCCAGCTCAGAGGAGCTCTGCCAGCTT
This sequence comes from Colaptes auratus, assembly GCA_015227895.2. Lineage (NCBI taxonomy): Eukaryota > Metazoa > Chordata > Aves > Piciformes > Picidae > Colaptes > Colaptes auratus. The sequence goes on from JAAWVA010000037.1 coordinate 3,620,945, forward strand.
CACCTTCGCTCCCTAACTGGAATGGGAGCTGCCATTCGGTGCCCTGCCCACAGCCAGTGTGGGTGAGAGCTGCTGGGTGGCTGCCACAGTGCCATGTGCCCTCTCTCTGCTCCCTCTCCAGGCCTACACCAGCCAGTTCATCTCCCTGGTGATGTTTGCTCTGATGATGTGTGACGACCGAATCTCCATGCAGGAGCGGCGCAAGGAGATCATGCGCGGCCTGAAGGGGCTGCCAGGTGGGAGACTGCTCTGCTCCCTGTGTCTCACCAGCTCAGGGCCTTCAGAGAATCACAGAACTCCACCCCAGGCCCCTGCTGACCCTAGCACAGCCTCCCAGCCCCCAGATGGAGCCCTCTTCAAACCTCACCCTACCCCAGGCAGCCAGAGGGCACTGTGCTCTGTCACCAACCAAGCCCAGCACTGAGCCTCTCCTGTGCTGTTTGCCTCTGTGTCCAGGGATGGGAATCACAGAATGGTAGGGTTGGAGGGGATCTCTGGTGAGCATCCAGTCCCAGCCCCTGCCAGAGCAGGCTCACCCAGGGCAGGCTGCACAGGAACACAGCCAGGGGGGGTTGGAAAGGCTCCAGGGCAGGACCCTCCACACCCCCTCTGGGCAGCCTGCTCCAGGCCTCTGTCTCCCTCACCCCAAAGGAGTTTCTCCTCCTGCTGAGGTGAAAGCTTCTCTGTTCAGGTTTGTGCTCATTGCTCCTTGGCTTATTGCTGTGCACCACCACAAAGAGCTTGGCCCCCTCCACCTGACCCCCAGCCCTCAGCTATTGATAGGCATTGATCAGATCCCTCTCAGCCTTCTCCTCTCCACACTGAACACCCCCAGGGCTCTCAGTCTCTCTTCACAGGGGAGATGCTCAAGTCCCCTAAGCATCCTCTTGGCTCTCTGTTGGCCTCTCTCCAGCAGGTCTCTGTCTCTCTGGGTCTGGGGAGCCCAGAACTGGACCCAGGAGTGCAGCTGTGGCCTCAGCAGGGCAGAGCAGAGGGGCAGAGAACCTCCCCAGCCCTGCTGGCCACACTCTCCCTGCTGCCCCCCAGGATGCCATTGGCTCTCAGCCCAAGGGCACTTTGCTGTCCCATGCAGAGCCTGCTGCCCACCAGCACTCCAAGGTCTTTCTCCATGGAGCTGCTTCCCAGCAGGACAGCTCCTAACCTGTCCTGCTGCCTGCTGCTGTTCCTCCCCAGATGCAGGACCCTGCACTGGTCCTTACTGAGCCTGCTGAGGTTCTCCTTCCCCCAGCTCCCAGCCTGTCCAGCTCTGCTTGGATGGCAGCACAGCCTGAGGGCTGTCAGCCACCCCCCCAGCTCTGTCTCACCAGTAACTTGCTGAGGGAGCTCTCAGCCCAGGGGTGCACTGTTGGCTGTTCATGAGCAATAACCTCTGCAGCCATCTGTTGCAAAGGAGGGAGCTGTTGAGGCACTGCTCCAGTTCCCCACTGCTCTCTGTGGCCGTGAAGGACAAACAGTGTGTGGGGTTTGAGAGGCTCTGCAGCACTGAGCATGCACTCCTTGACTGCTTCTCTTCCCTTCCAGACTTGATTAAAGAAGTGCTGAGTATGGATGATGAGATCCAGAAGCTGGCCACAGAGCTGTACCACCAGAAGTCTGTCCTCATCATGGGCCGTGGCTACCACTATGCCACCTGCCTGGAGGGAGCTTTGGTAAGGGGATGTCCTCATTTCCAGCTGTGAACTGCAGCTTTCCACCCAGCAGATGACCCTGGTGGTGCAAGCAGCTCACAGCTCTGCCCTGCTGCCTGGCTCCTGGGTCACGAGGCCCCCAGGCAACGCTGCAGGCCTGGGCAAGAGTGGCTTGGCACAGCCCTGGGGGTGCTGGTGACAATCAGCTGCATATGAGCCTGCAGTGTGCTCAGGTGGGCAAGAAGGCCACCAGCAACCTGGCCTGCATCAGCAGTAATGTGCCCAACAGGTGCAGGGCAGGGAGTGCCCCCCTGGGCTGGGCACTGCTGAGGCCTCTCCTTGAGTGCTGGGTTGTGGTTTGGGCTCCTCACTCCCAGAGGGATATTGAGGGCTGGAGAAAGGCCACAGAAGGGCTACAGAGCCGGGGAAGGGTCTGGGGAGGAGCAGCTGAGGGAGCTGGGGGGGGTTGAGGCTGGAGAAGAGGAGGCTGAGGGAGACCTCCTTGCTCTCTGCAGCTCCTGAGAGGAGGCTGGAGCCAGGTGGGGGTTGGGCTCTGCTCCTAGGTGCAAGTGATAAAACACAAGGAAATGGCCTCAAACTCACCAGGGGAGGTTTAGGATGGAGATGAGGAACAATTTCTTCACCAAAAGGGTCATTGTGCTCCCCAGGGAGGTGGTGGAGTCCTCATCCCTGGAGGGGTTTAAAAGCTGCCTGCATATGGTGCTGAGGGCTGTGGTTCCCTGGGTGGCTCAGCAGCAGTGGTGGCCATGAAAGGACTTTGTCTCCATCTAGAAAATCAAAGAAATCACCTACATGCACTCTGAGGGGATCCTGGCAGGGGAGCTGAAGCATGGCCCTCTGGCTCTGGTGGACAAACTGATGCCTGTGATCATGATCATCATGAGAGACCACACCTATGCCAAGTGCCAGAACGCCCTGCAGCAGGTCATAGCACGGCAGGTGAGAGCCTGGCAGAGGGCAGGGGCAGCCTGGAGACTGGGCAGGAGCTCCTGGCAGTGAGGGTGGGGAGCCCCTGGCACAGGCTGCCCAGGGAGGCTCTGGCTGCCTCCTGCCTGGGGGTGCTCCAGGCCAGGCTGGCTGAGGCCTTGAGCAAGCTGTGCTGGTGGGAGGTGTCCCTGCCCATGGCAGGGGCTTGGAGCTGGCTGATCCTTGAGGTCCCTTCCAGCCCTGGCAGTTCTGTGACTCTCTGAGGGCAGAGCCCTCCAGACCTGTTCCTCTACAACCTTTGCTTTTGCTGCAGGGGCGACCTGTGGTGATCTGTGATAAGGAGGACATTGAGACCATCAAGAACAACAAGAGGACAATCAAAGTTCCCCACTCAGTGGACTGTCTGCAGGGGATCCTGAGTGTGATCCCCCTCCAGCTGCTGGCTTTCCACCTGGCAGTGCTCAGAGGCTATGATGTGAGTAGAGCCCTTCCTTCCCTGCTGCTGGCTGCAGGAGCTGTGCTGGGTGATGCTGGAGGTCTCTGTGAGGGTTGTCAGAGTGGCTGAGCTCCTGGGATGAGCTTGGGAAAGAGCAGACCTGGCAGCTAGAGAAGCTGGTGGACAGCACTTGCAGGCAGTTGTAGACTTGGCCAAGTCTTCTGCAGTCTGAGTTTGGCTGTTTTCTGCTCCATGCTGGTTGGTGGAGGGCTGGCAGGGTGCTGAGGGCAGGGACCATCCCCAGGAGGGTGTTTGGTGGAGTCTGTGCTGGTGGAGGGCTGGCAGGGTGCTGAGGGCAGGGAGCCATCCCCAGGAGGGTGGTTGGTGGAGTCTGTGCTGGTTGGTGGAGGGCTGGCAGGGTGCTGAGGGCAGGGTGCTGAGGGCAGGGAGCCATCCCCAGGAGGGTGTTTGGTGGAGTCTGTGCTGGTTGGTGGAGGGCTGGCAGGGTGCTGAGGGCAGGGAGCCATCCCCAGGAGGGTGTTTGGTGGAGTCTGTGCTGGTGGTGGATGGCTTGCAGGTGCTGAGGGCAGGGAGCCATCCCCAGGAGGGTGTTTTGGTGCAGTCTGTGCTGGTTGGTGGAGGGCTGGCAGGGTGCTGAGGGCAGGGAACCATCCCCAGGAGGTGTTTTGGAGGAGTCTGTGGGTGGAGGGCTGGCAGGGTGCTGAGGGCAGGGAGCCATCCCCAGGAGGGTGTTTGGTGCAGTCTGTGCTGGGTGCTCAGCTCTGTGCCTGTCACAGTGACCTCTCTGCAGCTGAGCACTGGAAGGGAAAGCGAAGGGCTGGTTCCTGAGAGAGGAGCTGCTGAGGTTCCTGGGCCTGTGCTGTACCTGAGGTGCTGGGCAAGCCCTGCAGGGCCCAGAGGTGCCAGGGGAGTGCTGCCTACTCACCAGCCTGTTCTTTCTCCTCCCTCTGCAGGTTGATTTCCCACGAAATCTGGCCAAGTCCGTAACTGTAGAGTGAAAAGAGACCATCTGCCTCCTAGGGGCAAAGGGGGATTCAGTGAGAGACTCTTTGCTTTTTGGTACCAAAATCAGTTGATTCCCAAGCCCCCTTAGCTCACCCTTCTTTTGCTGACTCCTTGTTTGTGTCCCAGACCACCATGATTCCATTGCATCAGTGATTGTCCAGTTGATTCCACCTTGCTCTGTCCATAGCTTTGGGGTTGGTTGGTTGGTTTGTCTGTTTTGTACTTTTTTGTCTCTTCCAATGCCAGACCTTCCCTGATGGTTTTTCCTTCAGGATTACTCAGTCTTCTAGGCAGGACAAGGAGCCTCCACCTGGCTTGAAGAGCTGGGGCTCGTTTCAGGTGCTGGGAGAACCATTGAGTGAATTTCCTGTCGTGCTCTCAGGGGCAGGATACCAGAGCAGGCAACTGGAACCAGAGCTGTTCCTGCTTCTGCTTGTGCAGCTTTTTAAGGTGGGAACAAGGACTTGGGGGTTAATTTCTGCCTGGTGTCCAAAAGGGGAATTCAACTGCCCTGTTGCAGCCTCCTCAGTTCAAAGCCCAAGGGAAGTGTGCTAAGTTGCTTCAGAAGGGTTTAACCTATGCCAAATACCTAGCAAGTGACAATCTCCTGGCCTGGCTGGGCCACCACACTCTGTGTGCCACCAGCAGCTCCCTGGAGCTGTGCCCATGAAGCCAGAGGAGCTCACTGGCTGATGCAGTGTGGGGGGCAGGAGAGGGAGAGGAGCAGTGCTTGGTCGGTGCTTTGGTGTTGCTGTGGTGGTTTTTCTTTGGCACAAGTGGAAGCCTTCCTGTGTTGAGGATTCTTTAGTTTTCCCCCCCCTTGAACCAAGCCCTGTGGCACTAGAAGCACACCCTGGGGGAGCAGCTTTCTGCTGGCACAGGCCACTTGCTGGTCTGGATGCCCAGAAGAAGGTTTCTGCCTGGTGTCTGTCTGGCAGCAGCAGCACCACTCCCTTGCTGGGCCTGTGGTGGATGCATGGCTGCTGGTTTCTGTAGGAGCTCTGTGTGTGACTTGTGTCAAACTGAGCTGGTTTGAAAAGGGAGGGGATGAAAAAGGCTCAGCAGAAATCCCTTGGAAATAGTTTGGTAAGGAGCTTGCAGGGAATCAGAACTCAACACAAATGCCACCTTCCAGGCTGGGCACTGACCTGCAAACTCCTCCAGCTCTCTGTTTCCTCACGCTCCAAGGTGCATCTCCTGCCAGCTTGATGGCCTTTGAATTAGCTTTACACAACCCCCATAAGAAACTCACACTGCAAGGCATAGAGCAATGCTTGTCAAGGGCTGCTGAGCACCCCAGGGCAATCCCTGCCCCCGGGAGTGCTGCAGCACAGTGCCTGGGGAGTGGCCCTCTCTGAGCTCTCCTTGCAGGGCAGGGCTCTTGCTGTGGCCTCTCTGAGCTCTCCTTGCAGGGCAGGGCTCTTGCTGTGGCCTCTCTGAGCTCTCCTTGCAGGGCAGGGCTCTTGCTGTGGCCCTCTCTGAGCACTCCTTGCAGGGCAGTGCTCTTGCTGTGGCCTCTCTGAGCTCTCCTTGCAGGGCAGTGCTCTTGCTGTGGCCTCTCTGAGCTCTCCTTGCAGGGCAGTGCTCTTGCTGTGGCCCTCTCTGAGCTCTCCTTGCAGGGCAGGGCTCTTGCTGTGGCCTCTCTGAGCTCTCCTTGCAGGGCAGGGCTCTTGCTGTGGCCTCTCTGAGCAATCCTTGCAGGGCAGGGCTCTTGCTGTGGCCTCTCTGAGCTCTCCTTGCCGGGCAGGGCTCTTGCTGTGGCCCTCTCTGAGCTCTCCTTGCAGGGCAGGGCTCTTGCTGTGGCCTCTCTGAGCTCTCCTTGCAGGGCTCTTGCCATGCAGCACTGACCTGAGTCGTGTGTTGGAAGGTGCTTGAGGGTTTTCCAAACACTGTCTGCAGCAATTCTCCTCTCTGTCAAACCAAAGCTATTTAGCTTCACTTGGGTGTCAGCCCCAGGCTTAGTTTGATGGTGGCTGAGCTGCTGCATGCCTGCAAGCAGCTTCTCCAACAGGGCTGTGTGGATGCTCATCAGCACATCACCCTCAGATGGCTGAGCTCAGAGTGCTGCCAGGGGCTGTTTGAGACCACAGCAGTGAAATTGCAGTTTCCTCACACAGCCTTTGCTGATGAGGCCCTGACCTGGCTCAGCTGGGTACCTCTGCCCAGTAGCCTGCCCTGCTTCCTTTGAAGGTGGTACTTGCCCTTAAAGACAGACCAGGGCATGGGCAGTGCTAACAGTTCCTCCTCCTCCCACTCACCTTGCTCAAAGAGAAGGGAAGCTGCAAGCCTTTCACATGGAGGGCTGGAAGCAGGGCAGGATTCCTGCCCTGTATCCTCTACCCAGCACAAGAACTTGCAGCAAGGCAGAGTTCCCTCCCCGGGTTCCCTTCCCAGCACAAGAACTTGCACGACCAGCCCTGTGTTGCTCTGCTGTGAACAAACCCTGCCAGAGACTGATGTTTTTCAGGTGGTTTTTGCTGCTCTGCCACGGAGCAGAAGAGGAGAAAGTGTTGCTCTGATCCTGCCTTGCAGGGCTGCTTGTGCCCTGGCTCAGAGGACAGCAGTCAGAGGCTGCTCAGCAGCGGCTCGTGGAGTGCAGGCTGGTAAATACTGATGGGCAGAGGCTGTGTACAAAGAGGACCAAAGAACAGGAGCCTGAGCTGGAAGGGTGCATCTGACACTCCATGCTGGTGGAGCTGTGGCTGTTGCCAGGCTGCTGGGTGGGTGCTGGGGGAGACAGAGCCTTTTCCTCCCCGCTCCACTCCGGCGAGCCAGGCTTCGCCGCTCCCGAGCGGAGCCCGAGCCCGCGCTGGGCCCCTGCGCCCTGCCCGCGGCCCTCTGCTGCAGCCCAGAGCTGTGCCCTCGGCCTGCAGCCAGGCTCTGGGATGTCGCTGTGCTGCTTAACCTCAGAGGCTGCTTGTGGAGCGCACTCGGCTCTGAAGGCTGTCCCTGCTGCGGGTGGCAGGGAGCTGGCCGTCAGCTGGTGGTCACTTGCCCTGCTGCTGTGTGGGGCGGACGTGTCACGGCCTCTCCTGAGCTCTCTCCTTACCTCATTCGTTCGGTTGTTACTCTGTGTGTGTGTGTCCCAGCTGTGGTGCAGTGGGATGACCAGAAGATGTTTCTCTTCTCCTTAGCAACCTTTTTTGTTTTGTAGGAATGTCTTGTGATGATATTTATTAACAGCCAGGCAGTCACTCTTCTGCTCTCCAGAAGTGAATGTTATGCCCTCCTGAGCCAGTCAAATGCTCTCCTCCTCCTCCTCTTCCTCCTCCTCCCCCTCCTCCTCCTCCTTCCTAATTGGGGTGATGAGGAAAAAATATTCAGCAGCCCTGGCCCTAAAATGGAGCCACAGGTGAACACAGACAGCAGCAGCCCTTGGGCAGCTGCCTCCTGCTGCCTCCTCTGGCAGAGCTGACTTCCATCTCAGTCGCTTTTCCTCACCCATGTCTGCAGAGGCTTCAAGGGAAGCTCTAGCCCACACAGGTCTTGGGGTTTTGGTGACCAAGGCCCAGAGAACTTCAGGCCCAGCAGCTCTCAGACCCATTCCACACTGCTGGTGAGGAGGTTCCACACAGAGCAGGCAGCTGAGCTGTGGAGAGATGAATACACTTCTGGCAGAAAGAGCTCCCTCCTCCTCCTCCTCACCCCACTGCTGGGAGGCTGCAGCCAGCCCTGTCCTGGGGGCACTCACTGTGTGCACATTCTGCTGAGGAGCCCAAGCCACTCTTAGGGCCTTGTGGCCTTGTAAGGTGCAGCAGTGGCATGGCCAATCCTTTCTAGCCTGGAAGGCAATTAGACACCACCCTTGTGGGGGACACCCCTCAGGCCAGAGGGCTGCCTTGGCCCCTGTGTCTGTGCTGCCTCAGCCCCTCTGGAGTGAAAGAGCTGAAAGCCCTGCACAGAGCCTGTCTGAGTCGGCTGGCAGGGAGCTGCTGGGCATGGCACCTTGCATCTCCACCCTCAGCTGGGAGCCTCAGGACTTAGCCTAGACTCTAGGTTTGGCTAAGCTGCAGTGGAAGCACCTCAAGGCATGAGGCTGACCAGCCTCAGGGTTAGGCTTTTCCCCTCTCCAGCTCTCACCCCTGAGCCCCCAAGCA
>JAAWVA010000037.1:3629110-3657462 GCA_015227895.2 Colaptes auratus
TTCCTCTTCTTCCCGGTCTCTGCTGCAGAGGAAGGGCTCCCACGCGGGGGGGGCAGGTTTGGGAGGGTCAGGTAGGCTCTAAAATCAGCCACAGCTAAACACTGACACCAAGGACTCCATTTCAGTTCCCCCACTGCCACCAGGCTCCTGCTTGGGGGCTCAGGGGTGAGAGCTGGAGAGGGGAAAAGCCTAACCCTGAGGCTGGTCAGCCTCATGCCTTGAGGTGCTTCCACTGCAGCTTAGCCAAACCTAGAGTCTAGGCTAAGTCCTGAGGCTCCCAGCTGAGGGTGGAGATGCAAGGTGCCATGCCCAGCAGCTCCCTGCCAGCCGACTCAGACAGGCTCTGTGCAGGGCTTTCAGCTCTTTCACTCCAGAGGGGCTGAGGCAGCACAGACACAGGGGCCAAGGCAGCCCTCTGGCCTGAGGGGTGTCCCCCACAAGGGTGGTGTCTAATTGCCTTCCAGGCTAGAAAGGATTGGCCATGCCACTGCTGCACCTTACAAGGCCACAAGGCCCTAAGAGTGGCTTGGGCTCCTCAGCAGAATGTGCACACAGTGAGTGCCCCCAGGACAGGGCTGGCTGCAGCCTCACAGCAGTGGAGTGAGGAGGAGGAGGAGGGAGCTCTTTCTGCCAGAAGGTATTCATCTCTCCCAGCTCAGCTGCTGCTCTGTGTGGAACCTCCTCACCAGCAGTGTGGAATGGGTCTGAGAGCTGCTGGCCTGAAGTTCTCTGGGCCTTGGTCACCAAAACCCCAAGACCTGTGTGGGCTAGAGCTCCCTGAAGCCTCTGCAGACATGGGTGAGGAAAAGCGACTGAGATGGAAGTCAGCTCTGCCAGAGGAGGCAGCAGGAGGCAGCTGCCCAAGGGCTGCTGCTGTCTGTGTTCACCTGTGGCTCCATTTTAGGGCCAGGGCTGCTGAATATTTTTTCCTCATCACCCCAATTAGGAAGGAGGAGGAGGAGGGGGAGGAGGAGGAAGAGGAGGAGGAGGAGAGCATTTGACTGGCTCAGGAGGGCATAACATTCACTTCTGGAGAGCAGAAGAGTGACTGCCTGGCTGTTAATAAATATCATCACAAGACATTCCTACAAAACAAAAAGGTTGCTAAGGAGAAGAGAAACATCCTCTGGTCATCCCACTGCACCACAGCTGGGACACACACACACAGAGTAACAACCGAACGAATGAGGTAAGGAGAGAGCTCAGGAGAGGCCGTGACACGTCCGCCCCACACAGCAGCAGGGCAAGTGACCACCAGCTGACGGCCAGCTCCCTGCCACCCGCAGCAGGGACAGCCTTCAGAGCCGAGCGCGCTCCACAAGCAGCCTCTGAGGTTAAGCAGCACAGCGACATCCCAGAGCCTGGCTGCAGGCCGAGGGCAGAGCTCTGGGCTGCAGCAGAGGGCCGCGGGCAGGGCGCAGGGGCCCAAGCGGGCTCGGGCTCGCGCGGGGAGCGGCGAAGCCTGGCTCGCGGAGTGGAGCGGGGAGGAGAAGGCTCTGTCTCCCCCAGCACCCACCCAGCAGCCTGGCAACAGCCACAGCTCCACCAGCATGGAGTGTCAGATGCACCCTTCCAGCTCAGGCTCCTGTTCTTTGGTCCTCTTTATACACAGCCTCTGCCCATCAGTATTTACCAGCCTGCACTCCACGAGCCGCTGCTGAGCAGCCTCTGACTGCTGTCCTCTGAGCCAGGGCACAAGCAGCCCTGCAAGGCAGGATCAGAGCAACACTTTCTCCTCTTCTGCTCCGTGGCAGAGCAGCAAAAACCACCTGAAAAAATCAGTCTCTGGCAGGGTTTGTTCACAGCAGAGCAACACAGGGCTGGTGGTGCAAGTTCTTGTGCTGGGGAGGGAACTCTGCCTTGCTGCAAGTTCTTGTGCTGGGTAGAGGATACAGGGCAGGAATCCTGCCCTGCTTCCAGCCCTCCATGTGAAAGGCTTGCAGCTTCCCTTCTCTTTGAGCAAAGGTGAGTGGGAGGAGGAGGAACTGTTAGCACTGCCCATGCCCTGGTCTGTCTTTAAGGGCAAGTACCACCTTCAAAGGAAGCAGGGCAGGCTACTGGGCAGAGGTACCCAGCTGAGCCAGGTCAGGGCCTCATCAGCAGAGGCTGTGTGAGGAAACTGCAATTTCACTGCTGTGGTCTCAAACAGCCCCTGGCAGCACTCTGAGCTCAGCCATCTGAGGGTGATGTGCTGATGAGCATCCACACAGCCCTGTTGGAGAAGCTGCTTGCAGGCATGCAGCAGCTCAGCCACCATCAAACTAAGCCTGGGGCTGACACCCAAGTGAAGCTAAATAGCTTTGGTTTGACAGAGAGGAGAATTGCTGCAGACAGTGTTTGGAAAACCCTCAAGCACCTTCCAACACACGACTCAGGTCAGTGCTGCATGGCAAGAGCCCTGCAAGGAGAGCTCAGAGAGGCCACAGCAAGAGCACTGCCCTGCAACGAGAGCTCAGAGAGGCCACAGCAAGAGCCCTGCCCTGCAAGGAGAGCTCAGAGAGGGCCACAGCAAGAGCACTGCCCTGCCAGGAGAGCTCAGAGAGGCCACAGCAAGAGCCCTGCCCTGCAAGCAGACCTCAGAGAGGCCCCAGCAAGAGCCCTGCCCTGCAAGCAGAGCTCAGAGAGGCCACAGCAAGAGCCCTGCCCTGCAAGGAGAGCTCAGAGAGGCCACAGCAAGAGCCCTGCCCTGCAAGGAGAGCTCAGAGAGGCCCAGCAAGAGCCTGCCCTGCAAGGAGAGCTCAGAGAGGCCACAGCAAGAGCCCTGCCCTGCCAGGAGAGCTCAGAGAGCCACAGCAAGAGCCCTGCCTGCAAGGAGAGCTCAGAGAGGCACAGCAAGAGCCCTGCCCGCAAGGAGAGCTCAGAGAGGCCACAGCAAGAGCACTGCCCTGCAAGGAGAGCTCAGAGAGGGCCACTCCCCAGGCACTGTGCTGCAGCACTCGCGGGGGCAGGGATTGCCCTGGGGTGCTCAGCAGCCCTGACAGCATTGCTCTATGCCTTGCAGTGTGAGTTTTATGGGGGTGGTGTAAAGCTAATTCAAAGGCCATCAAGCTGGCAGGAGATGCACCTTGGAGCGTGAGGAAACAGAGATGGAGGAGTTTGCAGGTCAGTGCCCAGCCTGGAAGGTGGCATTTGTGTTGAGTTCTGATTCCCTGCAAGCTCCTTACCAAACTATTTCCAAGGGATTTCTGCTGAGCCTTTTTTCATCCCCTCCCTTTTCAAACCAGCTCAGTTTGACACAAGTCACACACAGAGCTCCTACAGGAAACAGCAGCCATGCATCCACCACAGGCCCCAGCAAGGGAGTGGTGCTGCTGCTGCCAGACAGACACCAGGCAGAAACCTTCTTCTGGGCATCCAGACCAGCAAGTGGCCTGTGCCAGCAGAAAGCTGCTCCCCCAGGGTGTGCTTCTAGTGCCACAGGGCTTGGTTCAAGGGGGGGGAAACTAAAGAATCCTCAACACAGGAAGGCTTCCACTTGTGCCAAAGAAAAACCACCACAGCAACACCAAAGCACCGACCAAGCACTGCTCTCTCCCTCTCTGCCCCCCACACTGCATCAGCCAGTGAGCTCCTCTGGCTTCATGGGCACAGCTCCAGGGAGCTGCTGGTGGCACACAGAGTGTGGTGGCCCAGCCAGGCCAGGAGATTGTCACTTGCTAGGTATTTGGCATAGGTTAAACCCTTCTGAAGCAACTTAGCACACTTCCCTTGGGCTTTGAACTGAGGAGGCTGCAACAGGGCAGTTGAATTCCCCTTTTGGACACCAGGCAGAAATTAACCCCCAAGTCCTTGTTCCCACCTTAAAAAGCTGCACAAGCAGAAGCAGGAACAGCTCTGGTTCCAGTTGCCTGCTCTGGTATCCTGCCCCTGAGAGCACGACAGGAAATTCACTCAATGGTTTCTCCCCAGCACCTGAAACGAGCCCCATGCTCTTCAAGCCAGGTGGAGGCTCCTTGTCCTGCCTAGAAGACTGAGTAATCCTGAAGGAAAAACCATCCAGGGAAGGTCTGGCATTGGAAGAGACAAAAAAAGTACAAAACAGACAAACCAACCAACCCCAAAGCTATGGACAGAGCAAGGTGGAATCAACTGGACAATCACTGATGCAATGGAATCATGGTGGTCTGGGACACAAACAAGGAGTCAGCAAAAGAAGGGTGAGCTAAGGGGGCTTGGGAATCAACTGATTTTGGTACCAAAAAGCAAAGAGTCTCTCACTGAATCCCCCTTTGCCCCTAGGAGGCAGATGGTCTCTTTTCACTCTACAGTTACGGACTTGGCCAGATTTCGTGGGAAATCAACCTGCAGAGGGAGGAGAAAGAACAGGCTGGTGAGTAGGCGCATCCCCTGGCACCTCTGGGCCCTGCAGGCTGCCCAGCACCTCAGGTACAGCACAGGCCAGGGAATCAGCAGCTCCTCTTCAGGAACCAGCCCTTCGCTTTCCCTTCCGTGCTCAGCTGCAGAGAGGTCACTGTGACAGGCACAGAGCTGAGCACCAGCACAGACTGCAAAAACACCCTCTGGGGATGGCTCCTGCCCTCAGCCCCTGCCAGCCCTCCACCAACCGCACAGACTCCTCCAAACACCTCCTGGGATGGCTCCCTGCACTCAGCACATGCCCTCAGCACCATGCCAGCCCTCCACCAGCACAGATCCTCCAAACACCTCCTGGGATGGTTCCTGCCTCAGCCCCTGCCCAGCCTCCACCAACCAGCACAGACTGCACCAAAAACCTTCCTGGGATGGCTCATGCCCTCCCAGCCAGCCGCCCCAGCAAGACGCACAAACACCCTCCTGGGGATGGCTCCCTGCCCTCAGCACCCTGCCAGCCCTCCACCAGCACAGACTCCTTCAAACACCCTCCTGGGGATGGCTCCCTGCCCTCAGCACCCTGCCCTCAGCACCCTGCCAGCCCTCCACCAACCAGCACAGACTCCACCAAACACCCTCCTGGGGATGGCTCCCTGCCCTCAGCACCCTGCCAGCCCTCAACCAGCACAGACTCCTCAAACACCTCCTGGGGATGGCTCCCTGCACTCAGCCCTCCAGCCCTCCACCAACCAGCACAGACTCCACCAAACACCCTCCTGGGGATGGCTCCCTGCCCTCAGCACCCTGCCAGCCCTCCACCAGCACAGACTCCACCAAACACCCTCCTGGGGATGGTCCCTGCCCTCAGCACCCTGCCAGCCCTCCACCAACCAGCATGGAGCAGAAAACAGCCAAACTCAGACTGCAGAAGACTTGGCCAAGTCTACAACTGCCTGCAAGTGCTGTCCACCAGCTTCTCTAGCTGCCAGGTCTGCTCTTTCCCAAGCTCATCCCAGGAGCTCAGCCACTCTGACAACCCACAGAGACCTCAGCATCACCAGCACAGCTCCTGCAGCCAGAGCAGCAGGGAAGGAAGGGCTTACTCACATCATAGCCTCTGAGCACTGCCAGGTGGAAAGCAGCCAGCAGTGGAGGGGGATCACACTCAGGATCCCTGCAGACAGTCCACTGAGTGGGGAACTTGATTGTCCTCTTGTTGTTCTTGATGGTCTCAATGTCCTCCTTATCACAGATCACCACAGGTCGCCCCTGCAGCAAAAGCAAAGGTTGTAGAGGAACAGGTCTGGAGGGCTCTGCCCTCAGAGAGTCACAGAACTGCCAGGGCTGGAAGGGACCTCAAGGATCAGCCAGCTCCAAGCCCCTGCCATGGGCAGGGACACCTCCACCAGCCAGCTTGCTCAAGGCCTCAGCCAGCCTGGCCTGGAGCACCCAGGCAGGAGGCAGCCAGAGCTCCCTGGGCAGCCTGTGCCAGGGGCTCCCCACCCTCACTGCCAGGAGCTCCTGCCCAGTCTCCAGGCTGCCCCTGCCCTCTGCCAGGCTCTCACCTGCCGTGCTATGACCTGCTGCAGGGCGTTCTGGCACTTGGCATAGGTGTGGTCTCTCATGATGATCATGATCACAGCATCAGTTTGTCCACCAGAGCCAGAGGGCCATGCTTCAGCTCCCCTGCCAGGATCCCTCAGAGTGCATGTAGGTGATTCTTTGATTTCTAGATGGAGACAAAGTCCTTTCATGGCACCACTGCTGCTGAGCCACCCAGGGAACCACAGCCCTCAGCACATATGCAGGCAGCTTTTAAACCCCTCCAGGGATGAGGACTCCACACCTCCCTGGGGAGCACAATGACCTTTTGGTGAAGAAATTGTTCCTCATCTCCATCCTAAACCTCCCTGGAGTTTGAGGCCATTCCTTGTGTTTTATCACTTGCACCTAGGAGCAGAGCCCACCCCCACCTGGCTCCAGCCTCCTCTCAGGAGCTGCAGAGAGCAGGAGGTCTCCTCAGCCTCCTCTTCTCCAGCCTCAACCCCCCCCAGCTCCTCAGCTGCTCCTCCCCAGACCCTTCCCGGCTCTGTAGCCCTTCTGTGGCCTTTCTCCAGCCCTCAATATCCCTCTGGGAGTGAGGAGCCCAAACCACAACCCAGCACTCAAGGAGAGGCCTCAGCAGTGCCCAGCCCAGGGGGGCACTCCTGCCCTGCACCTGTTGGGCACATTACTGCTGATGCAGGCCAGGTTGCTGGTGGCCTTCTTGCCCACCTGAGCACACTGCAGGCTCATATGCAGTGATTGTCACCAGCAACCCCAGGGCTGTGCCAAGCCACTCTTGCCCAGGCCTGCAGCGTTGCCTGGGGGCCCGTGACCCAGGAGCCAGGCAGCAGGGCAGAGCTGTGAGCTGCTTGCACCACCAGGGTCATCTGCTGGGTGGAAAGCTGCAGTTCACAGCTGGAAATGAGGACATCCCCTTACCAAAGCTCCTCCAGGCAGGTGGCATAGTGGTAGCCACGGCCATGATGAGGACAGACTTCTGGTGGTACAGCTCTGTGGCCAGCTTCTGGATCTCATCATCCATACTCAGCACTTCTTTAATCAAGTCTGGAAGAAGAGAAGCAGTCAAGGAGTGCATGCTCAGTGCTGCAGAGCCTCTCAAAAACCCCACACTGTTTGTCCTACACGGCCACAGAGAGCAGTGGGGAACTGGAGCAGTGCCTCAACAGCTCCCTCCTTTGCAACAGATGGCTGCAGAGGTTATTGCTCATGAACAGCCAACAGTGCACCCCTGGGCTGAGAGCTCCCTCAGCAAGTTACTGGTGAGACAGAGCTGGGGGGGTGGCTGACAGCCCTCAGGCTGTGCTGCCATCCAAGCAGGAGCTGGACAGGCTGGGAGCTGGGGAAAGGAGAACTCAGCAGGCTCAGTAAGGACCAGTGCAGGGTCTGCATCTGGGGAGGAACAGCAGCAGGCAGCAGGACAGGTAGGAGCTGTCCTGCTGGGAAGCAGCTCCATGGAGAAAGACCTGGAGTGCTGGTGGGCAGCAGGCTCTGCATGGGACAGCAAAGTGCCCTTGGGCTGAGAGCCAATGGCATCCTGGGGGGCAGCAGGGAGAGTGTGGCCAGCAGGGCTGGGGAGGTTCTCCTGCCCCTCTGCTCTGCCCTGCTGAGGCCACAGCTGCAATCCTGGGTCCAGTTCTGGGCTCCCCAGTCCAGAGAGACAGAGACCTGCTGGAGAGAGGCCAAAGAGAGCCAAGAGGATGCTTAGGGGACTTGAGCATCTCCCTGTGAAGAGAGACTGAGAGCCCTGGGGGTGTTCAGTGTGGAGAGGAGAAGGCTGAGAGGGATCTGATCAATGCCTATCAATAGCTGAGGGCTGGGGGTCAGGTGGAGGGGGCCAAGCTCTTTGTGGTGGTGCACAGCAATAAGCCAAGGAGCAATGAGCACAAACCTGAACAGAGAAGCTTTCACCTCAGCAGGAGGAGAAACTCCTTTGGTGTGAGGGAGACAGAGGCCTGGAGCAGGCTGCCCAGAGGGGGTGTGTGGAGGTCCTGCCCTGGAGCCTTTCCAACCCCCCCTGGCTGTGTTCCTGTGCAGCCTGCCCTGGGTGAGCCTGCTCTGGCAGGGGCTGGGACTGGGTGATCTCAGAGATCCCCTCCAACCCTACCATTCTGTGATTCCCATCCCTGGACACAGAGGCAAACAGCACAGGAGAGGCTCAGTGCTGGGCTTGGTTGGTGACAGAGCACAGTGCCCTCTGGCTGCCTGGGGTAGGGTGAGGTTTGAAGAGGGCTCCATCTGGGGGCTGGGAGGCTGTGCTAGGGTCAGCAGGGGCCTGGGGTGGAGTTCTGTGATTCTCTGAAGGCCCTGAGCTGGTGAGACACAGGGAGCAGAGCAGTCTCCCACCTGGCAGCCCCTTCAGGCCGCGCATGATCTCCTTGCGCCGCTCCTGCATGGAGATTCGGTCGTCACACATCATCAGAGCAAACATCACCAGGGAGATGAACTGGCTGGTGTAGGCCTGGAGAGGGAGCAGAGAGAGGGCACATGGCACTGTGGCAGCCACCCAGCAGCTCTCACCCACACTGGCTGTGGGCAGGGCACCGAAGGCAGCTCCCATTCCAGTTAGGGAGCGAAGGTGAAGCTGGCAGAGCTCTCTGAGCTGGGCTCCAGCATGGCACCAACTCATGCTGCAGGAGATGAAGACACAGCAAGCATCTGGAGTGCTTCCATGACTCCCTGCTGACTACTCAACCCTATGCTGTGATCATACTGGAATGGAATCATTGAATGGTTTGGGACCTTAAAGATCATCCAGTTCCAGCCCCCCTGCAGCACTGCCTCCAGCTCTGGGGCCCCAGCACAAGAAGGACCTGGAGTGCTGGAGAGGTCCAGAGGAGGCTGTGAAGATGATCAGAGGCTGGAGAACCTCCCCTGTGGGGACAGGCTGGGAGAGTTGGGGCTGTTCAGGCTGGAGAAGAGAAGAGAAGGCTCCAGGGAGACCTCAGAGCAGGCTTCCAGGACCTGCAGGGGCTCCAGGGGAGCTGGGGAGGGACTTTGGGCAAGGGCTGGGAGTGCCAGGCTGAGGGACAATGGCTTTGGGCTGGGAGAGGGGAGACAGAGTGGAGATGAGGAAGAAATTGTTGAGAGTGAGGGTGGGGAGAGCCTGGCCCAGGCTGCCCAGGGAGGCTGTGGCTGCCTCCTGCCTGGGGGTGTTTCAGGCCAGGCTGGCTGAGGCCTTGAGCAAGCTGGGCTGGGGGGAGGTGTCCTGCCCATGGCAGGGGCTTGGCAGAGCTTTAATGTCTCTTCCAACCCAACCCATTGCATGATTCTCTGAATAAGCTTTGACAGGAATAAGCTTTGAGCAGCCTGGGCTGGGGGGAGGTGTCCCTGCCCATGGAGGGGGTTGGAGCTGGGTGATCTCTGAGGTCCCTTCCAGCCCAAACCATTCTATGATCCTATGACTCTCTGAGCTGAGGCAGTTCAAGTCACATCTGAGGCTCAGGATCTGGGGATCAAACACCTGCAGCACAGCCTCTGCAGTCCTTGTAGGACAGATGCTCTGAAGGGACCTTCTGGTGCCAGCCTGGGCATGGAGTTGCTTAGAAATCAGCTGAAGGTTCACAGCATTTCAAACCCTCCCTGAACAGCCACCAAAGAACCTTCCTGCTGCTCTGCTGGAGAAGGTTTAAACAGCTCTGAGGGAATCCAGAAGGGCTTCAGCTGCAAACCAGAGCAGATAGCAGCCCAAAGCTCTGCCCAGCAGAGTCTGGTGTAGGCTATGAGCTACTCTGCCTTGGTGCAGCTGAAGGTCCAGAAGTCCCCAGCCCCCAGCAGCTGTGCTAACAATGCTTGAGCTGTTTCTAGCATGTGCTCAAAATGCTCTGGACAACCTTTGGGTGGAATCTTTTCAAGTTCCTACTCCATGAGCCATGAGGTAGTGCAGCAGGGTGCCAGGGAGGTGCCTGAGGCCTCATCCCTGGAGATACTCAAGGTGAAGCTTGACAGGGCTCTGAGCAACCATCTGCTGGAGGGGTCCCTGCTGACTGCAGGGGGGTTGGACTGGACGAGCTTTGGAGGTCTCTTCCAACCCAAACCATCCTCTGATGCTGTGATTCTATGCAGTGGTAGCTCCCCACCTCAGGAGGGGAGCCCCCCTCCTGTACCCCACACTGGGCCCTTGGCTATGTGAAAACAACCCAGGGACAAACATCTCATTCCAGAGCTTCTTGTTAGCACACCTGAATTTCCCATGGCCCAACTCCCAGTGGACTCAGACTCCAGTGTGGTTTTTGGCTGGGCTTAGGTAGCAGCTTGACATCAGCTGCCCTGCAGACAGACCTGAACCAAAGCAGATGTCAGCAGCAGGCAGAACTGCAGCACAGCAAAGTGGCTTCTGCTGTAGCACAGGGAGCCAGAGGCATCAACCCCCCCCAGCTGGGGGACACCAGTGTTGGGCTTCTGTTGAAGACCTTTCCTTGAAGACAAAGCTTTCACCTCACAGTTCTTAGCAGTTTGCAGTTGGAAGAGATCTTGAAGAGATCCAATCCAAACTTCAACCCAACCCAGCATGGACACCAAGCCATGGCCCAGCAGCCATGGCCACAGGGTTCTGGAACACCTCAAGCATGGGGACTCCACCACCTCCCTGGGCAGCCTGTGCCATGCCTGACCACTCCTGCAGTGAAGAAACTTTTCCTCCTGTCAACCTAAGCCTGCCCTGGCTCAGTTTCAGTCCAGCCACGCTGCTAAGGGCAGCTCCATGCAGTCAGTTTCCAGCACCTTGCCTTTCCATTTCCCTTTTCATCTTCAGATCTTAGTTTAAACTGAGTCTGCATCACTGGGGGACAGGTTGGACTTGGTGATCTTTGGGGTCTTTTCCAGCCTTCTTGATTCTATGATTCAAGACAATGATGGCCAAGAGGAGACCTCTTGGTTTCCAGGGTTTAAAGTCACTTCTTGATATTCCCTCTTCAAAAAAAGAAGGGGAGGGAGGGAAACCCCTCTGTGAGGCACAGGAAGGTGCTGAGTGCTGCTGGACACAAGGACACTATCCACAGTCATCAACAGCAACCAGATGGAGAGAGGGGATCCTGCCCCTCTGCTCTGGGGAGACCTCACCTGCAGGGCTGTGTCCAGCTGTGGGAACCCCAACACAAGAGAGAGCTGGAGCAGAGGGACAGGGTCCAGAGGAGGCCACCAAGATGATCAGAGGCTGGAGAGCCTCTGCTATGAGGACAGGCTGGGAGAGTTGGGCTGTTCAGCCTGGAGAAGGCTCCAGGGAGACCTTACAGCTGCATTTCACCCTCTGCAGGGGACCCAGGCACAGGCAGGGGAGGGACTGTTCAGAGGGGCTGTGGGGATAGGACCAGGGGCAGTGGTTTGAAACTGGAGCAGGGCAGAGTGAGGTTGGCCATCAGGAGAAGCTCTGCACAGGGAGGCTGGGGAGACACTGGAGCAGGCTGCCCAGGGCTGGGGCTGAGGCTCCATCCCTGGAGCCATTCAAGCTCAGCCTGGCTGTGCCCCTGGGCAGCCTGCTCCAGCTGGAGAGGTCCCTGCCGAGCGCAGGGGGTGGGGAGGATGCCCTTGGAGGATCCTTGCAGCCCAGTGCAATCTGTGAGGAGGGCACAGCCAAGCCCTTCAGGAGGAGCTGCCAGCAGGGGGTGCCTCAGCCTGCAGCTCACCTTGGTGCTGGCCACCCCGATCTCCGGCCCCGCGTTGATGTGCACCCCGCAGTCGGTCTCCCGCGATATGGAGCTGCCCACGGTGTTGGTGATGCCCACGGTCAGGGCTCCCCTCTCCTTGCAGTACCTCAGCCCCATCAAGGTGTCTGCTGTCTCCCCTGCAAAGACAGGCATGTACCAAGGCTGAAGATCAGGGATGACAGTGGACACTGCAAGCAGGAGGGAAACATCACTGCAGCTCTGCAGTGCAGCTCTCCCTGCTGGGGTTTTGCTCAGCAAGGCTGCTCTGTGCCTGAGTGTGTCTCACATCCCACACTGCTCCACAGCTGAGGCATTCTGGCATGCTTGTGTGTGAGCTTCATCTCTTGTGTGGATCCAAAGCCACCACACAGCTCAGGAGCTGCTGGTGCTCTAACTACACAGCTCCACCTGCTCAGAAGCAGCCATGGATGTGCCTCCCCACGAGGGCTCAGCAGCAGGGTTTCAGCCTTTTGGGGGATGCAACCTTTCTTCCCAGAGAAAGGAAACCAAACTGCTGTGACCACAGGCAGGACTCAGCTAAGCAGCCCTGCCCCAGCAGGAATCAAAGAATTGGTTGGGTTGGAAAAGCCTCTGAGAGCATCCAGCCCAACATCGACCCAACAGCACCATGGACACCGAACACGGCCCCAAGCGTCATGGCCATGCATTTCCTGAACACCTCCAGGCATGGGGACTCCACCACCTCCCTGGGCAGCCTGGGCCAGTCCCTGACCCCTCTTGCAGTGAAGAAATTCTTCCTCATCTCCAACCTAACCCTCCCCTGGGGCAACTGGAGGCCATTTCCTCTCCTTCTATCATCTGATACTAGGGAGAAGAGACCAACCCTCTATGAAAGAGGTGGAGAACACAGAAGGGCAGCAGGAGAAGAGCTCCTGGCCACAGAAGGGCAGCAGGAGGAAAGCTGTGTTTTATCCCCATCCCTACTAGGCAGGAGCCAAATCCTCCTCTCAAGCACTCTGCTCACAACCCACCCAGCAGGCCAGCAGGCAGAGGTTGGCCCTGTTGCCTTTTCCCTCCTGAGCAGGACAGAGAAGAGGAGTGAGTGTGTGGTGAAGCAAGAGCATACCTGACTGGCTGAGGAAAAAGCAGACATCATCTCTGAAGACAGGAGTGTTCCTGTCCAGGAAGTCACTGGCCAGTTCCACCATCACAGGCAGCTCAGTCAGCTCCTCCAGAACCTGCCTGGTCTGAAAGAGAAGATGTCAGGAAGTGATACACTGCACAGTGCTCAGAAACCCAACTGTGAAGAGCACAAGAAAGCCTTCTGCTTGCCACACCCTGGAAAATCTGACTCTCCAAAGACACAGGGAAAATGAGCCCTGGAGCCTGTCCAGTTCCTCAGGATTGCCCACACAAGACACACAAACAGCCCTCTGCAACCTGACCCTGCTGCTGGCACCACAGCCTCTGTGAGGCCAGCTCCTCACACACAGCCTGCTCTAAGTCACCCTCACTGACAGATACCTACAGATGCCATGAGAAAAGAACCAAAGAATGGCTCAGGTCGGAGGGCACCTCAGAGATCATCCAGTCCAAGCCCCTGCCATGGGCAGGGACACCTCCCACCAGCCCAGGCTGCTCAAGGTCTCAGCCAGCCTGGCCTGAAACACCTCCAGGCAGGAGGCAGCCACAGCCTCCCTGGCAGCCTGGGCCAGGCTCTCCCCCCCTCACTCTCAACAATTTCTTCCTCATCTCCACTCTCAGTCTCCCTCTCCCAGCCAAAGCCATTGTGCCTCAGCCTGTCCCTCCCAGCCCTTGGCCAAAGTCCCTCCCCAGCTCCCCTGGAGCCCCTGCAGGTACTGGAAGGCTGCTCTGAGGCCTTCCCGGAGCCTTCTCTCCAGGCTGAACAGCCCCAACTCTGCCAGCCTGTCCCCACAGGGGAGGTTCTCCAGCCTCTGATCATCGTGGTGGCCTCCTGTGGCCCCAGGCTGCTGCACAGCCCAAGCCTTGCCCGCTGCTGAGCCGGCTGGCACTCACCGCCACGCCCGCGTGGTAACTTGTGCCGCAGGCGATGAGGATCAGGCGGCGACACCTCTGGATCTCCTTGATGTGATCCTTCAGCCCCCCCAGATTCACTGCAAGCAAAGTCAGAGAGCACACTCAGCTGGGTGAGGTAGGAGGAGATGCCCAGATGCCTGGGGCCAGCACACAGCAAGTTACAGCACCATCAGCCCTGCAAACATCACGGGCACCTCAAGGCCTGCGCATGGGACCTGGGAGTGCCCCCTGGGACCCACACCCTCCCACACCACCAAGATTGACTCTCCCATGTCACACAGACAGAGTCCTCTAGGCTGGAAAAGGCCTTTAAGAACATCCAGTCCAACCATTCACCCAACACCACCCAGCCTGCTGCTAAGCCATGGCCCTCAGCACCCCATCCCCAGGGCTCTAAAAGCCCTCCAGGGATGGAGACTCACCACTGCCCTGGGCAGCCTGGGCCAGGCCTTGACAATTTCTTCCAATACCCAACCTAAGCCTCCCTGGTACAACTGGAGGTCATTTCCTCTTATCCTGGCCCTTGTTCCCTGGGAGCAGAGCCCAACTCCCACCTGGTTCCAGCCTCCTCTCAAGGAGCTGGAGAGAGCAATGAGATCTCCTCTCAGCCTCCTCTCCAGGCTCAACACCCCCAGCTCCCTCAGCTGGTCCTCCCTGGCCCTGTTCTCCAGACCCTTCCCCAGCTTTGTTGCCCTTCTCCAGCCACTCAGTGTCCTTCTGGGAGTGAGAGGCCCAAACCTGACTCCAGGATTCAAAGTGTGGCCTCACCAGTGCCACCTACCTCCCCTGCATCTCCTGTGAATGACCACCAGACACTGAGCTGTCAGCAACAGAGGAGGCTCCTCCTCAGTTACCTGTGTAGTCATCAAAGTTGACTCTTCCTCTCATGGTGTTAACGACAGATTCTGGCTGCTCAAATATTTCCTTCTGCATAAATGAGCTGAAGTTACCTGGAAAAGAAAGAACAGAAACAACTCAATTAGCAGCAGCACTCCCAGGCCAGTCCCCAGCCAGGTGGTTTGGGACACTTCCTTCTCCACCAAAGCATCAGCTCATGAGGCAGCTAGAGACAAGGTAGTGAAGGGTCAGGCTCCAGGGATCAATCCTGGGAGAAATGGATGCCTCCAAGCAGGAGGAGATGGCCTCAGGCCCAAAATCCTCTTCATTATGCTGTAAGCAGCTAGAGGAGAAGCCCCATGAGGTGCAAGATCAACCTGGGCAGCAGAGGACAAGGCCAGGTGCTCAGGCAGGCTGTGGGACCTGGGTGGTTGGCGATACTCCAAGCTCAGCCCCAAACATTGACCCAGCCTGGTCCCAGCCTGGAGGAACTGCTCCAGACACTGACCAGCTGGTCCCAGCATGGAGGAACTGCTCCAGACACTGACCCAGCCTGGAGGAACTGCTCCAGACACTGACCCAGCCTGGTCCCAGCATGGAGGAACCGCTCCAGACACTGACCCAGCCTGCTCCCAGCCTGGAGGAAATGCTCCAGACACTGACCCAGCCTGGTCCCAGCATGGAGGAACTGCTCCAGACACTGACCCAGCCTGGTCCCAGCATGCAGGAAATGCTCCAGACACTGACCCAGCCTGTCCCAGCATGGAGGAACTGCCCCAGACACTGACCCAGCCTGGTCCAGCAGGAGGAACTGCCCCAGACACCGAGCCAGCCTGGTCCCAGCATGGAGGAACTGCCCAGACACTGACCCAGCCTGGTCCCAGCATGGAGGAACTGCTCCAGACACTGACCCAGCCTGGTCCCAGCATGGAGGAACTGCTCCAGACACTGACCCAGCCTGGTCCCAGCATGGAGGAACTGCTCCAGACACTGACCCAGCCTGGTCCCAGCATGGAGGAACTGCTCCAGACACTGACCCAGCCTGGCCCCAGCCTGGAGGAACTGCTCCAGACTGACCCAGCCTGGCCCCAGCTGGAGGAACTGCCAGACACTGACCCAGCCTGGTCCCAGCATGCAGGAACTGCTCCAGACACTGACCCAGCCTGGCCCAGCTGGAGGAACTGCTCCAGACACTGACCCAGCCTGGTCCCAGCCTGGAGGAACTGCTCCAGACACTGACCCAGCCTGCTCCAGCATGCAGGAACTGCTCCAGACACTGAGCCAGCCTGGTCCCAGCATGCAGGAACTGCTCCAGACACTGACCCAGCCTGGCCAGCCTGGAGGAACTGCTCCAGACACTGACCCAGCCTGGTCCCAGCCTGGAGGAACTGCTCCAGACACTGACCCAGCCTGGTCCCAGCCTGGAGGAACTGCTCCAGACACTGACCCAGCCTGGTCCCAGCCTGGAGGAACTGCTCCAGACATTGACCCAACCTGGTCCCAGCATGTCTGAAGTGCCCCATACACTGACCCAGCCTGGTCCCAGCATGTCTGAAGTGCCCCAGACACTGACCCAGCCTGGTCCCAGGAGAGGTCTGCCCATCCTGGGAGGTTCTGCTGGAGTGAAGGGCGACCCTTCATGCCCCTTCACGCAGGAGCCAACAACTCTCTGATCTCCTCGGTGCCGTTTCTAACGCAGGGACTGCCCCGGCTGCTCTTTTTCCACCCTGCCTCCACTCAGTGAGGACCTGTGCCTCTACACCAGCGCCCCCCACAGGCTTTGTTACCCTTCATGATCTGCTGAAGCTCCATCTGCAGGGTCTGGACGGCGCGGCCCGGGTGGTCTCCCGCGGTGCGCTTGATGCGGTGGATGGACAGGCGGCCGTCGACCACGGCTGCCACATCATCATCTTCAAGGAAAATCACTCTGTTGGTATGCTCAATGACAGCACTACAAAAGCACACACCAGTGCCATAAGACATTCTCTTCACACACAGAGAGCTGCAGCCCCACTTACAACCCACCACACAGCTTCTGTCCCAACCAGTTCCTCCCTCCCCGCCCTGGAATCTCTGTTGCGGTCAGAGGAGCACTGTGAGGTCCACTCCCATGGGGTGGGAAGGGAAAGCATTGAGACCAACAGCCCTGCCAGAGCAGGGTCACCCAGGGCAGGAAGGGACCTCTCATGGAGACCAACAGCCCTGCCAGAGCAGGGTCACCCAGGGCAGGAAGGGACCTCTCATGGAGTCCAACAGCCCTGCCAGAGCAGGGAACCAGGCAGTCACCCAGGAATGGACAGGACCTCTCATGGAGACCAACAGCCCTGCCAGAGCAGGGTCACAGGGCAGGTCACCCAGGAAAGGAAGGGACCTCTCATGGAGACCAACAGCCCTGCCAGAGCAGGGTCACCCAGGGCAGGTCACCCAGGAATGGAAGGGACCTCTCATGGAGACCAACAGCCCTGCCAGAGCAGGGTCAGCCAGGGCAGGTCACCCAGGAATGGAAGGGACCTCTCATGGAGACCAACAGCCTGCCAGAGCAGTCACCCAGGAATGGAAGGGACCTCTCATAGAGTCCAACAGCCCTGCCAGAGCAGGGTCACCCAGGAATGGAAGGGACCTCTCATGGAGTCCAACAGCCCTGCCAGAGCAGGGTCACCCAGGCAGGGTCACCAGAAGAAGGACTCTCATGGAGTCCAACAGCCCCAGAGCAGGGTCACCAGGAATGGAGGGATCTCATGGAGTCCAACAGCCCTGCCAGAGCAGGTCACCCAGGGCAGAGTCACCCAGGGCAGAAGGGACCTCTCATGGAGACCACAGCCCTGCCAGAGCAGGGTCACCAGGATGGAAGGGACCTCTCATGGAGACCAACAGCCCTGCCAGAGCAGGGTCACCAGGGCAGGTCACCCAGGAATGGAAGGGACCTCTCATGGAGTCCAACAGCCCTGCCAGAGCAGGGTCAGCCAGGGCAGGTCACCCAGGGCAGGAAGGGACCTCTCATGGAGACCAACAGCCCTGCCAGAGCTGGGTCACCCAGGGCAGGAAGGGACCTCTCATGGAGTCCAACCCCCGGTCACCCAGGGCAGGTCACACAGGAACACATCCAGGTGGATCTTCAAAGTCTCCAGAGAAGAAGACTCCACAAGCTCTCTGGGCAGCTTGCTCCAGGCCTCCAGCAAATTCACACCAAGAACTTTCTCCCATCTTCAGCTGGAACCTCCTGGGTTCCAGTTTGTGCCTATTGCCCCTTGTCCTGTCCCTGGACACCACTGAAGAGGGACTGGCCCCATCCTGTTGACAGCCACCCTTGAGGGTTTGTAGAGACACCACAGGATCCCTTCCACCCTTTCACCCCTTCATGTTCAGTGCCTGCTTTCAGAGGAATCTGTGAATTCCTGAGGAGAAGCAGCAAGTGCAGGGATGGGATCCAGCTGTTAGGAGCTAGCCAGGGAAGGCAGGAGCTCAGCAGCCTGCCCCAGCACACAGGCTGCTCACCCACAGCTGCAGGCTCCTGCAGTCAGCAGCCCCTGTCCCTCCCTGCACCTCCATCTGCCCAGCTGTGGAGCTGGGGGCAGCCTGGCCACTTATCAATGTGCCATCAGACCTGCTCAGAAGCACTGCGGGGGTGAGGCTGTCAGAAACCTTCCCTGCCTGCAGTGCACTTGGGGAATGTCAACACTAACTGCCAGTGGGGTTTAGGGTCCTTGCCCAAGTGTCAGCCTGCACCCTGCCACTTCAGCTCACAGGGGCAGCTGCACTGAGGCACAGCAGCTTCCTGCTTTAGCAGGACCTGCTCTGACCTTGGGCAGTGCACTCAAAAGCTCTCTAAAACCAGAACACTAAAGACTCTTCAACTGTTCCAGTGCTGTCCCCCTGGGCTGGGCACTGGGGAGGCCACAGCTGGAATCCTGGGGTCAGCTTTGGGCCCCTCACTCCCAGAAGGACTTTGAGGGCTGGAGCAGAGCCAGAGAAGGGCAACAGAGCTGGGGAAGGGTCTGGAGAACAGGGCTGGGGAGGAGCAGCTGAGGCAGCTGGGGGGGTTGAGCCTAGAGAAAAGGAGGCTGAGGGAGACCTCCTTGCTCTCTGCAGCTCCTGAGAGGGGGCTGGAGCCAGGTGGGGGGGTGGGCTCCTGTCCCAAGGAACAAGTGACAGGACAAAAGGAAATGACCTCAAGCTGTACCAGAGGAGGCTTAGGCTGGATATTAGAAGAACTTTCTTCTCTGAAAGGCTTCTCAAAGCCTGGCCCAGGCTGCCCAGGGCAGTGGTGGAGCCTCCATCCATGGAGGGGTTTCAGAGCCCTGGAGATGTGTGCTGAGGGATGTGGTTTAGCAGCAGGTGGGCAGTGCTGGGTTAATCACTGCTCTAAAGGCTTTTTCCAGCCTAAAGGGTTCTGTGTTTCTCTGAAAAGGCTCTGACAAGAAAAGCTGCAGACCTCCACCACACCCTGAACAGAAACTCCAAACCTAATCCTCCTCTGGCTCTTCCAGAGCCACTCATGGCCACTGTGTGTGAAGTCATGGCACAGACACACAACTTACTGGGTCCATAAAGAACCCAGAGGCAGCCCAGCTGGGGAAGGGACAATGGCTGATCACTGCAGAAACAGGGCAGGAACCTGGGGGGTGGAATGGATGATCCCCAGAGGTCTATCCCAAGTCCCAGCATGGGACATGATGGAGCAGATCCAGAGGAGGGCCACTAAAATGATCAGAGGGCTGGAGAACCTCTGCTATGAGGACAGGATGAGGCTGTTCAGCCTGGAGGAGAGAAGGCTCCAGAGAGACCTTAGAGCAGCCTTGCAGTACCTGAAGGGAGCTACAGGAAGGCTGCAGAGGGACTATCCCCAGAAGGCCTGCAGGGACAGGACCAGGGGCAGTGGTTTGAAGAGAGCAGAGCAGATTGAGATTGGATGTGAGGAAGAAGTTCTGCACCAGGAGGCTGCTGGGACACTGCAGCAGGTTCCCAGGGAGGTGGTTGAGCTCCATCCCTGGAGAGATTCAGGGCCAGGCTCCACAGGGCTCTGAGCAACCTGCTCCAGAGCAGGATGTCCCTGCTGAGTGCAGGGGGCTTGGCCTGGATGACCTTTGTGGGTCCCTTCCACCCAAAGGATTCTCTGCTCTCTTGTTTAAGGCTTCATGCAGCACATTCTCTCTGGGCTACCAGACACAGAGCTCCATTACCTAGCATCTGAGGCAAAGTAGTACTCCACAGCCTTCTCCTCCACGGGGAACAGGCAGGTGGTGCTGTCAACACGGGACAGGTTGCAGCTCCCCTTCTTGTCCTTCCCTAGAACACAGGAGGGTTAGGGACCACACACAGAGACCCCTGGAAGGCAGCTGCAGAGTCAGCCTCCAGCAGAGCTCCCAAGGCACAGTACCAACATGAAGCACTCTTCTCATCAGCCTCAGTGGGCATGGGGAATCAACAGCAGCAGTGAGGAGGGCAGCACAGGAGCACTTGGATCTTGCTGTGCCCTTGCTCAAGGCTTTGTGTGCTTGTGAATGAAGTCTGGGAGTGCAGAGCTGTCACTTGGGAGGAAAGCACCAGGAAAACGTCCCAGGAAGGTGCTGTGTGGTTCCACAGAAGGCAATTCAAGCTGCTTTAGGAGCAGCCACAGCTGCCAACCCTTTCCCAGGTGGATCTGTTCTGTGTATCATCAAATCACAGCATGGCTCAGGCTGGAAGGCACCTCAGAAATCATCTATTCCACTCCCCCTGCCATGGGCCTCTCAGCTACACTCAGCTGCTCAAAGCCTCATCCAGCCTGGCCTTAACACCCCAGGCAGGAGGCAGCCACAGCCTCCTGGGCAGCCTGGGCCAGGACTCTCACCACCCTCACAATGAACAACTTCTTCCTCAGCTCCACTCTAACCCTGCTCTGCCTCAGCTCCAAACCATTCCCCTTGGCCTGGCTCCAGACACCCTCAGGAGAAATCCCTCTGCAGCCTTCCTGCAGGATCCCTTCAGCTCCTGGCAGGCAGCTCTGAGGTCCCCCTGGAGCCTTCTCCTCTGCAGGCTGCACAGCCCCAGCTCCCTCAGCCTGTGCTCCCAGCAGAGCTGCTCCAGCCCTGGGATGATCAGGACTCCTGCTTCCCTGACTCTCTGAGGCTATCAGAATTGCTCTTTCTTTGTCCATTATTCTCAGCACTGAGGCAATCCTCTCCCAGCTGCCACCTGTGCAGCCACCCTGCTCCACTGAGTGCTGCCTGATGCAACCCAAACAGCCTCTGGCTGGCACAGAGCAGGAAATCTATTACCAGGGACCCAGCATTGCTCCTGACCAACTCATCCTGCTCCAGAACTGCTGCAGCTGCTGCCAGGGATGGATGGAGGTGCACTGAAGGGCACAGGACTAGGGGGCAACCTCTGAAACTCTTGTACTGAGCTTTGACAATTGTGCTGCACCAGGGGTCCTTTGGAAGCACTCTGGCAGCTACAGTCACCAAATCCCAACATGCTGGGGACTGGAAGGGACCCCTGGGGAGCACCTAGTCCAGCCCCCTGCTCCAGCAGGGCACCCACAGCAGCTTGCCAGGAGCACAATGGCCAGGGAGGGTTGGGAGCTTTCCCCAAAAGGGTTTGAAAGTCTCCACTGAAGGAGACTCCACAACTTCTCTGGGCAGCCGCTCCAGGCCTCCAGCACCCCACACCACACAACTTTCTCCTCCTCTCCAGGTGGCACCTCCTGGGTTGCTGTTTGTGCCCCTTGGCCTGTCCCTGGGCACCACTGAGCAGAGTCTGGCCCCAGCCTCTCCCCCCCAGCCTATGGCTCTTGCTGATCCCCTCTGGGGCTGCTCTTCTCCAGGCTCAACAGCCCCAGGTCCCTCAGCCTCTCCTCACAAACCCCAACACTCCACCTCCTCTTAAACTGCAGGCACTACTTATTGGTGGCCAAGCTCACTGGGAATGCAGATGAGGACCAAACCAGCTACTGCTCAGCACAGAGCTCTGCCAGGATCCTTTGCCAGTCCTTGTGCTCAGTGTGGTAAGGGCTGGGGTTGTGCTATCCCAGCCCCCCACAACTGCTGCTGAATTAAAACCACACTGGAGTTAAGCCTGGGACAGATTTGTTCCCCAGGCTCTGCTGTTTCACCTGCTGGACACTGCCTGGTTCAGACATGGAGCTCAGGCTGAGATTTGCATTGCTGTAACTTGAAATGTGAAGTGACAAATGAATCCTGTGGGGTGGAAACCAACCCTGTGAGGAAAAGAATTCTGCTTTCATGTTGATACTCAGAGAGAAGGTTCCACTCAACCACCAGTTCAGAGCCCTCCACTCCAGCCATTAAGTCAGGAAATGAGGCAAACGTGGGTGAGCTGAGGCAGGACAGGCTGATTTGCTGCTGAGAAAGGACAGAGCCAAGGTGCCAGTGGCCACTCCCCACCAGAAGCATCCCCTGGTGATCAGAACATGCAAATCTGGCTGCTCAGAACAGATCTCCCTGCATTGCCTTTAGTATGTGGCTTTGCTTTCCTGTGTCACAGACCCTCCCCTGGGGCAGGAGCTGGGCCAGCTTCCTGCTGTGCACACACTCAGGCCCTGGCCCTGTATCACAGAAGGGTCTGGGTTGGAAGAGACCTCCAAAGCTCATCCAGTCCAACCACCTGCAGTCAGCAGGGACATCCTCCACCAGATCAGGTTGCTCTGAGCCCTGTGGAGCCTCACTGTGAATATCTCCAAGGATGGGGCCTCAAGCACCTCCCTGGGCAACCTGCTGCAGTGTTCCAGCACCCTCATGCCCAAGGAGTGCTGACCAGCCACACTGACCATTATCAGCCAGAGACAGCTTTGTGATCAATAGGTTTGGCTACAGATTGTCCCTTGCTCACCTGGGCCACTGCTCCACAGCACCTGCCTCTCTTGGTGGAATTCAGAACTCAGAGAATCACAGAGCTGTCAGGGCTGGAAGGGACCTCGAGGATCAGCCAGTTCCAACCCCCCTGCCATGGCCAGGGACACCTCACACCACAGCAGGCTGCTCACAGCCACCTCCAGCCTCAACCCCAACACTCTCAGTCTGTCCCCACAGCAGAGCAGCTCCAGCCCTGTGCCTCCTCGTGGCCCTTCTCTGGACACCTTCCAGCACCTCCAGATCCTTCCTGTAATAATGGCTCCAGAACTGGACACAGAGCTCCAGGTGAGGTCTCACCAGAGTGGGAGAATCACCTCCCTGGCCCTGCTGGCTACCCAGCAGTGACAGAAAAGAGAATGGAGGCAGGTCTGGAACAAAATGGGCAGGGGGCAGAACCTCAGCAAAGCTTCAGTGCTGTGGAAGCTGAGGCTGCTGCTTCCCAGAGCCCCAGGGGACTGAGGCAACCTGACTTCAGAATCTGATGCTGAACACTTCACACTGACCTCAAGGGAGGCAGGATGGTAAACAGAACCAAAAGCAGAATGGCTCAGGCTGGAAGGGACCTGAGAGCTCATCTCCTCCAACCCCATTGCCATGGGCAGGGACACCTCTCAACTAGCCCAGGCTCCTCAAGGCCTCATCCAACCTGGCCTTGAACATCCCCAGGCAGCCTGGGCCAGACTCTCACCACCCTCACAATGAACAACTTCTTCCTCAGCTCCACTCTAACCCTACTCTGCCTCAGCTCCAAACCATTCCCCCTTGGCCTGGCTCTAGACACCCTCAGGAAAAGTCTCTCTGCAGCCTTCTTGCAGGATGCCTTCAGCTGCCAGAAAGCAGCTCCAAGGTCCCCCTGGAGTCTTCTCTTCTCCAGGCTGAACACCCCCAACACAGCTGCACCATCCCTGCTTCTCAAAAATGCAATGAATCAGCCAACTTCTCTGTGTATGGAGAATGTATTTCTCTCAACTGCACTCAGCTGCTCAAGGCCTCACCCAGCCTGGCCTGAAACACCTCCAGGCAGGAGGCAGCCACAGCCTCCCTGGGCAGCCTCTGCCAGGCTCTCCCCACCCTCACACTGAAGAGCTTCTTCCTCAGCTCCACTCTAACCCTGCTCTGCCTCAGCTTCAGACCATTCCCCCTTGGCCTGGCTCTAGACACCCTCAGGAGAAGTCCCTCTGCAGCCAGTGCCCAGGAGGAAGGAAGTGGCTCTGTGACAATCTGAACTCCTGGAGGAATTGTGGGGAGCACTGGGACTGGGATTGTTAGCAGCCTCCTCTAAGGGATCCCTCCATGGTTTGAGGTTTGGGGTTTGTTTAAGGTAATTGGCTGTTTGCTTCTGCTCTGGAGCAGCAGGGAGCAGCCAGCACAACCTGCAGGGGGCTGGCTGTAGTGCTGCTGTTTTGTCTGCTTTCTGACCCAGAAGGAGTTCTGATTGCCCCACTTGCTCCACTCCACTCCACTGGAAGCAACAACCACATATTAAAGAGCCCATGCACAGCTGATTCCTCTCCTCAGGCACTGCAGGATTTGTCTGACAGCTCAAGCAGTAGATTGGTTTGGGGTTGGTTTTTTAACTCTCTCTAGCAGGCACCTTCCTCCACTTTTATGGATATTCCATCAAAAGAATGATCCATAGATTGGGCAGCTGGAAGTGCAGGTGGGGGGGAAAAAAAACACAGACAAAACTTCAGACAAGCAGTGAAAACCAAACCAAAGCCAAGTTCCACAAACAAAGGATCGCTGCTGATTCCCAACCATCAACCAAGAGGGAATGGGGACAAAGCTTACTGGGAGTGGTCTTCATGGAAGGTTCCTCCAGTCCATAAGCTCATCCAGTCCAACCCTTCTCTGACTCTGCCCAGGCTGAGGCTAAACCATGGCCCTCAGCACCACCCCTGGGTGTGCTTTAAACACCTCCAGGGAGGGGGATTCCAGCACTGCCCTGGGCAGCCTGGGCCAGTGTTTGACAGCTCTTTGTGAAGAAGTTTCTTCTGATGTCCAACCTAAACCTCCCTGGGGCAACTTGAGGCTGTTTCTTCTTGTCCTGTTGCTTGATCCTGGGGCAGAGCCCAACCCCCACCTGGCTCAACCTCCTCCCAGGGAGCTGCAGAGAGCAAGGAGGTCTCCCTCAGCCTCCTCTGCTCCAGCCTCACCCCCCCAGCTGCCTCAGCTGCTCCCCCAGCCCTGCTCTCCAGACCCTTCCCCAGCTCTGTGCCCTTTCTGGACACTCCAGCCCTCAAGGTCCTTCTTGGAGTGAGGTCCCTCAGTGCTCCTCACTTGGTTTCTGCTCTTGTCACATTGCAGTGAGCTACCCTCAGCAGCCCCAGCAGCAGTGAGCAGAGCAGCAACAGCCAAGTCCTGCCCAGTGCCCAGCAACCGGGGTCAGACTCTGACAAAGAGAAGCCATGGGATAACTCTCAGCCCTTTCTCATTTCCAAGGCTGTAAGTGTTTGCTCTCCAGTGCTGAAACACAGCTGAGAGAAGGATGGGCAGACAGACAACAGACTGCCAGCCCAAGGGGAACAGCCTTCTACTGCTTGCAAACTATGCTGGGGCAGGAGGGGAAAGGTTTGTGGGAGTGAAAAGCTGCAGCCTGTGATGCAAGGGCTTGGAAACATGAGCCCATGGGGGCCAGCATGCCACACACAGGCTCTGGAATGAAGTTTAGCTGAGTTCAGCTGGAACCCTAATGTTACTCTAACTGAATTACTTCTTGCACAGGATGGGGGTTCCCTGGCTCCAGGATGGGGGTTCCCTGGCTCCAGGATGGGGTCTCCCTGGCTCCAGGATGGGGGGGTCCCTGGCTCCAGGATGGGGGGGGCCCTGGCTCCAGGATGGGGGGGTCCTGGCTCCAGGATGGGGGTGTCCCTGGCTCCAGGATTGGGTCTCCCTTGCAAGCAGTGAGCATTAAAGCTCCACTGTGAAGCTAAACCCCAGCTGGAGGGGCAGGGTGGACAGCAGCAGGTGGTTAAAAACTCCTCAGCCCCTGACCTCTTTCCAAGCATGGCTGAATCTCCAGATGGAGGCTACTGTGCACGGCAGAGGCCACAGGGAGAGGTGTGCGTGGGTGAGAGGGTGCAGGATGTGGCTCCTGGGGGGGAGGGAGGGAGCTGGCACTCACCGGTGCGGTACAGGATGGGGATGTG
The DNA here is from genome assembly GCA_015227895.2 of Colaptes auratus. NCBI lineage: Eukaryota > Metazoa > Chordata > Aves > Piciformes > Picidae > Colaptes > Colaptes auratus. The sequence goes on from JAAWVA010000037.1 coordinate 3,654,488, forward strand.
GTCGGTGGAGAGCTTGTGCTCGCTCCGCACTCCGATCAGCAGGGGGCTGCCTCGCCTGCAAGAGACACAGTTACAGGCTCGGAGAGCCACGGCCCCTGGCCTGAAGGGGCTGCTGCTGTGCAGCGCAGCTGCCCCACACACAGCTGGAGCTGCCCCTGCAGCCAGAGGAGGCCAGAACCAGGAAGAACCACAGAATTGTCAGGGCTGGAAGGGAGCTCAAGGCTCAGCCAGTCTCAACCCCCCTGCCATGGGCAGGGACACCTCACACCACAGCAGGTTGCTCACAGCCACCTCCAGCCTGGCTGCAAACACCTCCAGGCAGGAGGCTGCCACCACCTCCCTGGGCAACCTCCCTCCTGGGGAACAACTTCTTCCTCCCAGCCAATCTGAATCTCCCCATTTCTATTTTGTTTCCATTCCCCCCAGTTCCTGACACCCTCACAAGTCCCTCCCCAGCTTTCTTGGAGCCCTCTTCAGATCCTGGAAGGCCACCAGAAGGTCTCCTGGGAGCCTTCTCCTCTCCAGCCTGCACAACCCCAACTCTCTGTCTGTCTCTCCAGCAGCTCCAGCCTCTGCTCATCTGTGGCCAAAGGATCTCTGGAACTCAAGCTAAGCACACCAGGAGCCTGTCTCAAGTTTAGCTGAAACTCTGCAAGAGGAGCTGCAAAGCCAAGGGCAGCAGGGCAGGAGCACAGTGGCTGCTGCTCACTGGATGCATCTGCAGCTCTCAGCACCAGAGCTGCCAGCCTGTGCTGGGCACAGCAGCCTGGGGGGTGCTGACCACCCAAAGTGGAGAAGAAAACCTGAATCCAAGTCAACCAGAGGTCGGGTCACCCCAGACCCAACTGGCAAGCACAGAGGACAAGCTAACAAGCACCTCCCTGCCAGGAGCAGCTGTTGCAGCCCAGCTGTGGCCCAGGGGGGCACCAAGACACTTTCAAAGCATTTTGTTGTGGCAAATGGGAAATGAGAGGAACAAAAAGAAGGCAAAGCAACAAGAGCCACCCCAGGGCAGCACAGAGATTACAACCACCTCTGCTCCACCCCTTCTGACCTGGGGGGGGACAAGGAGAGCAACTCAGAGGGGGCAGCTAGAATGGTTTTCCCCACAGCCATACCCACCTGGTGCCAACTGCTTGGCCTGGATAGTGAACACTTTTGAAGACCAGGGCAAAAGCACCTTCCTGGAACAGAGGACAGAAGTGGTTTACCCCTTGGGTGGAGGCTGGGGCAGCACTGCAGGAGCCCAGCACCAGTGAGGGCTTCTGAACAGAAGGGTCCACAGCTGTCTTCAGAGCCCCACAAGCTGCAGGCACCTCAGCCTGCCAGGGTCCCTCCCCTGAGCCTGGGTAGGTCACACCCAGCACTGCAGGAGGCTTCTGAGCTCCCAGACACTGCACTCGGACACCACCAGTGCCCTGCAGTGCACCCAGGGCTCTGCACCACTTCAGGGCTCTGCATGCCACCCCACCCCCCAAGGAGTCCACACTGCCCCCCACCAGGAGTCTGCACTGCCCCCCCACCAGGAGTCTGCACTGCCCCCACGGCCCCCCAGGAGTCTGCACTGCCCCTGCATGGGCTCAGAGGGCAGCAAGGGGGTTCCAAAGGCAAAGGAATCACCAAAGCCTCACGGGGTGGGGAGGGGTCTGCTCAAGTGGTGCCACAAAACAGCTGAGGCACTGCCAGCCAAATGTGCCCTTGGCCTGCTGCTGCTGCAGCCCTGCCCAGGGAGCAGCTGAAAAAGCAGCTCCAGGAGGGGCTGCCTGCTGCTCCCGAGTCCAGCCTGGCTGAGCTGCCCCAGGGAGGCTCAGGCTGTGCAGAGCAACTCCACAAGGAGTCAGCAGCTCTTCTGCAGGGAGCTTTGGGGAACACCTACAGCAGCACACTGCTGGTCACTGCCAGCCAGCTGCCAGCCCCTGCCCACCACCCAGCACAGCAGCAACAGCTCCAGGTGCTGCCACAGCCAGAGGGAGGTGTCTGGCACACGAGTGTGGGCTAATGGTAGAATAAAAATGAGGGCATGGCAGAGGGAGGGAGATCAAAGCCACTGCTGAGCATGTGCCAGGCTACCCTGGGTGACACAGGAGGCATTTCTGGGGTCTGTCTGTCCCCTGCACCCAGCCCTGCTCCCAGCATTCACAGATTTGGAATTCTTTAGTTGAACTCCAAACCAATACAATACAATACAAGTCACAGCTGAGCAGGGAGCCTTTCAGCTCTGCTTTCAGTGAGTCACAGAATGGGTTGGGGTGGAAGGAACCTGGAAGCTCATCCAGCTCCAAGCCCCTGCCACGGGCAGGGACACCTCCCACCTGCCCAGGCTGCTCAAGGCCTCAGCCAGCCTGGCCTGGAACACCCCCAGGGAGGAGGCAGCCACAGCCTCCCTGGGCAGCCTGGGCCAGGCTCTCCCCACCCTCACTCTCAGGAATTTCTTCATCATCTCCAGTCTCAGTCTGCTCTGTCCCAGCTCAAAGCCATTGTCCCTCAGCCTGTGCCCAGCAGCCCCTGTCAGAAGCCCTTACCAGCTGCTGGATCACCCTCTCCACCAGGGTGGTGAAGCTGATGTCGTCGCTGTCCCTGTTGTCATACATGTACTTGACCAGCTTGGCGATGCTCTCCGTGTCCGTCTCCGACTCGAAGTCGTAGCCCTTGCTCTCCTGCAGGGACAGCCCCCTCAGCTGCCCCCTCAGCTGCCCCCTCAGCTGCCCCCTCAGCTGCCCCCTCAGCTCCCTGGCACCAGCCCCTGCCCCCCTCAGCTCCCCGGCACCAGCCCCTGCCCCCCTCGGCTCCCCTGGCACCAGCCCCTGCCCCCCTCGGCTCCCCGGCACCAGCCCCTGCCCCCTCGGCTCCCCTGGCACCAGCCCCTGCCCCCCTCGGCTCCCCGGCACCAGCCCCTGCCCCCCTCAGCTCCCCGGCACCAGCCCCTGCCCCCCTCGGCTCCCCGGCACCAGCCCCTGCCCCCCTCAGCTCCCCTG
>JAAWVA010000037.1:3657962-3752713 GCA_015227895.2 Colaptes auratus
AGTCTAGCCTGTGTCTGCTCCTAAGATTGATGTGGATTTCACTTTTCAAGTGTAATTTTTCCCTGCAAATGGAGATCCTTATCTAAATTATTATCCAAGTCTGCCGATCAAAAGTTACAGAAGCCAGGCCCCATATTGATGAAGTGGTTACAGCAGGAAACAATTATCAGCAACCTGCAGGGCAGGGATACAAATGACAGAATTATTTTGAGTTCAGCACTTAATCCTTCACATCTCACCCTCACACCTATAAAGGTGGACAGGTTGCAGCCTTCATTCCACCTGCACCAGCACAGCTCTGCAGACACGATGAAGTGCACTGTGAGTATGGAGGAGCTTTTTTCCCCTCCTCACTACAACTTTGACTCCACTCATTGCCTTTACCTCTCCGAAGTGCCTATGGCTGTCTCTGCCAGAAAGGCATTCTTGGGGAGATGTTTTCCTCCCGAGAGAGCAGCACACGCCCTGTGAACCTGACCACCGCCTTCAGGTGCAGCTCTGTAAAACAACCTCCCATGCCTCTGCTCTGCATTACTCCAGAGTCATTTAGGTGACTCTTGCAATTGCAGTACAAAGGCAAACGACAACCAAAGCAGTTCACTGTCAGATCAGGACAGGCCAAAGGCTCCAGGATCCTCCTGCTGGATTGGGCCAGAGCTGCAGCTGTACTTCTGCTTTCTCTTTCTCTTTCAGATTTTGGCGACCGTCCTCCTTGGACTCTTCCTGGCTCCTGCCCTGGGAGTTTTTGTAAGTAAGTGCCCCAGGCACAGGCTGTGGTGGGAGAGGGTTTCAATCTCTCATCCATTATTAGCCAAAGGGATTTCAATGTGAAGCTGGAAAAGCACAACTCAGCAAAGTTCAATAGCAAAGTTCCCTCTATCTCTGATGGGATGGGAGAATGGGAGAGAGGCAATCGAGCTGGAATGGAGCTAGAATGATTCCCACAGAGACCAGAGACCAAGTGGGTCACAAGTCTTACCAGGCCACAACTAACCAGGTATTCTGGCATCGTTCCAGGTTGGGCAGCAAACGGGCAGGAGTGTTCCCCGGGCAGGATGTGTTCCCCGGAAAGCCGGTGTTCCCCGGGCAGGAGTACCCTCAGGTACGGACTGGGAGGCTCTGATCCTCCAACTGGCAGCATTCGCAACCAAGGCAAGACAGTGCCAGATTGTGCCAGGCCCCAGCACTTGGAACCAAGACAAAACTGTGTTGGTGGCTGCTGACAACACAACGTGGGCCAGGTGTTCTGGACCACCACACGCATGCATTGCTGCTCCTTCTGTACTCCCTGCTTGAGGACTTTTCCCTGCTTCTTTCCCCATCCTTTCAGAAGACAGAGATCAACTGACTTGAAAGTCTAAAAGTGCTGTGGAATTTTGTTTTCTGTATCCAGAACCCAAACCTGAACCAGCAAACCACCATTGTTGTGGGCAGCCAAATTCTGATCCTCAACAGGCAGCAGCGTGTGGCTATCATTGAGAAGAAGAGCCCCCAGGGTCATGGAACCATTTGGAACTACAGGACGGTGAGTGGCAAGGGGCAGGTACAGGAAATGGACTGGGAGGCCAGCTCCTTCAAGCTGAACTACAGGACTTGTTTCTTTCCTCTTTCCTGCAGTCCAACTTCTGGGGCAAAACTATCCACATTCTTCCCTCTTTCACACAGGCTTGTTCCCAACTTCTTTAGTGCGCCCCTCACCCCTCCTTCTTGTCCCTAACTTCACTTTGCAGGGGTGATTGCCACCAAGTGACTTCAGAGAGAGTTTGCTACATTTCCACCATGAACAGAGCCTGATGCCCACCTTTGATGCTCTGCCCAGACTGGCCGAACAGAACAGGGTAAGAGTCCAGAGGAGGCCTTCCCTGGGAAGTTGTACAGTACTGCAAAGGAAACCCATGGCAGACACACAGCTGCTTTCATGAGCTTGAAACCCACATTAACTTCAAAAGCCATTTAGGTCACTCCATGGGGTGTGAAGTTGTATCACAGCCCTCAGGCAGGAGAAGGGATTGGAAATTCACTCCAAACAAAGCACTCGGGAGCAGTTCAGAGCAAGGAACATGCACAGCATTGAGGGCTGGCGGCACTGATCTTGCTGAATGCTGCTATCTCATGTCTCTAGCTGCAGGGAGTGAAAGGACAACCTACACAGGACATCATCTACGTCATCAGGAGACCTATCCTCAACCTCCAGTCCTATGGAGCAGAGGTTGTCGCTATGTGCACAGGACTCACCACCTATGAGACTTATGAAGTTCGGGGTGAGTGCAAGCAAGTGAATGCTGGGGTGGCTGCATGTGACCCAGCACCACAGTGCAACGTGCCTGCTGTTAAGGGCAGCCAACGAGTGCACAGATCTCTTCACACCATCTTCCCTCTTGCCTCACGGCACCTTTCTTTTTGTTGTCTTTCCCAAGGACCCCAATACACTGTCACCAGGGATCATGCACCAGACTCGATGTCCTGAACCTGCTGGACCTTTTCTACTGCCGTGCCAACAACAAGGTCTAAAACCTTATGCTGCTTCAGCCAAGGGCAGCTGCTCCATCGCTGCTGCACCAAGCCAGCCTCAAAGCTCTTCCTCCCTGGCATCCCTCTTGCAGCAGTTCCCTTCTCAATGATGCAGATGCTCAGTTGTGACCTTACCTTTCCAATAAAGTCCTCCACATGCATTAACTCTGGCTAGCCTCTCATTGCTGTATCCTTGATCATCTGTGCACACACCAAGAAAACCCTTTGGACGTCTGTCTTTTACCCCCTATGGAACTCTCCAGCCCAGCACAGCCATTAGAGAGGCAAAATCATTTCCTTCCTCCTTCAAATGTAGAGGGGGCGAGTGTCACTGTGTGCAGATGACAAGGCAGCAGCACGCAGAGATGAACTTCTTTCCCTTTCCCAAGGAGATGTCTCACAGCACAAATCTTCACTTCCATGGCATGAACGGAGAAGAAAGGAGGAGGATGCAACGAAATGGCCTCCTGAGAGGAGTAGCAATCTAATTTGTAGGATTTACAGAGTTGTTCTGTTCCTAAAATAGAGGCCTGCATGTTAGCCAGAGCATGGCAGGGGCTGGCCAGAGGCATCACATTGAACACCAGACAAGGAGACAGGCAACGACCCTCCATTTCCATTGCCCTCACACTGATCCCCACAGGCCTCAATTGTACACTCCAAAAGGATGCAGATTCACTGAGGCACACCTCAGGCCCAGGCACCTGAATGATCAGCATGAGCACATCTCACTGCTAGCAGAGGAGAGGCACTGAATGTTCTTTGTTGCTGCTGATCTCCAATCTTATTTTTGGTATGACACCACTCTGATTCCTTCATGCAGCACAGGGTCTCTTTCTGCTCAGCATGAGGCTCCACGTGACAGAAAGAGGCCAGAATCAAAGCTGAGGAGGCATTTCCACTTCTTTTGAGCCATTCTAGATTATCCTAATAAAACCTTTCAGCTCTTGTCACACCCAGCCTTGTGTTCTCCTTGGCATTCCTCCAGTCAGCTCCCATTTGCTTCATGCTGCTGTGAGAGAGTTCTATGAAACTAAAAATACAGCAAGGGCTTCCTCCAAGGTACATCTGCCAGCCCTCACCACCCTCCAGCACTGCAGAAGATTCTTGTAGTCCAGCAGGTGACAAGTAACAGCTGAGAGCAGGTCACATCACATGTCCACAAACCCATCTCCCACCTCTCAGATGCAAGGATTTGGGATTCAAATGATCTGGGATTGATAAAGCCACTGTGGCCCCTGAGCCATGCTGAAGGCAGCAGACAATACTCAGGGCCAGGAGAGCTCTGAGCATGGTCAGGAGAAGGATACTTTGACAACACTGCACAGGCTGAAGAGGCACAACTTCTCCATTTATCACTCCCATCCAAACTCCAGTGAGGAGCACATTTAACAGCTGAGAGGTGAGGGCACATGTCCACAGCCCTATCTTCCACCTCTCAGATGCAGGGAACTGGAATTTTCTAAAGTCAGATAAGAATAGTTAGGACAGAGCTCCAAATAAAGCTGAGGCTTCAGGCTGGGGGGAGTGTCTAGATGATCATTGCCACCTTAGACCCAGCGGTGTCAGGACCCTTTCACCTTCCTGCCTCCAAGGGCTTAACTAGTGCTGTCTGAAGAGCTGATCACACTGCACAGACTCCCAAGGGGAAGACAGGGTTTGCATTCTGCTGAGTCACAGGGCTCTCAGAGTGGGGACACATGTGCTGTGCTTTGCCCTTGGTCATTAGCTCACTCTGAGGTCTCTTCACAATAGCTGAAGCTGCACGTGGAGTTTGCATTAATCCCTCTTCAAAAGTGATCTAGAAGCAGCAGAGTGCCTCAAAATGGTTAAAAGCAAAGCAAAGCAATATAAACACAACACAGAGGAGGTGAGGGCAGGCTGTTGAGAAGGCACAGCCAGCAACCCTATTTTCTACAGCACTAACACCCCCTGCTCCCAGACTGCTCTGGGCATCCATTAGAAATAAGGCTTGGGAACCAGCTGCACAGCCTCTTAGATGCCAGCACAGCCATTCCCTGAGCCACACCTTGAGTCCTGTGTCCACTTCTGGGCTCCTCAGTTTAAGAAGGACATTGAGATACTTGAATGTGTCCAGAGAAGGGCAACAAGGCTGGGGAGAGGCCTTGAGCACAGCCCTGTGAAGAGAGGCTGAGGGAGCTGGGGTTGCTTAGCCTGGAGAAGAGGAGGCTCAGGGGAGACCTTCTTGCTCTTTACAACTACCTGAAGGGAGGTTGTAGCCAGGTGGGGGTTGGTCTCTTCTCCCAGGCACCCAGCTGCAGAACAAGAGGACACAGTCTCAAGCTGCACCAGGGGAAATTCAGGCTGGAGATGAGGAGAAAGTTCTTCCCAGAAAGAGGAATTGGCTACTGGGATGTGCTGCCCAGGGAGGTGGTGGAGTCAGCATCCCTGGAAGCGTTCAACAAAAGGCTTGGATGTGGCACTTGCAGCCATGGTTTAGTCAGGAGGTGTTAGGGGATAGGTAATAAGTTGGACATGATGATCTCTGAGGTCTTTTCCAACCTGGCTGGTTCTGTGATTCTATGATTCTGTGTTTTCTCCCTTGTGATTCAATATGACAAGTGATATCTTTTCATCTCCAGCTTGGCCTGATGCTCTTCATAAGGAAGAGGTTACCCACATACACAGAGGAAGTGACCCTGGTTTGAAGAGCTGATGGGACAGACCCAAATTGCCAGAAGAATAATGAAAAACAGGCTGAGGTGTAGCAGCAGAGGCAAGAACATCAGAGCAGGGCAAAGTTACACAAAAGAAGGGACAAGGGAGTTCCTGAGCCCTTGGACATCCAGAGGAATCCAGGGAAGGGAAAATGCCTTCTTGGCCACTGGGTGTCAGCCCGGAGTCACAGCTTGAAATGTAAATGCCCACACCTCATCCCCGGGAGATCTGGCGTCCTGCACCACACAAGACAGAGCAGCTCTGCCGATACCAGCACAGCTGGGCTGAATTGATCTTTAGAAGACAGGGCTAAGGAATGTGAGCACATTCCCTGATGGAAGGGAATGATTCCTGTACAAGGAAAATGTGTTTGTGTCAGGGTAGGCAGCTGATTGATTCTCCATGCAGGGTGCTGGAACAGCTGCCTGAAGTGCCATGAAAACAAGAGACCATCAGCTGGAGATCTTGACTGAAGCCGTTATCCACCAAACAGGTCAGACCTTTGGGAGCCCCCAAAGGCCTCTTCCAAAACTTCTCACAAGGAGCACATCACTCCCTAGAGCTCTGCACTTTGATGTGCCCCAGCAGCCTCATCTCACAGGACTGAAACAGCAGAGCCTTCAGGCACACAAACCAGGAGGTGGCAGCTCTGCCTCTTTCTCACAGCTACCCACAAGCAGCATCTGCCCCCACATTCTGCACATCCAGGCCTGGTGCAGAGCTAACCTGCAGTTTGTGCAGCACCACAGCCACCTCAGCAAGAGGCTCTCATGCACCTTTCTGACACTGTGCTTTATTGCTGAGGGGTTTACAAAGCCTGATCCCCTGACATGGATCTTCTGCCCATGCAGTGTTGAGCTGTGCTGGTACTCTCCTGGCAGGCCAAGAGAGAAAGGGAAAGACTCAGCCCTGCACTCCCAACTGCCCTGGAGTTTAGGTATGGAAGCCCAAACTATCCCTCTGCAAACCACTTGGTTTTGCTTCTCTGGCTCTAGAGAAGCTCTGACTTCCAAGTGATCTCCACTTCCCTCAGGTCAGAAGAAGGTGACCCATCATTTGGCACTGCCACCCTCTGAGTATCATTGAGACAAAAGAACCTTGTCATCAAATGCCGAGAATAATTGTACCCTTTCTGTTCTCTCAGGTGAGATTATACTATCATCATAACTCTCCTGGTGACTCACAGGGCTTTTCCAGGTACCTTTTGTACACAGGTACTTTATCTGGTAATGGGAGAAAAGTAAAGAGTGGAGGAACACCTTAAAAATCAACAAAATTCACTAAGCTAAGAATGTCACGCATGCCTGGCTGCTGCAGCTGCTATGAATAATTGGATTTGCTGTCAAATATTTGGATTAGGTAAACAAGCACCTCTGAACGTGCTGTAAGACTGCAAAACAAACCCAGATATCTGAGGCTGTACCTATCCACCGTCTTGAGCTGACTCAAGAGCAGGGGACAACATTCCTGGGCAGAGAGACTCGGACGTTCGTGCCGGCCGGCTGAAAAGCCAAACCATTTTGCAGGGATTGTGGAAGCATCAAGGCAGGGCAGCTCTTACATTCTATTACACTGTGGCTCTCTCTAATCACCAAACTTCTGAGAAATTTCAGAACTGCTCACTTCCTCCAATGAGCCCTTAGTCTGGTGGTACTTTGATGGAGAGGCTCTGTTAAGACACTGAAGACTGGAAAGCAAATCCCCATGGAACGAGGGCCACAACAAAGGTGAACAAAAGAGCTCAGTGATTTCTGTGATTTAGAACCAAGCTCATGATTCCCATGGACTGTTTTAACATCTTATGCACAGCAAGATTACCTTCTCCATTGATCTCACAGAGGGTTCACCTATGGATAACTATTAGGCTGAGTCCTTCACCACACAGGCACCAAGCATTTATGACAGATTGTATTACGCAGCTGTTCTGTGGCTCTTTTTTCCTCACTTAAAATTTACTACAAAATACATTGATCTTACCATGTCAAGTTTTATTTCATGCTCCTGTGTGCAATGAATTTGATCAGGCTGCTACCAAAATCTCTTCTTCTCAGGGCACTTCCCAATGAAATCAGTCACGATTCTGCTAGTAACATAAACCCATTCAAGACTGAGCTTTGAGGTATGACCAAATAAAAGGAGCACACATCCATTAACAGCAGGTCTTGGCTGCCATCACAATGAAGTTCCCTGTAAGTACACCTAGCAGGACTGCATGAAGCTGTTAAGGCTGGAATGTTGAGCCTTTCTTGCTGCCTAGCAAACTATGCCTGATTGATAAACAGCAATTTCACCCCTGCAGCCAAATGGGTTGGGGCTGCAGGGGTGGAATTGCACCGATTTCGCTCCACCTGCCTGCACAACATGGAAGGGAGAAGTGCTCTGCCACAAGGATTGGAGGTGCTGGAACATGTCCAGAGAAGGGCCACGAGGATGAGCAGAGGGCTGGAGCATCTCTCCTATGAGGTCAGACTGAAGGAGTTGGGGCTGTTCAGTCTGGAGAAGAGAAGGCTCCAAAGTGACCTAATTGTGGCCTTCCAGATCTGAAGGGGGCTACAAGAAGGCTGGGGAGGGACTTCTCAGGATGTCAGGTAGTGATAGGCCTAGGGGGAATGGAATGAAGCTGGAGGTGGGGAGATTCAGGCTGGACATGAGGAGGAAGTCCTTCCCCATGAGAGTGGTGAAGCCCTGGAGTGGGTTGTCCAGGGAGGTGGTTGAGGCCCTGTCCCTGGTGGTGTTTTAAGCCCAGGCTGGATGAGGCTCTGGCCAGGCTGCTCTAGTGTGGGGTGTCCCTGCCCATGGCAGGGGGGTTGGAACTAGATGATCCTTGTGGTCCCTTCCAGCCCTGACTGATCCTAAGGCTGAGGCACACATATGAAATGGAGGAAGGGCAACGTTCCCTCAGCCACAGCTCGGGTGCCAGCCCGTCAGCTCAGCAACTTCGAAGTCATGGCACAGATGTGTGTGGGAGAACCACCATGAGACATGGGAGACTCCAAGTGCACTGCTGTGACCCAGGGGGGATTTAACATCAGCCTGAAAAAATGCAGGGTCAGTTGCAAAGAGTCAGACTTTGATTTTTGTGTATACATAGATGTGTGTATTTAATGCTGAGGTAGCACAGGTCTTGCCACAGTGCCATTTTGAGAAACAAAACCTAGTTTGCCGCCTGGATTGGTCTAAAAAGATTGCACCAAGATTGCCTGTATGGGAAGCTTCAAGACTGAAGTACTATTTCATGGTATATTTCCAACATGAAGTTGGAAACAAGGCTGCTTTGTTGCCTTATTTTCTCAGTCCAAATCTAATCAGGCTTCTCTGTTCTTTCAGGATTTAACTTCTTGACTTGCACAGGTGAATGTTAAGATTAATGGGCTGCCCGTTATTACTGTGATTAATTATTCCTGATGAAGTATTGAGGAAGAAAATTCACAGATCTCTGCACCCACGAGCAAGATATTAGCCTTGGCACAGTTTCAGTTGTCTCTTCTGCTCTATGCAGAGGCTCTTGTCTCTCAGAAGATCAACTCTCATTGGACTGTGCTGGGTTTTTATCAATTCTTGAGGAGAATGCAAGCAACTTGCAAAACCAAATTGCTCCAACTAGTACAAAACGAGTTCAAACCCTCAGTTTTGTATGCAAGTGGTTCAATACCTAACTCATAAGCACTTGTGGTCTGAAGTCCAGACTTAGTAAGTCTGCCAGAGTTAGTTATATTTGAACTACTTACTAATATCACAGAATCACAGAAACATTCAGGTTGGAAAAGAGCCTCAGGATCCCCAAGTCCAGCCATTAACCCCCTCTGCAAGGTTCACCCCTAAACCATATCCCCAAGCACCACCCAAACCACCTGGGCCACCTGGGAAATCACAGATCTGCACTTTCCCTACACTAATGCAAATGGCAATGTAAAGCTGAGGGCCTTCCCTCAGCAGGCCACAGCAGCACTGCCAAGCAATGCTGCTCTGTTGTTCTCTTACCCCACAGAAGGTAGAGTACAAAGATTTGAAACACTTTGCAGGAACAGAAAACTGAACGGGGGGGGGGGGGGGCGGAATAGGTCCAAAGAGTGACTTGAGTATAACTAAACTAACATCATATATAATATAATATAATATAATATATATAAATATATAATATAATATAATCATATATATATATAATAATATATTGTATATATATAAAAAGAATATAATGACTAGACTAGACTAGACTAGACTAGACTAGACTAGACTAGACTAGAATAGAATAGAATAGAATAGAATAGATAGAATTAACCAGGTTGGAAGAGACCTTTGTGATCATCCAGTCCAACCTATCATCCAACACCAGCTAATCAACTAAACCATGCAGCCAAGCACCCCATCCAGTCTCTTCCTAAACACCTCCAGTAATGGTGACTCCACCACCTCCCTGGGCAGCACGTTCCAATGGGCAATCTCTCTCTCTATGAAGAACTTCTTCCTGATATCTAGCTAGCCTAAACCTCCATTACATATAATATAGTACACTGTAATATAGGTCAGATTAGATTTATTATAGTATTATATAACCCTTGTATTTGGATATCCACAGGTGTTTTAAGAGAAATGCAGGATGCTGAGAGAACCTCATTTGTGAGGGGGGTTGGGGTTTAAACACACAAAGGGGTCCTGTGAGACAGCGACAGCAGCTCTAACACAGCCTGTCAGGAACAAAATACTTCCACACCGCCAGACACTGAAGCTGGAGGGGCAGAAATATGTGGGGCTGCTCCCACACAGGCTGCTGAGGAGCCGCAGCCCCAGCCCCCAACACCGCCTCAGCAGCATTTTCCCGCCCTTTGTCCTGCCCCTTGCTCCTCTCGCCCTCACACGCCCAGTGCCGCCCCAGCTCTGCCCTGCTGCTGCCACCCCCTGCTCTGCACTCACGGCACCAGGCTCCTGCATTCTACCAGCCACAGGGGCGATTCCTGCACTCCCAGCACCAGGCTCCTGCATTCTACCAGCCACAGGGGCGATTCCTGCACTCCCAGCACCAGGCTCCTGCATTCTATCAGCCACAGGGGCGATTCCTGCACTCCCAGCACCAGGGTCCTGCATTCTATCAGCCACAGGAGCAATTCCTGCACTCCCAGCACCAGGCTCCTGCATTCAATCAGCCACAGGAGCGATTCCTGCACTCCCAGCACCAGGCTCCTGCTTTCTATCAGCCACAGGGGCGATTCTGTACTCCCAGCACCAGGCTCCTGCATTCTATCAGCCACAGGGGCGATTCTGTACTCCCAGCACCAGGCTCCTGCATTCTATCAGCCACAGGAGCGATTCCTGCCCTGCTCCATGCAAATCTTCTCCACATTTCTCTCCAGGTTTTATCTTCCCTCTCCCCAGGTGCAGTGCCACAGGCAGGTGCTGGTCAGTGCCGTCTGCCCCTGCAGCGCACAAACCTGTGCTTTGTCACACTCTTCATGCTGGTGAAGAACCAGGCATAGAACCACCGCTGCCATAACAGGATGTGTCCAGAGGGCTCTTTGCACTTGCAGACTGGAACCCCTGAACTCAGGAACAGACTTCACTCTTGCCTTGCAGCACTGACTGCCAGTTGTTTTCATACATAAAAACCCAAACCAAACCTAACCAAGCAAACAAAAAACCAAATCAAACCTGACCAACCACCAATGTGACAAAAGCAACAAAACCCCCAAACATGCTGGATTCCTGTTGCAGAGCCAGTTGGGACTCTTCACAGTGACCCCTGCCACAGACTCGGGAGCGCACAACCTGCAAGCCAGCAGCTTGGCACAAACCCCAGGCATGCAGGAGCCTCCCTAGCACAGTGATCACCTGTGTCAGTTCAGCACCACAGAAAATAACTGGGGCAAGGTGAGAACAGTGTCTGGTGCCACCTAAAATAACCAAGAGTCCTCCAGAGCCTGGCCCAGATCTGTAATGTTTCAGCCTGCACAGCCTCTCTCAGGTAAAGCCTCTCTCAGAGCCAGTGCTGCCTTGGGCCATAGGTTTTGGTCAGCCCTGTGGTTACCTGCTTACGCAGTTACATGCAAGACATTCTGGAAGGTACAAAGGCTCTTATTTGTTTGTCTACTGCGAGGATTCTGGGGTTTGCTTTTCTTTTTTTACCCTAGGCTGTCTGCACTTAGGTTATGGTGAGGATTTTCTGAAGTAATTAGTTTCTGTCAGAAAGCTGCTATAGAACATGTTTGTTTTTTTCACTGCAATGGATCCTTATCTGATAATTATCAGGCTGTGGCAGGTCAAAATTTACAGAAGTACAGTCCCCGTATTTATGAAGCTGTTACAGCAGGAAATAATTATCAGTGACATCTAGGCAGGGATACAAATTACAGAATTATTTTGTTTCAACCTATTGCTCCCACACCTAATTCTGAAAATGTATATAGGTGGGCAGGCCACATGTTAACTGCACCAGTTCAGCTCTGCAGTCAAGATGAAGTGCACTGTGAGTATAGATGCTCTTTTTTTCCACCCCTGATAAACTACAACTTTGATTCCATTCATTGCCTTATCTCTCAGTGCAGACCCTGTTAACCTAAGCAGATGGGGAGCTAAGGACTTTTTGGAAGGTTTAACTATTCAGTCTCCAAGCAGCAGCATCCATGTCCATGTTTTGTCAGTGCTTTAGTGGATCAACCACTCTCTTGTAGTGCCTAAGGAGAAAGAGATTAAATTCCTTCACCTCATTCTTGTGAAACCTCTGTGTATGAGTAGAGAGGTCTCAGAAGCACATTCAGATTCAGCTTTGAAAGCATCAACCTCCCATGCACCTGCTTTGTATTATGCTAGGGTAAGGCAAGGATGAGTCACTTAGGTGAGTCTTGTAATTCCTGTAGGAAAGCAACAGGGGACCCAAGGAGTTTACTTACAGACCAGGACAGGAAAAAGGCTCTAGGATCCTCATGCTGGATTGCATAGCCAGAGCTGCAGCTACACTTTGTATTGCCATTTCCATTTCAGATTGTGGCTACCATCCTCCTCGGACTCTTCCTGGCTCCAGCCCTTGCTGATGTACGTGAGTGGAGTGACCAAGTTACATTGCTGCTGGTTCTGGATTCCCTGCTTCTTGAGTTTTCCTTGCTTTCCACATCCCTTTGGGAGGAAAGCAATCTAAAACTCCTTTCAATGCACAAAACTCTGAAACCACCAGATGACAATTGTAACACACAGAAATCATTCCTGGAATTCTTAAGGCTACTCCAGGATGCCACAGCCTTCATTGGCACAGCAAATACTGTGCTCACTTGTGGCAGTTTTAGGCTGATGCCTAGGAGATTTTCCACAGTAGAAATCCATCACATCACCCAAGGCAGTCCCTGTTGGCCAGCATTTATTCTATTATAGCAGTCATTTCCTAAAGCTTCTGAGATAACTCACCTGAAAGTCTAAAGCTGTTGTTTACTTCTATATTCTGAAATTAGAAGAACAAAATCACCAGAAAGTCTCCATTCCCGGAGGCAGCCAAACTCTGACCCTCAACAAGGAGTGGCGTGTGGCAACCGTTGAGCAGAAGAGCAACCAGGGGGCATGGAAAACCATCTGGAACTATGATGCGGTGAGTGGTGAGGGACTGCTTCAGGGAAAGACAAGGGGCCCAGCTCCTGTGAAGCTGACCACACCACAGGACGTGTTTTCTTTCCTCTTAGCAGCTGGAGTCCAGCTTCTGGGGTAACATCTACCTTCATTTGTTACCTGTTTAATTCAGACTTTATTACAACCTCAATTATTGGAATACTGAATTCCTATTAAAGCAGGATAATATTTACTAGCTTCCCTTTACAGGGCTTCATTGCAAGCAAAGTGCTGCCAGAGAGAGCTTGCTACATTTCCATAATGAACCGAAAGAAGATGCCCAGCTTTGATGCTCTGCCCAGACTGGCTGAACAGAACAATGTAAGATTCAAGGGGAGGAGTTACTCGGGGGATCGTGCAGCACTGCACAGGAAACTGATGCCAGAGACATGACCTTCTTTTTTTCACAAGCTTTTAAACCAACAGAGGCATCTTAAAGCCATTTAGATCCCACCACTGAATGTGCAGTTGTACCAGTTTCTGTGCCATTTTGCACTAGCAGAATGTGAAGCTGGCAGAGGCAGCACAGCCTATTTTTCAGGATCTCACATTCCCTGTAGGCTGAAAAATTGCTGGTTTTGTTTAGGCAGCTCTAGTTGCAGAAGGACAAACAATCCCAGTAGTGAGGGGGAAAAAAGTTTATATAAGATTTCAGACTTGCAAAACGTTTTCAGAAAGGGCCAGGTGCCACCTGAGGAGGAGTGCAGCCCACAGGAGTAGCACAGGCACTTTGACAACCATCTCAGCATCCAGCATACTAACTTTTTGTAGATCCTGGGTTCTCCTGAAGCCTGAGAACTCAGTCCTTATGAAAATCCTGCCTTTAGAGGGCAAGAAGGCATAAGGGAGAGCAACAAAAGTAGAGGCTTGAGCAAAAATTTACCTGCAGCTACTTCCAGGCTTCCCTGTACTGAGGTCCCCCCTGAAGTTTATCTCAACTCCAGGCTTACTAGCAAGGAAGAAGCAGATTGGAGTGGGATTTCAGGAATCCTCTGCTAAACTTCCTTCTTAATTTGAAAGCCTCAGTCAATCCCAATCATCCCTGCTAAGTGTGTCTTTACCCTGGAGTTCAGCAAGCAAGTTGCTTAACTGTGGTTTTTTTCTTTCTTGAGAGGATGAGATTTTCAGCAGCGGCAGGGTTTCGGTTTTGTGAAGGGTGGTGTGGCCTGGGACATCACCAGGGACAGGGAGGGGGGGGTGTGTGCTCTTAAAAGGAAAGGAGTAAGCAAAGCATTCCCCACCCTGCTTCCCTCTCCCTGCCCAGCTATGTTTCTTCTGAGGGAATTTAAGTCTTCAGGTTGCTAAGAAACAGTTTATATTGGGAAACTCTCCGTGGCATTAATTATTTTTGGACAGCAACACCTAAAAGTAGTTCTGAATCATTTCACTCTGAATTGCATTTGCATTTTGAATGCTGCTTTGCAGAGGCTATTGTTCACATCTCCATTTCCCTTAGGGGGTAAGAGAGGTCTCTCTGTTCGACAGCCTTTCCTCCACAGGAATTGGCTGAGCCAGAACAGGAGTCCTGTGGCTGTTGGTGGATGATGAGACATAAAACCAGCAGGCAGCTCAGGTCATAACAGAAAACCTGGGCACCAAACTCTGTCCAGACAGCAAAGCATCAAATAGGAGAACAGATTGG
This sequence comes from Colaptes auratus, assembly GCA_015227895.2. NCBI lineage: Eukaryota > Metazoa > Chordata > Aves > Piciformes > Picidae > Colaptes > Colaptes auratus. The sequence continues at coordinate 3,672,379 of JAAWVA010000037.1, forward strand.
AAAGTGGTTTGAAACAGAGCACTCAGGAGCAGTTCAGAGAAAACTCTCCCACTGAACTCTCAGCCTTCTCTGAGAGGCCATGAGCACAACTGCAAATCACTGCCAAGTGTGGCTGCTGCCCTCTTTGGTTCCACTTTTGTAAGGCTGAAGGAAGAACTTCTGCCATGATTCCAAGTTACAACCTGAGTACCTCTCGGGGAGAGGTCAGTAAGGGACTGAGGAGATACACCTGTAGGAAGTCTGTGCTGACTGCACAATTCTTTTCTTGTTCCAGTGCTTAACTGAGCTTCCAGTTCTCTTTAGCCTCCCTCCACCCTGACTCCCTTAGAAAGATCTGCCCTGGGAGCTGCCTTCAGTGTTGTACTGCACCAGAGTCACACAGAAGATGAGGAGACAGTGCCCAGTAGAGCTGTGAGGGAACACCAAGCAGTGAGGCACCATTCCAGAAACAGGGATATGTTTAGCATCCAATGGAGGGAGGCACTGCACTTGCTGAGTGTTGTCATTTCGTGTTCAGGGCCTGAAAGGACATGGACACCCTTCAAAGGACATCACATTCACCCTCATCAAGAGGCCTATCCGTGACCTCAAGTCTTACGGACCAGACATCTTCTCTATGTGCAGAGGACTCCCAACCTATGTGGCTTATGAATATCATGGTGAGTGCAAGCCAGGAAGGAACTCCTAGAATCAGAGAATTACCAGGGCTGGAAGGGACCTCAAGGATCAGCCAGTTCCAACCTCCCTGCCATGGGCAGGGACACCTCACACCAGATCAGGTTGCTCACAACCACATCCAGCCTGGCCTTCAAACCTCCAGGGGTGTTTTTAATGGTGCTGGTAACTAGCCAAACATTCTTTTTCCTTGGGGAATAATGCACAAACACTGCTGCAGGATGCCAGCTATTGCTGTGGAGGCTGCTGTAAATCCACAGTCTTGCTGGGGGTGCCATGATCATACCTGGATCCCTTGCACTGGAATTTCTTGTAGGGTGAGGGGAAAAAAATTATTTCACATATCTATAAAGGAAGTGGGTTTGATTCACAGGAGCTAGTCCTGAGGCAGCAGCAGCAGCAAAGTACTCTGAGCCTTTCTGCAAGCTGGTTGTCTGCAAACTCTGGCATGATAAAGATGCTCTGCAGATCAGGCCCAGGCTGCTGTGTTCTGACACAGCAGCAATCCCACCTACTTGCTGCTGCCTTTGGTTTGAGAATTGCTTTGGTCCTGGGGATGGCCCCACGTGACTGAACATGCCAGTACACTGTCCCCAGTATTAAGAGCTGCCAGCAAATGCACAGATCACTTAACAGCATCTTTCCTGTCACCTCATGGCATTTTATTTGAATGTTTTATTTTACTTTATTTGTTTCTGAAGGACCCCAATATGGAATCAGTTCATGCAAGAGACTTGATGCCATGCAAATATTGGGCCTTAGATACTGTCATGCCAATATCAAGGCCTGAAGATCTTACCCTGCCTGAACCAAGTGCAGCTGCTCCATCACTGCTGCACCAAGCCAGCTCCAGTGCTGTTCCTCCCTGGCATCTCCTCCCTCGGAGTTTCCTTCCTGGTGATGCAGATGCTGAGTTGTGACCATACCTTTCCAATAAAGACCTCTAGTATGGATTAACTCTGGTTAGTTTCTTATTGTTATATCCTTTATCATCTATGCACACATCCAGAAAGTGTTTGGAGTGCATCTCCTGTACCCCTTTGGAGCATTCCAAATGATCTTTTCAAGGGTGCACACAGGGCACAGCCTAGAGGGTACAAGTGTCACTGTGTGCAGGTGACAAAGGCAGCACATGGAGCTGAGGCCTTCCTCCCTTTTCCAGGGAGAGAGGCCTCACAGAAGAAATCTTCACTCATGTGGCATGAAAGGGAGACAGAGAGGAGGAGGATGCAAAGAATTTGCCTTCCTGAGAGGATGAGGAGTCTGATTTGTAGGATTTACAGAGTTGCTCTGTTCCTAAAACAGAGGCCTCCATTTTAGCCATGGCAAGGACTGGCCACAGACATCACATTGAACACTCAGGGCATGAAGCTTTGCTCCAAAGACTTGTGTACAGGATAAACACAGATAGTGATCCCCAGGAGACACTGCCAGATTAGCTCAGACTTTCAGTTGTGTGTGGTCATTGCAGTGCAGTTCCACGTCTTGTGACTCCAGCCCCAAGTCTCTGCCTGCCTGCACACCCCCACAGCACATCTACACATTTCCTTCATGCTGCTGGGATAAGAGTTCTGAGGAACTAATACAGCAAGAGCAGCCTCACTGCAAATCTGTCAGGCCACACCACTCTCCAGCACTGCAGGAAGCTGCTGTAGTCCAGCAGGTGACATTTAACAGCTGACAGCAGGTCATGGCACATGTTCACAAACCCATCTCCCACTTCTCAGACCTCTCAGATGCAAGGATTTGGGATTCAAAATGATCTTGGGAGTTAATAAAGCCACTGTGGCCCCTGAGCCATGCTGAAGGCAGCAGACAATACTCAGGGCCAGGAGAGCTCTGAGCATGGTCAGGAGAAGGATACTTTGACAACACTACACAGGCTGAAGAGGCACAACTTCTCTGTTTATCACTCCCATCCAAACTCCAGTGAGGAACACAGGCAGAATGAATCTCTTCCAAAGAAAGCCTTCAGGGAGGAGCAGGATCAGGAGAGACAAAGAACCCTCTCCCCAGGAAATGCTCACATTCTCCCTCTTCACAGCACCTTGAACAGGCTGAGTCAGGCACTGCCAATCCAGCAATGTGGTTTGGTTTGTTTCCAGATCCCCTACGACTATGAGAAGTGCACTCAGGAGATCTGAATCCTTCATTCCATGCAGCTCTGCTCCCTCCTGCTGGGCAGCTGTGCTCATGCTTCTGCCTTAAATCCAGACCAACCCAACTACCGATTCTAATGTGAGAAAGTAGAGCAATCCAGGGAAGGAAAAAGCCTTCGCGGCCTCTGGGTGTCAGCCCGGAGTCACAGCTTGTCCACTTGAAATGTAAATTCCCACAGCTCATCCCCAGGCAGATCTGACGTCCTGCACCACACAAGGCAGAGAAGCTCTGCTGATACCAGCACAGTTGGGCTGAATTGCACCTTTAGAAGACAGGGCCAAGGAGTGTGAGCATATTCCCTGGCAGCAGGGAATGATTCCTGTACAGGGATAATGTGTTTGTGCTAACAGCCTTGGTCAGCACTGGCAGCTGGCTCCATCTTGATTCTCCATGCAGGGTGCTGGAACAGCTGCCTGAAGCACCCTGGAGACAAGAGACCATCCTCTTGAGACGTCTACAGAAGCCATTATCCACCAAGCAGGTCAAACCTTTGTGAGCTGAAGGGAACCACCCCCACAAGCACTCACATGAGTGCTCACCAAAGACACAGAGATGGGAGCAGATGATAAAACAAGAATATCTTTGATACCCATTTCCTGAGGCAAATCCTGTTCACAACCCCCAACAGCATCAGCTGGAGCTTAATTAGGCATTGAACTTAATTAGGCAGGCAACTGAAGCACCTTCCTTCTTGACTCTCTCACAGGAGGCATACAGCACACCCATTCTCCCCAGGAGTCTTGTGAGATCTTGCTGTAGTCTTCACATTATTTTTGTCTCTGGCATTTTCAGTCAGGGAGGGACAGGGAAAGTTTCCAACACTGCTTCCAAGGTCTCAAGAGCTTCTTATTAAGGAGCTGCTTTTCTCAGTGTGTTTATTACCAGGTCATAAACAAAAAGATGCATTCTCCAGATGGGCATATGAAGAGGACTATCCCTGCAGAAAGCCAGGGATACAGCCCGAGCTGTGGTGTCCACCTTGTCAGCAGCTCCACCATCTCACAGTGCTCTCAGCTTCATCTTACGCCTCATTCCCTGGCTCTTCCCAACCTTTCCTGGGCTTTCTGTCAGCCTGAATCCACAGCTACACAGAAAATCTGATCTCCTCCATTTCCCCCTCCTTCCCCTCTGCTAGCTTCAGGCCAAAGTTATCTTCCTGAGGAACATCTTTTTAGCTTTTGTTTGTTTGGTTTTTAAGCTGTATGTTCCCCTGAGGGGCACTCAAAACAAGGTAGAGAGATGATCAGCCTGCTTTAATCTTTAGGCAGACACAGGCCATAAGCCAGTGACAAGAAGAGACTTTACCAGGCTGTAGCAGGAGTCCTGAACTGGACCTCAGATCAGAAGCTAACCCCAAGGATTCCAAAATTTCTGAAGAGGAGCACATCAACCCCCAGAGAAGAAGCTTTTCTTCTACCCTCCCTGTTCTTACATGCCCCATTCATGTGCCTTTCATACATGAAAAGGAAATCCTGGTCTAGTCTTTCCCCTTCCTTAGGGCAGTACAATGTTCCAGTCCATCCACAGAACTGTGCAGAACCCCCTCCACGACTTGTGTACCTCGAGTAGAAACATCTTCCAGAACATCTCTATCAACCTTCAAAACCTCCAACCCTACCTGCTTGCCCAGCACACCTACAATGGCTGCAGCAACTACAGCTCTGCACTTTGATGTCCCCCAGCAGCCTCATCTCACAGGGCTGAAGCAGCAGAGCCCTCAGATACACAAACCAGGAGGTGGCAGCTCTGCCCCCTTCTCACAGCTACCCAACAAGCAGCACCTGCCCCCTTCTCACAGCTGCCCAGCAAGCAGCCTCTGCCCCCTCCTCACAGCTGCCCAACAAGCAGCACCTGCCCCCTCCTCACAGCTGCCCAACAAGCAGCCTCTGCCCCCTCCTCACAGCTACCCAACAAGCAGCATCTGCCCCCTTCCTGCAGCTACCCAACAGCAGCATCAGCCCCCTCCTCACAGCTGCCCAACAAGCAGCACCTGCCCCCTCCTCACAGCTGCCCAACAAGCAGCCTCTGCCCCTCCTCACAGCTACCCACAAGCAGCATCTGCCCCCTTCTCATGGCTGCCCAGCAAGCAGCATCTGCCCCCTCCTCACAGCTACCCAACAAGCAGCATCTGCCCCCTTCCTGCAGCTACCCAACAAGCAGCATCAGCCCCCTCCTCGCAGCTACCTAACCGCAGCATCTGCCCCCTTCTCACGGCTGCCCAGCAAGCAGCATCTGCCCCCTCCTCGCAGCTGCCCAGCAAGCAGCATCTGCCCCCTTCTCACGGCTGCCCAACAAGCAGCATCTGCCCCCTTCCTGCAGCTACCCAACAAGCAGCATCAGCCCCCTCCCTCCTCGCTAGCTACCTAACAAGCAGCATCTGCCCCCTTCTCACGGCTGCCCAGCAAGCAGCATCTGCCCCCCCCCTCCTCGCAGCTACCCAGCAAGCAGCATCAGCCCCCCCTCCTCGCAGCTACCTAACAAGCAGCATCTGCCCCCTTCTCACGGCTGCCCAGCAAGCAGCACCTGCCCCCTCCTCACGGCTGCCCAGCAAGCAGCATCAGCCCCCTCCTCGCAGCTACCTAACAAGCAGCATCTGCCCCCTCCTCGCAGCTACCCAGCAAGCAGCATCTGCCCCCTCTCGCAGCTACCCAGCAAGCAGCATCTGCCCCCACATTTTGCCCACCCAGGCCTGGTGCAGAGCTAACCTGCAGTTTGTGCAGCACCACAGCCACCTCAGCAAGAGGCTCTCATACACCTTTCTGACACTGTGCTTTATTGCTGAGGGTTGTACAAAGCCTGATCCCCTGACATGGATCTTCTGCCCATGCAGTGTTGAGCTGTGCTGGTAATCTCCTGGCAGGCCAAGAGAAAGGGCAAGACTGCTCTGGAGTTTAGGTATGGAAGAACAAGCTATCTCTCTGCAAATCACCTGGTTATCCTCCTGTCCAGCACAAGAGGGTCTGATTTCCAAGGGATCTCCACTTCCCTCAGGTCTCCTCAGGACTTGGCAGCAGGACTGAGGAGGTGCCTTTGGCCCCTGTCTCTGCCTTGTCCACCCTAGAGGTATGAGGCTGTGGTGTTTGCTGAGCAGAGACAGGTGTGGGAGCAAAGTGCTCTCAGGGTCCTAATCCTCACTGCATCAAGCTGCTGGACTGCTTTGTAATCCAGGTGGTTCCACTCTGTCCAAAGTCCCTCTTGTCATTTTCACCAGAGATCCCCCTGCTGCTTTCCTGCTCTTTCCTCACACTGTGTGCTTTTGCTAAGAATTCTTTCAAGACAAATGTAACTCTGAGCACTGCAGAAGAGTCTGAAAGGCTGACTCAGGAGACATGCCTCCCCTGTCAGAAACTTGACCTGGTCCCCCCATGCTTGATGCAACCCTGAAGCTGCTCAGCTAAGCAGCAGGTAGTACTGGGAGCTGCACAGCCTGAGAGGGAGGATTCCAGAAGGAAGACAAAGAGCCTTTGCTCTTGGTTCTCTGCTTCAGCTCTTGCTGCCATGGAGTCTGCTCTGACTGGAAATGCTCTTCCTTTTGAGCTGTCCTGCACAGGCTTGGAGCTTCATCTGCAGCCACTGTTAATCATCATCCCAAAGACTTTCTTTGCTGGGCAGTTTCCAGCCACTCTGCACCCAGCCTGGAGCCTCTATGGAGGTGCCAGTGCAGGACTCATCCCACTGGCCTCAGTCCATGGGTCCAGCCTGGCCAGGTCCCTCTGTAGAGCTGCTGTGCTGTGTGTTCAGTGCGCTTGGTGCGTGAATGAGCTGCTTAAAACCGGACGCCAGCCAGCTTGAGATTTAGCCACGAGGTGGCATTCTCTGAGCTCTTTTTGCTAAGGGAAAAAAAAAATACAACTTAGCCATCCTTAATAACCACAATAATAATTAAGGGAGGGGGAAACCTCAAACCCTCCCTGTGTTTTCTGAAATCCATGACAAAGAAAGGTTTGTTAGGAGGCTTCTCCTCCCCTTGCCAAACCCCAGTGCTGCTCTCAGGGAGCTGCAAGGGAGAGCGAGGGTCAAGTCCCTTTAAAAAAAAAAAAGTGAAATACAGTATTGTGCATCTTGAAATCTGAAACCAAGAAACAGAACTGCAAGGGAAACAAGGGGGAAAGCCTTGCAACTGCTGAGGACAGCTCTGGCAAGTGGAGTTTTAAGGAATAAAATCTCCATACATGCGTTTCAAGGTCATTGAATGGCTGCGGTGGATGAAGCTGTGAACTAGAGGAACCTCGGAAGAAGGCATTTCTTTTTCTCCTCCTCTCGGGATATAATGGCCATTGGAAAGCAAAGCATCTCCAGATCTGGCTTCAAGTGGCTCTTCCTGGTGGCTTTGGTGCTAGGCTGTGATGGGCAAGGTGGCAAAAGGGAGAGCGGAGGTCCTGCCTGCTACGGAGGCTTTGATCTCTACTTCATTCTGGACAAGTAAGTCGCTTCTGCTCACTTCTCTTTCAAAGAAGTCTTTCTCTGGGCATGAACTGAAGTGGCAAAGACTAATGCTCGGGAGGTTTTTGTTGAATTTTGGGTTTGTAGAAGTCTGTGTGTCCCTGAGGGACCTGTGGAACTCCTTTGTTGTCCTGGTGGTGACTTCTTTGCTGGGTCTGGTATAGAATTCCATTGTGCTCTGTAAATTCAAGTGTTAGCAATTTTGCTTGCAGCTGATGTAGAAGCCTCATTGTGCTCTTGCCCTTGACCCTGTGTGGCTAAGATAAGCAGCACCCTGGTCACCTCTGCTTCCACTATGAAGCATAAAGGTCGAGGCATTATGAAACGGGTTGGGGAGTTAGTATTGCAGGCATTAACTCTGTGGCAGAAGACGTGGAGGAAATGTTTGCATGGCTGGAGGTCTGCTTCTGTACTGCTTGCTCCCTGGCTCTGAACATTCTAGAGCAGCAACTTGCAGGTAAAGATCCAGCTCTGAGAGGTGGCTACTCCCTTGCAAGGCTCTGGTTTGTGTTATTTTGACGGAAAAGAGCTAGGATGCCTTCTTTCAAGAGAGCTTTATTTTCTCTGCACTGAGTCACATTTCCTTTGTCTCCTGTTAATCAAATGCATATTTTGACTGCTTCACTGTTTATACTGCAGATGGCTTCCTACCTCACTGCCCTCATCACTAATTGTGATAGTGTCATCTTCTTGGCACTGCTAAGTTTGTCCTTTCTCGAGCCTTCAGGTCAGAGATGGAGCAGTGTGAAGGAGATGTGTGCTGAGCTTTGGAAAACTTCACACTGAAGCAATCCAACAATTGACAAAACACACCAAAAAAAAAAGAAAATAAAAGATCCTATCTCAAAGGATTCTCCAGAGTTTCTTGATTAGGAACAGTCATTTTGAGCCAAAGGTTTGGAAATAGTGGAGAGTGTGCAGGCCAAAGCCATGGCACTGACATTATTCACCACCACTTTCGGCGACAGGAAAGTATTTGCAGGCTGCCAAAAGCGCTCCGCGACGAAGCTGTCGGAGTGAGCCACGGGGAGAGGTTTGCAGCAGCTCCACATTCCAGCACTGGAAATGCCTTGGGATTACATAAGGCTTTCTTACAAAATGCTGGGTATAAAATGCAGGACTGAGACTGAGATGCTTTTAGTGTGCCAGTTGCCCTAATGCTGCAGGGGGAAGGGTTTGGTTTTGCTGTCTAACGCATTGTGTTGTTTTGGCTGCTCGCTCGGTAGTTGGGATGCTTTTATTGCTTACATATGAGAAAACAAAACCCACAACACACAAAGCCAGAAGGATTTTTACTGCCAACAGCCTTTGCAGACTGCACTTCCCTGAAAGCTGAGGCAGAACTGAAGGTTTTCTCCCATCTGATGGATGTGCTCTACTCTATGTCAGAGCTAATTACTTTTAACAGGCATTTATTTCAGGTTCTGTGCTGTCCTCTCACTTAAGTCATGACTTTCTAGGGCTTGCTCAAAGGATCATGAATTTGGGTGGAAATCTGAAGCTTGGCACAGACTCTGAAGTAGGCAGGGTTGCCTCAGTGTTCATAGCAAGGTGTCCAACAACGAGCCCAGCTGCAGGGTTTCTATTTCTGGGATTTTTCTGGTGTGGAAATGAGCAGTGGCTGATGGAAAAATGTCCTTGGTCTCCAGTGGAATTTGGAGGAGAGTTTTGGTGTTTAAGCTGCTAATATGTACAATATGCCATGGGCCTGGCTGCTGAGAGGCTTACCGTGGCAGAGCAGTTTATCACAATCCTTTGTCTTCAAAACTGTCTTTTATTCCTCAGATGCTAAGGTGAGGGCCTAAAACCCCTTGAGTTTTCTCTATTTGGGTTTTCTACCTTCCAGAATCACAGAATTGACTGGACTTCAGCAAGGCCTTTGACACTGTCCCCCCACAGCTAACTGCTGGCTAAGCTGTCAGCTCGTGGCTTGGACAGCAGCAACTCTGAGCTGGGTTAGGAACTGGCTGGAGGCTGAGCCCAGAGAGTGGTGGTGAATGGTGCCACAGCCAGCTGGCAGCCAGGCACTAGTGGTGTGCCCCAGGGATCAGTGCTGGGCCCCATCCTCTTTAATATCTTCATTGATGATCTGGATGAGGGGATTGAGACAGTCATCAGCAAATTTGCAGATGACACCAAGTTGGGAGCAGATGTTGATCAGTTAGAGGGCAGAAGGGCTCTGCAGAGGGGTGCTGATTGACAGCTGCCTGAACATGAGCCAGCAGTGTGCCCAGGTGGCCAAGAAGGCCAATGGCATCCTGGCCTGCATTAGGAAAAGTGTGGCCAGCAGGAGCAGGGAGGTCACTGTGCCCCTGGACTCTGCATTGGTTAGGCCACACCCTGAGTCCTGTGTTCAGTTCTGGGCCCCTCAGTTTAGGAAGGACATCGAGATACTTGAAGGTGTCCAGAGAAGGGCAACGAGGCTGGGGAGAGGCCTTGAGCACAGCCCTGTGAGGAGAGGCTGAGGGAGCTGGGGTTGCTTAGCCTGGAGAAGAGGAGGCTCAGGAGAGACCTCATTGCTCTCTACAACTACCTGAAGGGAGGTTGTAGCCAGGAAGGGGTTGGTCTCTTCTCTCTAGCACCCAGCACCAGACCAAGAGGACACAGTCTCAAGCTGCACCAGGGGAAGTTTAGGCTCCAGGTGAGGACAAAGTTCTTCACTGAGAGAGTTGTTAGCCATTGGAATGTGCTGCCCAGGGAGGTGGTGGAGTCACCGTCCTGGAGGGTTCAAGAGGGGATTGGACGTGGCACTTGGTGCCATGGTCTAGTCATGAGGTCTGTGGTGACAGGTTGGACTGGATGAGCTTTGAGGTCTCTCCCAACCTCGGTGATACTGTGATGCTGTGAAAAGAATGTTAGCGGTTGGAAGAGACCTGCAGGGATTGTCTGGTCCAACCCCCTGCCAAAAGCAGGAATGTTTTCGAGACTGCTGAATGCAGAGAGAGGTGATGCCTGTAGAGGCCTTTGGGCAATCTATGATTCAGAGCTCACTGCTTTTCTTTTAAAGAGCTCCAAAGATGGTTAAAACTTATTAAAGTGACAAACTGGGGGGGTGGGTGGAGGGAATGAGCACTGGAACTCAAGAGATTTAGATTCTGAAAGATGAAATGTTCATTTCAGCGGTGGAAGAAAGCCACGGAACTATTAAGCAACCTCCTTTGTGGGATCAAAGAGGTAACACAAAAACAGTAAACACAGCCCTGGAAGCCACCAGTGCCAGAGCCCTCTGCTGACCCTTTTGCCTCAGTGCCTGCTTGGATTTATTGATTTCTTGAGTCCATTTAGCATCCTGTGTGTGCCGCTCGTGGGACACGTTCCAGCTGCTGCACAATCTGAGTCCTTGTCACAGCTCTTGGAGCCATAACTCTTGGCCACAATAAGCCCCTTCAGAGTGAAGATGCATCCCACTGGAAGGGGCTTGTGTTGCTGGAGCATGATGCTCCAGCTCTCTGCAACACTCTCCTCAGGAGACTCCTGCACACGAGCTGGGTGAACTCTTGGAAGGAAACCAAGTTTCCTCTGGCTGTGTTGTGACTCCCTGCAGATGCCATGCTCAGAGACCTGAAGTAAATCTCCCATTTCTCGTGGTCATGAAGCAGAAGAAAATCCATTATTCAGCCAGTCAGAAATGATCCTGATCTGTTGCATAGCCTTGATCTGCACATACCGAACAGAACCAAAGCTTGACTGACCCCAAGACACTTGCTGGCTTCCAGCAGCACCCTTAATCCCTGTGCATCCATTTGCATGTCTTCTATTACCCCCAGGAGTTCCTACACAGCTTAGGCAGCAACTGAGAAGTCCTCTCATGCTGTGACCATCAGACCTCAGGCTAGCAGAGTTAGGTTCCAGAAGTGATGCAAAGACAGCCCAGGGGTCTGTGGTTGGACTTGAGCAAACTCCTGGCCAAGCCAGACTGCAGTTGTCACGCTGCTGCTGGTGCAGTGCTCCAGCTCTGAAGGAAGCTGTGGCTTGAGGCCTCTCGAGAATCCTCTGCATGCAGCAGACTTAAGAGGGCAAAAATGGCATTGCACACACAAACACCAACCCTCAAATGCAGAGCTGCTTGACAGCAGGTTCATTGCAGGGATTGTCTTCCTTAAGACTGGACTGATCCATTTGTCTTGTGTCTTGATTGCAGAAAGACCCCAAAGGTGGTGTGGGCCACAGCTGGAGCTGTGTGCTGCAGAGAGTACAGCTGTGTGCTGTCTGCAGGGTCTGAGCAGGGTGCTGAGCAGCTCAAAGTGGAGGTCATACCGAGATGAACGTGTTGTGGAAAGTAGAGCTACCTCGTCTTGGGAGAACTGTGGGGAGAGCTGGTCCTAGATAGCATGTCACAGAGCCACAGATTGCATTGGGCTGGAAGGGACTGTCCAAGGGCATCTTGTCCAACCCCCTGCACTCAGCAAGGACACCTCCAGCTAGATCAGGCTGCCCAGAGACACATCCCATCTAATCCTGAATGTCTCCAGGGATGGAACCTCAACCACATCCCTGGGCAGACTGTTCCAGTATTTAACCACCCTCACCGGGCAGAATTTCCTCCTCATGTCCAACCTAAATCTGCCCTGCTCCAGTTTCAAACCATTGCCTCTTGTCCTATCACTACAAATCCTTCTCAGCAGTCCCTCCCCAGCCTTCCTCTAGGTCCTCTTCAGTTATTGAAATGCAACTCTAAGGTCTCCCTGGAGCCTTCTCTTCTCCAGGCTGAGCACCCCAAATTCTTTCAGCCTGGCTTCACAGCAGAAGTGCTGCAGCCCTCTGATCATCTTCATGGCCCTCCTCTGGACCCGCTCCAGCAGGTCCTGCTGTGTTACTCTGGTGCTGAGGGGTTTCATGGATTGAGGCTCCCACAGACTGAATGGTAGCAAAATATGGCAGAAAGTGGTGCCAGAGAATTTACAGCCTGCAAGTGAGGTAAGATGTGAGGCCTTCATAAGAAGTAGGAATGTGGAGACAGTGAGATGTTGACAGAAGGCCAGACATTTGGGGTTTTGCTGATGTTTGCCAATTGTTCTGAAAATACCATCATGGGACTGGTTAATGAAGCCCATGGCCCCTGTGCCCATGGAGAGCAGCCAGGCAGAGAGGAACCTGGGGGTACTGGTGGACAGCAGCTGAACAGGAGCCAGCAGTGTGCCCAGGTGGCCAAGAAGGCCAATGGCATCCTGGCCTGGATCATGAGTAGTGTGGCCAGCAGAGAAGGGAAGTCATTCTGCCCTGTGCTCAGCACTGGTTAGGCCACACCTTGAGTCCTGTGACCAGTTCTGGGCTCCTCAGCTTAGGAAAGATGTTGAGGTGCTGGAAGGTGCTGGAGCTCCTCACCAGTGCCAGTTGGGCACAGTGGCAGCCTGTCCTGCCCCTCCATGTGGGTTTTGGGGGGAGGTCAGCCCAGAGATGACGTGGTAGGACTTTCCTTTGGCATGCTGTCCCCCCTCCCCTTGCTGTTCCCTGCTTTCTCTACGTGTACTGTATGTTTGACCTGTGAAAGATGTAAACTTTATGATTCAGGTTATGTCTGTTCTTAACTCTGTATCTGAAACTATGAAACTATGAAGGTGTCCAGCAAAGGGCAACAAGGCTGGAGAGGGGTCTGGAGCACAAGGCTGGGGAGGGGTCTGGAGCACAAGGCTGGAGAGGGGTCTGGAGCACTACCCTGTGAGGAGAGGCTGAGGGAACTGAGGTTGTTTAGCTTGGAGAAGAGGAGACTCAGGGGAGATCTTCTTGCTCTCTACAACTACCTGAAGGGAGGTTGTAGCCAGATAGGAGTTGGTCTCTTCTCCCAGGCAAGCAGTGACAGGAAGAGAGGACACAGTCTCAAGCTGTGCCAGGGAAGGTTTAGGTTGGATGTGAGGAAGAAATTCTTCCCAGAAAGAGAGATTGGCCATTGGAATGAGCTGCCCAGGGTGGTGATGGAGTCACCATCCCTGGAAGTGTTTAAACAAGACTGGCTGAGGCACTTGGTGCCATGGTTTAGCTGATTGGATGGTGTTGGGAGATAGGTTGGACTTGTTGATCTCAGAGGTCCTTTCCAACCTGGTTCATTCTGCCATTCTGTACCTTTTGCTGTGCCCTCTGCTGTCAGAGGGGCTGCTTGCTGTGCTCTTGCCTGTGGTGTGCAAAGAGGCATTTTCTGCCCATGTGCAGAAAGCAGGCAAGGAGCTGCACATGTGTGAAAGAAAACTTGGCACTAAAAGATCCCTGGCAAAAAAGAGGCAAGTGATCCAAGCTGCTTCCTGTGATCCAAGCTGCTTCCTGTGATCCAAGCTACTTCCTGTGATCCAAGCTGCTTCCTGTGGGTACTCAGCCAGCTGATCCGTTGTTAACCAGTTGTCTGGAAGTGAGCCTCCTGCTCTAGAGGCTCGTGGTTGTGTCTGTGAATCCAGCTTTAGGAGCTGCAGTTACCATGTGGGACTAAGTCCAGATTTGCACTCAGGAGTGTGGGAGAATAAAGGGGCCACAGTGGGATGGAAAGCAGACAGGGAGACTGACCTCCAGGAATCACTTCTGGTAGCAGTGACTCTTCCCCTGGGGAACGTGAGCCCTCCAGCAGACCCAGCCACTGGACCTCTGCAGAGCTGAGCAATATCCTAGCTGCTCTGATCCACAGAAATATCACCCCTGCTACAACTGTCTGCACACATGGAGTCAAAATCATCTCTGAGCTTCATTGACCTTCACTGATTCTTTGACTGCTTCTCTGGAATCCCAGGCCTGAAGCCAGAGCAGTGGATGCCTTTTGCTTGGATTGCAGAGGATTCCAAGCATCTGGAGGCAGAGTTTTTCATTGTTTTAGCAGGAGGGCCGAGGGATGTGAGCAAAGTAGGGTGAAGAGGGATGTGAGAAAGGCAGGGTAGAGAGATTTGTGCATTCTTGTGCCCTTTTGTTGGCTGCCTGAAGGAAAGGCAGTAACCCCTGCAGGCAGTGATTGCACAGAGCTCACTTAACAAGTGAGACCCTTGCCCAAGGTGAAGCCAAGGTTAACTATTCCTTGGTAAAAGGGATGGGTGGATGCTGCCTCACATCCAGGACTAAGTGTGTGCCTGCAGCACTCTGCTCTTTACTGCTTGAGGTAAATTCAGTCCATGGTTACTTGGTTATCAGCTGTGGCTTCATGTGTCCCTTGCCAGTCAGGAAGAGAATGTTCTTGGGCTGCAACTGGGCTTAAAGGCTTATCCTGTTCTGAACTGGACCTCCAGAGACCCTGTAACCACAGCTCACAGAATCACAGAATGGTTTGAGTTGGAAGGGAGCTCAAAGCTCATCCAGCTCCAACCCCCTGCCATGGGCAGGGACACCTCCCACCAGCCCAGCTTGCTCAAGGCCTCATCTACCCTAACCTTCAACACCTCCAGGGAGGAGGTGCCCACAACATCTCTGGGCAGCCTGTTCCAGTGTCTCACCAACCTTGTAGTAAAGAATTTATTCCTAATCTCCAGTCTAAATCTTCCCTGCTCTAGTTTAAAACCATGCTCCTCATCCTATCACCTCAGGCCCTTATAACAGGCTGGAAGGCTGCTCTGAGGTCTCCCTGGAGCCTTCTCTTCTCCAGGCTGCACAGCCCAAACTCTCCAGCCTGTGCCCATAGGGGAGGTGCTCCAGCCCTTGGGTCATCTTTGTGGCCTCCTTTGGGCTTGTTCCAACAGTTCCAGGTCCTTCTTGTGTTGGGGGCTCTGGAGCTGGGTGCAGTGCTGCAGGTAGAGTCTCACAAGAGCAGAGTGGCAGAATGGCCTCCCTTGATCTTCAGGCCATGCTTCTTTTGATGCAGCCCAGGACATGGTTGGCTCTTTGGGCTGCCAGCACCCACTGTCAGCTCATGACAAGCACCTCATCTACCAGCACCCCCAAGTCTTTCTCTGCAGGGCTGCTCTCAATCCACTTGTCAGCCAGCTTGGGATTGCCCCGGCCCAGGTGCAGGACCTTGCCCTTGGCTTTGTTGCAGTTGATGAGGTTGGCTTGGTCTCAGCTCTGCAGCCCAGCAAGGTCCCTCTGGATGAATCCCTTACCTCCAGCACATCAGCCAGGCCACACAGCTTGGTGTCATCTCAGACTCGCTGAGGGTGCCACAATCCCACTGCCCATGTTGCTGACAAAGTGCTGACAAACAGCACTGGTCCCAGTACTAACCTCTGAGGGACTCCACTGGCCACTGGTCTCCATTTGGCCATTGAGCCATTGACCACAACTCTTTAGAGCATCCAGCCAGCCAATTCCCTATCCACTGAGTGGATATCCTCTGGCAAATCTCTGTCCTTCTGTTAGGGGGTTAAGAACCAGAGAGGTTCTTAGGTGCTCCGGAAGGAGCAGATAGTCCAGGGGGTGGACCCCAGAAAGTGTAATCTGCTATGTCATTCCATCAGCCTGCATCCTCTTTATTCATTTCTGTCTGTTCTGCCCTCTTCCCTCCCTCTCCTTGCTCCCAGGGCTGTTATCTCTTGGTATTTCAGGGGAGGCTTTTGGCCTTGAGTGCCCTGGCTCATTTTTGCTGTGCCATTTGGGCCTAGGCTGGGGGAGGAAGCAGAGGGGCTGTGGGGAGGAGTTGAGCTTTGGTGTTTGGCCTGGTTGGGGGGAAGGTGTTTGGAAGGTGCTGGCCAGGTGAGGTTTTGGTAAGCCCAGGATGGAGAACTGGGCTGAGGCTGAATGTAAATGTGTGTGCTTTGTATTGTCTGTAGCTGTGAACAGTATTTCCATTTAACTTCCCAGTTCTGGGTGTGGGCTGTTTTCATTTCACTCCTTTGGGGAGGGGGAAAACAGCTTTCCTGTCTGCTCAACCCATGACACTTTCCAGTGTGGAGAGCAGGAGGTCATGCAGGCCACTGTCAGACACTTTGCACAAGTCCAGGAGGATGATGCCAGTTGCTTAAATGTTTGTCAGAATCTCTGGGGAGCTGCCTCAGTAGTCTCCTCACAGAACTGCATCACCTCTCTAGCAGCCTCCTGTTGTGTGTTGTGTCACAGAATCATAGCATCACAGTCCATTAGAGCTTGAAAGGGACCTCCAGAGATCATCCACTCCAACCCCCCTGCCTGAGCAGCATCACCCAGGGCAGTCTGCACAGGAATGCATCCAGGGGGGGTTGGGAAGTCTCCACAGAAGGACACTCCACAACCTCTCTGGGCAGCCTGCTCCAGGGCTCTGTCACCCTCACTGTAAAGTTTCTCCTCATGTTGAGCTGAAATCTTCTCTGTGTTGAACCTGTTGTTCCTTATATTATATAAACCTGTTGGCTTATTATTGCACATCGCTGAGCAGAGCTTGGCCTCCTCCACTTGACTCCCACCCCTCAGCTATTGATAGGCATTGATCACATCCCTCTCAGCCTTCTCTTCTGCACACTAAACACCCCCAGGGCTCTCAGTGTCTCTTCACAGGGGAGATGCTCAAATCCCCTAAGCATCCTTGTGGCTCTCTCTTGGCCTCTCTCCAGCAGGTCTCTATCTCTCCTGAACTGGGGAGCCCAGAACTGGACCCAGGATTGCAGCTGTGGTCTCAGCAGGGCAGTGCAGAGGTGTTTTCACTCCTGAAGTGTTTGGAAAGACAAAAGACACTGTTTGGATCATTTGTGTTGTTTTGAAACATCAGCACCAGAACAAGAGGACACAGTCTCAGGCTGTGCCAGGGCAGGTTTAGGCTGGATGTTAGGAAGAAGTTCTTCACAGAAAGAGAGATTGGCCACTGGAATGTGCTGCCCAGGGAGGTGGTGGAGTCACCATCCCTGGAGGTGTTTAGGAAGAGACTGGATGGGGTGCTTGGTGCCATGGTTTAGTTGATCAGATGGTGTTGAGTGATAGGTTGGACTTGATGATCTCGAAGGTCTTTTCCAACCTGGTCTATTCTATTCTATTCTATTCTATTCTATTCTATTCTATTCTATTCTATTCTATTCTATTCTATCTATTCTATTCTATTCCATTCCATTCCATTCCATCCATTCCATTCTGCTCAGTCCAAATATGCTTCAAAATGTCTGGGGTCAATGCCACTTCTGAGACTTGCTGAAGTTAGTCAAAAGCTGTGGAAGGTTAAGGAGAATTTGGATCACCATCAGTCTCTGAATCTGGTGTCTTTGTGTCCTTCTGTCAGCTGCAGTGCACCTAACTAGTGTGAAGCCTTTGTGGGCTTGATTCTCTTTCCTTCTCATTTGTGAGTTAAGCAAGCTCCTGGACATTCTGAGAAGGTGCAGTGGCAGAAAGGGAATGGAGGCAAGAGAGACAAATCAAACTGCAAGAAGGTTTGAGCTGCTGCAGCTGTGGGTCATGGTGCCTCTTGCAAGGGTGAGGTGGAGAAAAGCAGCTGCTGGAAGGCTGCAGGGGTTAGCCTGTGTGTGGCTCTCCAGCTCAGGAACCACAGAGCCCTGTGGAGTGTCTCTCCCACCCGTGCATTTCCTTACGAAGCACAAGATGCCAGCACAGCTGACCACAGAATGGATCTTCCTCTTGTTAAAGGCATAATGGTTTACTTAGCCTTAATTTCCAGTTATTGGGCTCCTCTCCAGCAAGAGAATTTGTCATCCTCAGGGTTAGCCTCTTCTTAATTGCAAGCAAGTTTATGGCACCAACCATCCAGCTGCAGTGTTGGCTCACTGATCATCTTGTTTCTCTTTGGGACTATGAAGTGATAATGATGCTAAATGTGGCTTTTATTGTCTTACAGGGAGGTTGTAGGAATCCTTGTCCTGCTCTGAGTTCTTGGCCTGCCTTAGGAGAGGCTTTCCAAGGGACAAGTGTCCTTTACTGCAGGGCTGTGCTGCAGGACTAACACAGCTGAAAGCTGTGGAGGGGAGCACTGTAAGCAGGTCTCCTAAACTGCCCATTGACTGCAAAAGGTTTTGTCCATCTTTTACCAGGTGGAGGTTGTAAGAAGGCTGCAGAGTGCTTCAGGAGATGTCTTTTGTGTATTGCAGTGCTTTTTGCCAGGTGCAGACCTGGGCGTTTGCAGCCATGAACATTTGGGCTTGGTGAAGAAATCATCTGAAGGCTGTCTAGGGAGAGATGGAAAACCTGCTGAGCAAGGAACAATCACAGAACCACAGAAGGGCAGGGGTTGGAAGGGACCCCAGAGATCATCCAGTCCAACCCCCTGCCAGAGCAGGGTCACCCAGGGCAGGTCACACAGGAACACAGCCAGGTGGGTCTTGAAAGTCTCCAGAGGAGACTCCACAACCTCTCTGGGCAGCCTGTTCCAGGGCTCCAGCACTCTCAGAATAAAGAAGTTTCTCCTCATGTTGTGGTGGAACCTCCTGGGTTCCAGCTTGTACCTGCTGATCTTTGTCCTACCATTGAGACTCTTGAAGGTGTCCAGAGAAAGGCAACGAGGCTGGGGAGAGGCCTTGAGCACAGCCCTGTGAGGAGAGGCTGAGGGAGCTGGGGTTGCTTAGCCTGGAGAAGAGGAGGCTCAGGGGAGACCTCATTGCTCTCTACAGCTACCTGTAGCCAGGTGGGGGTTGGCCTCTTCTCTCTAGCAACCAGCACCAGAACAAGAGGACACAGTCTCAAGCTGTGCCAGGGGAGGTTTAGGCTGGAGGTGAGGAGAAAGTTCTTCACTGAGAGAGTTGTTGGCCATTGGAATGTGCTGCCCAGGGAGGTGGTGGAGTCCCCATCCCTGGAGGTGTTCAAGAGGGGATTGGACGTGGCCCTTGGTGCCATGGTCTAGTCATGAGGTCTGTGGGGACAGGTTGGACTGGATGAGCTTTGAGGTCTCTTCCAACCTTGGTGATTCTGTGATTCTGTGATTAGGCACCACCAAGAAGAGCAATATATGGTTAGCAAGTGTGAACTTTGCTTTTGCTACTCTTTTATAGCTTCCTCTGTAGAGATGAAAATAAATGGATTGCAGAGTGCTCCAGCTGCCCCCCTGCAGTGCCTTTGGAGATGAAAGCAGAAACCTTCCTTTTTGTAGGGCTGAAAGGGATGGGTTTGTGACTGTAGCAATGGGAAGATTCTTTAAAATATGTTTAACATTCTGCTGCTCTTGAACTTCAGATTGTCCCTTTGGTGTGTTAATAGATCACAGAATCACAGAATTTCCTTGGCTGGAAAAGCCTCTGAGAGCATCCAGCCCAACCAGCAACCCAACCCCACCATGGACACTAAACCATGGCCCCAAGTGCCATGGCCACAGGGTTCTGGAACACCTCCAGGGATGGGGACTCCACCACCTCCCTGGGCAGCCTGGGCCAGGCCCTGACCAATCCTGCAGCAAAGAAATTTTTCCTCATTGTGGTGGTTCCTCATCTCCAACCAAACCCTCCCCTGGCACAATTTCAGGCCATTTTATCTCATCCTATCACCTGAGACTGGGGGAAAAGAAACCAACCCCCACCTGGCTCCAACCTCTTGTCAGGGAGTTGCAGAGAGCCAGAAGGTCTCCCCTCAGCCTCCTCTTCTCCAGCCTCAACCCCCCAGCTCCCTCAGCTGCTCCTCCCCAGCCCTGTTCTCCAGACCCTTCCCCAGCTCTGTTGCCCTTCTCTGGCCCTGCTCCAGCCCTCAAAGTCCTTCTGGGAGTGAGGAGCCCAAAACTGCCCCCAGCATTTGAGGTGAGGCCTCCCCAGTGCCCAGCCCAGGGGCACAACCCCTGCCCTGCTCCTGCTGCCCACACCATTGCTGATCCAGGACAGGCTGCTGGTGGTCTTCTTGCCCACCTGGGCACTCCCCTGGCTCATCTCCAGCTGCAGTCACCCAGCTCCCCCAGGGCCTTTCCCACCAGGCAGTTTTCATCCACTCTGCCCCAGCCTGGAGCCTTCCTGGGGTTGTTGTGACCCAAGGCTGTTAAACCTCATACAGCTGACCTTGGCCCAGCCAGCCTGGCCAGATCCCTTTGCAGAGTCTTCCTACCCTCCAGCACATCAACTCTGCCATCCAGTTTAGTGGGAAAAAAAATCCAGTTTCATGGAAAAAAAAGCTGTAGCTTCAGATGCTTGGAGTTTTGTTCCAGAAGGCACAGAGATGGGACTGCTGGTGGAGAGCAGAGTGAGGATGATGAAGGGCAGGAGGTGCAGCCATACTTGTGTGAAGCATTAACAATTACCATTACCATTTTCACTGCCTGTCTTGATACAGATACCAGGAGGTTTGGGGTGGTGAAAGATCATGGACATGAGGAGAAAGTTCTTCCCTATGAGAGTGGTGAAGGCCTGGAATGGGTTGTGCAGGGAGGTGGTTGAGGCCCTGTCCCTGGAGGTGTTTAAGCCCAGCTGGATGAGGCTCTGGCCAGCCTGATCTAGTGTGGGGTGTCCCTGCCCATGGCAGGGGGGTTGGAACTAGATGATCCTTGTGGTCCCTTCCAACCCTGACTGATACTATGATGATGCTATCATCTAATGCCTGTGTCCTGTCTGAGCCCAGGCAGTGATTGCTCTGGCAGTCAGCTTTGTGTAGCGGTTGAAGCAGGGGATCAGGCTTTCCAAAGTCACTTGATTTTTTATTTATTGCTAGTCTGTCTCAAGTGCTTTTGTTTGTCCCATCTAGCTTCTATTCCTGCCTGTAATAAACAAGATTGACATGAACTAAGTTACTGAGGCATGGTTCCATGATGCCTGCATTGGCTGGCCTGTGTGGAGGAGTTTGATCTCTGTAGGCTGCTCAAGAGGCTTCTGTAGCAGCAGTGAAGTGTGATTTAATGATTCCTGTAAAGGCTACAGACATAGTAAGATACTAACCTCTTTACTGAAGGAGCAGCACAGAGGGCCTTAGTGCCAAAACATCATCATTTTCCCTCTCCCAGTCCTCTAACCCTGTGTATTAGTACTGTGCAGGCAGGATTACCTGGTAGGAAATATGAGCTAGATTTCTTGTTGATGGCCTGTGTCAGAAATAGTGTGGCCAGCAGGAGCAGGGAAGTCATTGTACTCCTGTACTCAGGACTGATTAGGCCACATCTTGAGTACTGTGTCCAGTTCTGGGCCCCTCAATTTAAGAAGGGCATTGAGACTCTTGAATGTGTCCAGAGAAGGGCAGTGAGGCTGGGGAAGAGGTCTCGAGCACAAGCCCTATGAGGAGAGGCTGAGGGAGCTGGGGTTGCTTAGAATAGAATAGAATGGAAAAGACCTTCAAGATCATTGAGTCCAACCTCAGCCTGGAGAAGAGGAGGCTCAGGGGAGACCTTTTTGCTTTCTACAACTACCTGAAGGGAGGTTGTATCCAGGAGGGGGTTGGTCTCTTCTCCCAGGCACCCAGCACCAGAGGACACAGTCTCAAACTGCTCCAGGGGAAGCTTAGGGTGGAGGTGAGGAGAAACTTCTTCCCAGAGAGAGTTGTTAGCCATTGGAATGTGCTGGTCAGGGAAGTGGTGGAGTCCCCATCCCTAGAGGTGTTCAAAAAGAGATTGGATGTGGCACTTGGTGCCACGGTTTAGTCATGTGTTGGGTGACAGGTTGGACTTGATGATCTTTGAGGTCTTTTCCAGCCTTATTGATTCTATGATTCTGTGATCTACTGCTTACCTGCCAGCCCTGCCCTGACCATCTGAGAGGTCCAAAGGCAAACAACCAGGAGTGCTGTGGGCTCAGGGACTGGCACAGCACTGGATGAATCTGTTGCTTTTTAAGCTTTATTCTGGCAAAGGCTCTTTGCAAAAAGCTTCTGACTTCTCCCAGCCATGGCAAGTGACAGCAGCTTCAGCTGGTGACCTGCACACCTTGTGTGCTCTGTGGCTGCAGCTGGTTCCCACCTACCTGCTGCAGCAGTCATTGGAAGTGATGAGCAAATAAATAACCCCCAATGGAAGCCCCCTCAGCCCCAGGCAGCAGTGCAGGTCAGGTGAGGGACCTGATGGGGAAAATAGTGTGAACATAGCACAACTGACACTTGCTGCAGTGGAGATTAATCACTGTCTGGTTGACCACTGGCAGCAGTGAGAATTATGGATTGGTTTGGTTTGGAAGAGACCTCCAAAGGGCATCCAGTCCAGCCCCTGTGCAGTCAGCAGGGACAATCTCAACTAGAGAAGGTTGCCCAGAGAACTGTCAAGCCTGATCTTGAATATCTCCAGGGATGGGGCCCCAGCCACCTTCCTGGACAACCTGCTCCAGTGTTCCAGCACCCTCATGGTAAAGAAGGGAAGCTTAAAGCCCATAGTCAATGAAGAAGCAGTTTGCCAGCTGGCTGCTGAAGCTCTGCCACTGCTCTTGCTGTAACGGGAAATCAAATGCCCCTGAGGAGAGGCTAAATGCCACTGTGTCAAGTGGTATTTCAGCCAGATTTGAACCCAGGCTCTTGTTAATTAGGGGGGAAATGGCCTTCCAAATGAGAGCCTGTCAGTGTGAGACTAAGCATGAGCAGGGTGGTGGAAAGCAGCAGTGAGTGGAAGGGAGGTTGTGGATGTCTTCTCCCTGGAGGTGTTTCAGGCCAGGCTGGCTGAGGCCTTGAGCAGCCTGTGCTGGTGGGAGGTGTCCCTGCCTATGGCAGGGGGTTGGAGCTGGATGAGCTTTGAGGTCCCTTCCAACCCAACCCATTCTGTGATTCTGGGGCAGTGTCCTGTTGGAAGCAGGAGCAAGCCAAAGCTTCCCTCTTGGCAGAGACTGAGAGCTAAGTCTTCCCTCAACTTGAGCAGCAGTGTGGTCATTTAATCTCATGGTTAGGGGAAGGTTGGGTAGGGTGTACTGGTGGAAGGGTCCTGAGTTCCTGACTACCACCAGATGGTTCAGGCAAGCTGTGAAACTTCCATGAGGTGTGGGTTACTTAGGGGTGCACGTGTGGTCTGAAGCAGCATGCAGGGCACTGCAGGAGGTAGGGATGGGTTTATGGTCAACAAAGCCTGGGCTTCCTGTGTCTCCTGGGAGGCTTGATGCATTTATTTCATGCCCCACAATGTAAAGACAATAAATACTTAACTTCAAGCCACTTCTCATAAATCATTTGAGCTATTTGGCACTGTTGGGCCCTACAGGGCTTTTGTGTTCAATGGCTCAGAGTTATTCCGTACACCCAAGAGGAATTTGCACCTGGGGCTGAGCATTTTGTGTCTGTTCTGTCAGTTTGGATGCAGCAGGGGTTAATTTTCCTGTTTGAGAGCAAGTCCTGATGTACAGAATCACAGACTCAGAATCACAGAATAGGTCTGGTTGGAACAGACCTCCAAACTCATCCAGTCCAACCCTCCCCCCAGCACTGCAGGGTCACCACTAAACATGTCCCTGAGAACCAGCTCCACACTGCTGGAACACCCTCAGGGATGGTGACTCAAGCACTGCCCTGGGCAGAGCATTCCAATGTTTGAGAACCCTTTCAGTGAAGAAATATTTCCTAACATCCATCCTGAACCTCCCCTGGTGCAGCTTGGAGCCATTTACTATGGTCCTGTCATCTGCTATCAAAGAGCAGAGGCCAACCCCCACCTGGCTCCAGCTGTAGAGAGCAATGAGGTCTCCCCTCAGCCTCCTCTTCTCCACAGCTCACCTATTATCTATTACCAAACACCAATCTTCCCACTCTGTCTGCTTTGCTTTGCTGTTGGTGTTTCTTTGCTCTGCTCTGATAGACATTTCCTGGAGCACAAGTGATGATTTCAGGTCCTGATGATGATGTGGATGAAACAGAGCCAAAATGTAATCCAGCACTGTTAACACTGGCTCATGACTGAGTTCATCCTCTGCAGTTCATCCCTGAAAGTCATGGACAAACCAGGGCTTCCTCTCCTGCTGTCTTTCCAGAGGTGCATCTGGTACCAAGTCACAGTATCACAGCAGTATCACAGCATCACAGTATCACCATGGTTGGAAGAGACCTCAAAGATCATTGAGTCCAACCTGGCACTACAGACCTCATGACTAGACCATGGCATCAAGTGCCACATCCAATCCCCTCTTGAACACCTCCAGGCATGGGGACTCCACCACCTCCCTGGGCAGCACATCCCAATGGCTAACAGCTCTCTCTGTGAAGAACTTTGTCCTCACCTCCAGCCTAAACCTCCCCTGGCACAGCTTGAGACTGTGTCCTCTTGTTCTGGTGCTGGTTGCTAGAGAGAAGAGACCAACCCCTTCCTGGCTACAACCTCCCTTCAGGTAGTTGTAGAGAGCAATGAGGTCTCCCCTGAGCCTCCTCTTCTCCAGGCTAAGCAACCCCAGCTCCCTCAGCCTCTCCTCACAGGGCTGTGCTCAAGGCCTCTCCCCAGCCTTGTTGCCCTTCTCTGGACACCTTCAAGTCTCTCAATGTCCTTCCTAAACTGAGGGGCCCAGAGCTGGACACAGGACTCAAGGTGTGGCCTAACCAGTGCAGAGTCCAGGGGCACAATGACCTCCCTGCTCCTGCTGGCCACACTGTTCCTAATGCAGGCCAGGATGCCATTGGCCTTCTTGGCCACCTGGGCACACTGCAGGCTCATGTTCAGCCTACCATCAACCAGCACCCCCAGGTCCCTCTCTGTTTGGCAGCTCTCAGCCACTCTGACCCCAGCCTGTAGCTCTGCATGGGGTTGTTGTGGCCAAAGTGCAGCCCCTGGCACTTGGACATGTTGAATGCTATCCTGTTGGCCTCTGCCCATCTGTCCAGCCTGGCAAGGTCCCTCTGCAGAGCCCTTCTGCCCTCTAACTGACCAACATCTGCTCCCAACTTGGTGTTATCTGCAAATTTGCTGATGACTGTCTCAATCCCCTCATCCAGATCATCAATGAAGATATTAAAGAGGCTGGGGCCCAGCACCGATCCCTGGGGGATGCCACTGGGGCCTGGCCTCCAGCTGGAGGTGGCACCATTCACCACCAAGTCCTTTGTGCAGCGAGGGCTGGAGGGTTCCCTGGAGGGCTGGAGGGTTCCCTGGAGGGCTGGAGGGTTTTTCAGATGGACCATAGGCTCTTGTCCGTCTGCAAGGGTCCTCACTGCAGGCCATCTAAGCCTGTCTTTGGACGTAGTGAAGTCCTGCAGAGAAAGAAAAGCTTCAAGAATGCCAGAGCAGGTGGGAAAGGCCAAGGCTGGAAATGAGAATCAGGTCTATGGAGAAGAGGGTAGTGGTTGGGCTGCTTGCTGTGCTGCCAGGCACTGATGTGCTGCTGGCTGCAGCCAGGCTGGGGCTGGTGTGCACTGCTGGGCTGAGCCTATCCATTGCATTCTCAGCTCCAAGGTGCAAGAGTCAAGGGCCTTTCCCTTTGTGAAGTGGAAAAGACATCTTCTGAGATGTTCATCTTTGCTTCCCCAGGCTTCATATCAGTGAAGGCCCCATTAGAGCTGGAGCTACCTCTGTAAGCATTTTTAATTGTACTCAGTCAATTAACTTAAGTGCTGACAGATTGATTTCCAGCTCTAGGAAAGAGTTATTTCCCAATGTTAATATTCCAGGATTCATGGAAGTGTTTGTGCCAGAAGGGATATTTAGTGCTGAAAGAGACTGATTAACCTATTTTTTTCCCCTTGGTTCCTACAACATAAAGAATCAAAAATCCAATCTAAAGAAAGGGCCTTGGGGGTGCTGGGTGCTGAGCAGCTCCCCAGGAGCCAGCAGTGCCTCCTGCAGCCCTGCAGGCAGCTGGGTGCTGGGCTGCAGCCAGAGCAGTGTGGGCAGCAGGGCAGGAGAGGAGATTCTGCCCCTGGGCTCAGGGGATTCTGCCCCTTGGCTCTGCTCTGCTCAGACCTCACCTTCAATCCTGCCTCCAGTTCTACTGTCTCTAGCAGAATGAGGACACAGAGCTGCTGGAGTGAGGCCAGAGGAGGCCACAAAGATGCTCCAAGGGCTGGAGCAGCTCTGCTGGGAGCACAGGCTGGGGGAGCTGGGGGTGTGCAGCCTGGAGGGGAGAAGACTCCAGGGGGACCTCAGAGCTGCCTGCCAGGAGCTGAAGGGATCCTGCAGGAAGGCTGCAGAGAGACTTTTGCTGAGGGGGGTCTAGAGCCAGGCCAAGGGGGAATGGTTTGAAGCTGAGGCAGAGCAGGGTTAGAGTGGAGCTGAGGAAGAAGTTGTTCATTGTGAGGGTGGTGAGAGTCTGGCCCAGGCTGCCCAGGGAGGCTGTGGCTGCCTTCAAGGCCAGGCTGGATGAAGCCTTGAGCAGCTGAGTCTGGCTGAGAACTGTCCCTACCCGTGGAGGGGAGGTTGGAGGAGATGATCTCTGAGGTCCCTTCCAACCTGAGCCACGCTGGGATTCTGAGCCTATGAATGTGGTCAGTGAATTGGTTTCCTGAGGAGTGAAACTAATGTTCTGCCTTCAATTAAAAATGTGAAAGAATTAGCCAGAACAGACAAGATGTGGAGCTAAGGTATTCCACTTTTCATAGTCTCTAGCACAGTGCAAATGCCAGAGAAGTTTAATCATCTGCTCCTCCAATTGCATTTGAGTCTCAAATTGCTGCTGAGCTGAAGGCTCTGCACAGTGCTGTGGCTGTGGCAGGGCAGGCACTGGAATGCCAGCAAGCACCAAACGAGGGAAGTGCTGCCATTCAGCCAGACATGGCCAGGCTGGGAGCTGCCTGGGAGAAAACAAAGGAAATCCAACAAGGACAAGGTTGGAGTCTTACATCTGGGAAAGAACAACCCAGGGACCAGCAGAGGTTGGGGACTGACCTGTTGGAGATCAGCATAGGGGAAAGGACCTGGAGGTCCTGGTGGGCAGAAGGATGCCAATGAGCCAGCAATGTGCCCTTGTGGTGAAGAAGGCCAAGGCCATCCTGGGGTGGATTAGGAGGAGCATGGTTGGTAGGTCCAGAGAGGTTCTCCTCCCCCTATCCTCTGCTCTGGTGAGGCCACATCTGGAATATTGTGGCCAGTTCTAGGTCCTCAGCTCAAGAAGGACCTCAGGAACTGCTTGAGAGAGTCCATCCCAGAGCCCCAGAGCTGCTGCAGGCAGTGGAACATCTCCCTGTGAGGCCAGGCTGAGGGAGCTGGGAACAGAAGAGCCTGAGGGCTGCCCTCAGTGCTGGGGATAAAGATGTGCAGGGCTGGAGCCAGGCTCTGCTCAGGGATGGCCAAGGCCAGGCCAAGGGGCACTGGGGGCAAGCTGGAGTAGAGGAGGTGCCAGGGGAAGAGAAGGGAATACTTTGTCCCTGTGAGGGTGAGAGCCTGGAGCAGGCTGCCCAGAGAGGCTGTGGAGTGTCCTGCTCTGGAGACTTTCCAACCCCTTCTGGATGTGCTCTGTGTGCCCTGCCCTGGGTGACCCTGCTCTGGCAGGGGGTTGGACTGGATGATTTCCAGAGGTCCCTTCCAGCCCCTGACACTCTGTGGTTCTATGAAACTAAAAATGCTGCCCAGAGCCAGCTCTTCACTCAGGGTTTGTTGTGTAAGGCTGTGCTGAGGGTCTGGGGTCACTGCAGTGTTATTCCCAACACTTGCCTGGAATGTGAAATAGTTTTGCCTTTCACAGTCAGGTAGGAGCTGTCAGTTACAGGTCAATGCATCTTCAGAGGAAGGCTGTGGGCAGTGAGTGTTCAACCAAAGAAGTGACTACCTGAGCAGTGTACAAGGAAACATGAGGCTGGGAAACCCCAACAGCAGCAATTCAACTAATCTCTCCTGTCCTGGTTGTCTCCTTAGATCAGGAAGTGTCCTGCACCACTGGAATGAAATCTATCACTTTGTGGAGCACTTGGCCCACAAGTTCATCAGGTAAGAAAAGGGCTGCAGGGAGCTCTGCCCCAGGGAGAGGACTGCCAGTGCCTGCAGGCTGCTCACAGGTGCTGAGGCCACTCCTGTGGTGCAGAGCAGCTCTCAATGCTTTCCTCAGCCCCTCCCATTGACTGCTGGCCCCCAGGCTGCTGCCATGCAGCAGGTAGGAGTAGATCAGCTAATTGTTCACTTTTTCCCTGCCTGACTTCCATGGATCAAATCCTGGGTTTGTGGGGAAGGAATCCCCTTGTTGGAGGTGGCTGGCTGCTGCCTGAGGTACAGAGGCTTGGGGACTGGAAGGTCACTGGGTATTGCTGGAGCACTGGGAAGGATTTTGGAGTTACTGGGAGTGCTGGGAGGGAGGGACTGGGGGGCACTGGAGTCACCCTGGGAGCACTGGAAGTGATTGGGAGGACACTGGGGGCGTGCTGGGAGAGACTGGGCAGCACTGGGTGTTACCAGGAACACTGGGAAGAGATTTTGAGATACTGGGAGGAACTGAGTCTGCTCTCAGGCACTGAATACCTTGGGACTGGATGAGGAATCCCCCAGGCCAGTGTGTGATGTGCTATGAGGAGCAGCCTTCTTCCTCTCCATAGTGACCCCAGGCTGCATGGAGGCCTTTCTGCCTTAGCAATCCTAAGGTGCTCTTTACATCTTCTTCTAGAAGGATTCTTCCTTTTTTGCTCAGGGCAGAGAATCTTCCACTGCTCAGTGCTGCCTCAGCCTGTGGAGTTAGACTGCAGACAGCAGTCACAGCCCTGTGTGGTTGTGTCACAGAGTCTGTAAGCTCTGGTCTGGAACTCCAAGATATTCCTTTTTGCCTTTTCCCCTCCCTTTCTGCAGCCCTCAGCTGAGGATGTCCTTCATTGTTTTTTCCACTCGAGGGACAATCCTGATGAGGTTGACAGAAGACAGGTAAGAAGAGATTTCAAAGTGTACAGCAGCTTTTGTGTCCTTGTAGCTTTCCTTCCTCAGTGATTTCCAGTGCAGTGTGAGCAGTGCTCTCACCCTGTGTGCTTCCACTTTACCTGTTTGAGTCACCTACCCATTTCCACACTCCCTGCTGGAATGCATTCAGGCCTCTTAAGGCAGAGGTTGCCTTCTTCAGTTTAACTTCTAAATGTCTTCCTGTCAGCAATTAAAGGTTTCAAGCTGCTTTCACTGAGAGAAAACCTGCCTTGCCCAGGTTTTCAGGCTGTTGTTGGGGAGCCCTGGGATGGGTTGTGCAGGGAGGTGGTTGAGGCCCCGTCCCTTGAGGTGTTTAAGACCAGGCTGGATGAGGCTCTGGCCAGCCTGATCTAGGGTAGAGTGTCCCTGCCCATGGCAGGGGGGTTGGAACTAGATGATCCTTGTGGTCCCTTCCAACCCTAACTGAAACTATGAAACTATGAAAGCAAGAGCCTTACTGCCTTGGAAACATTGCTAGGGACTTTCTTCTGCAAGTAGGTGACTGGGGCAGGCTGGAGAGTTGGGCAGAGGTGAACCTCCTAGAGTTCAACAGGGTCCTGCAGCTGGGGAGGAACAACCTCCTGCAGCAGAACAAATGAGGGGCTGGCCTGCTGACAAGCAGCTCCATGGAGAAGGACCTGGGGGACAAGAAAATGCCCCTGAGCCAGCAATGTGCCCTCGTGCCCAAGAAGGCTTCAGAGGTGTTCTGAGGGCATGAAGAAGAGTGTGGCCAGCAGCAGGTCGAGGAATGTTCTTCTGCCCCTCTGCTCTGCTGAATTGAAGCCACATGTGGAGTCCTAGGTTCAGGTCTAGAGTCCCCAGTTCAAGAGGGACAGAGAACTATTGGAGAGAGTCCAGCAGAGGGCCACAGGATGATTAAGGAGCTGGAGCATCTCTGTGAAGAGCAAAGGCTGGTACCAGGGGCTGTAGAGCCTGGAGAAGACCAGCCCCAGAGGGGACTTGTAGATGCCTACAGAGTACTTAAGGGTGGAGGTTGTGAGGGTGGGGCTGGGCTTTTGTTCACTGGTGGCCAGTGGCAGGACAAGGGGCAGTGGAGACAAGCTGGAACCCAGGAGGCTTCACTTGAACTTAAGGGAAAAATACTTTGAGGGTGCTGGATGCCTGGAGCAGGCTGCCCAGAGAGGTTGTGGAGTCTCCTTCCCTGCAGGCTTTTAAAACCCACCTGGGCATGTTCCTGTGCAACCTGACCCGGGCAAACCTGTCGGCAGGGGGGTTGGACTGGCTGCCCTCCAGAGGTCCCTCCCAAACCTCCACCATTCTGTGAAACTCCCTTCCCATCCAAACAGCCTTGCAAGCTGCTGCTGATGCCACACTCCTGAGGTGGAGGTGAACAGGATTGCTTAGGAGGTCTGAACCTACACTGTAGGCAAACAGCAGTGAAGGTGGGTTGCAAGGGACTATGCTCTTTGGCAGGGACAGCTTGGTTGCCATGGTTCTGAAGCACATTCTTCTCATCCCCTTCTGGATCCCCAAGTAAATCCCAGAAAAATCTATGGGATGGATTTTTATTTATTTCTTTTTAACTCTGGCTTCAAGGAGAGCTGGATGAGGTCCTTCATGGCTTTTGCTTCCTCTGCTAACTGCATTGCCACGTGGAGCAAAAAATATATGTACCACATGTGAAGGCTGTGCAAGCCAGCATGTGTTTTACATCTTGGATGGCCATGGAGCTGCATACCAGAGCAGCTCCTATAGAGCAACAACTCAGGAGCTGGCCACCCTGCCAAAGAGCAGGCCACAGGCATACCAGCCTTGCAAAGCTGCCATCAAACCCAGCAGGCTGCACATTGCTTGGGTGGAAAGAGAGCAAACCACCCCTGACGGTGCCAGAGGGAAACCTGCTGCCTGCCTCTTTCTGTCTCCCACCCTCTTAACACTCCCCCAATGCAAAAACCTCTGCTCTGTTCAAGCTCTAAGCTGTGAGACTTAACTGTTTCCTTTGAGTGCTTCCCCATGGAAATGTATTTCATATTTATCCAGCTGCCCTAGAAAGCCTGGCTGGGAACGCGATATTGGTGTGGTATTAGTCTAAAGGCAGCTGACTGGAGAGCTGCTGGTTCCTACTGGAGGACTGACAAACAAGGTGTGAGCTTCACTCTGGTCCTTTAGTTAACATCTTCTTAGAGGATCAATGGCAAAACCTTCTCTCCCATGCCTTGCTGAAGGCAGGGAATGTCTGCCCACCTGTGAGGCACAGCTGAGTGGCTCAGGAGCTTTGGGGTATCAGGGTTCAGCATGAGTTCCTGAATGTTTGAGCATTCAGCCTACTGCAAAAGCAGCCCATGGGAGCTCCTGCTCTGCAGGCTGGATGATGTTAACACTGCTGCTCTCACAGCTGGCAGATGAATTATATGGGTCACACCAGCTGGGGCTTCCTGAAGCAGGTAAAAAATACAGGAGCAAAACTGTCCTCTGTGCTTTGCTCTTGCACTGTCAGTGCAGTCCTGCAGCAGTGACTGAAAGCTGCTTCCAGTAAGACTGGAAATGCTTAGAGAAAGAGACACACATCCCCTTCCCCCACTGCAGGGTTTTATCTAGGGACTAAAGTCTTCTGGCCTGTAATTGGCTAACAGAGTTTTGTGTCTGCAACTCAGTGGGACAAGTGGATACCCAAACCCCATTTAGTCTGTTACTGTGCCTGGGGGTTCTGAAGAAGATGAAAACAGATCCTCTGAATCAGTGAGCTATGGGGAAGGGGTTTGATCTTCAAGCCAGTTTGAATGGGACCTGAAGATGTGATGTCCAAATAAGCTGGAGCTGCTGCCAGGGTCATTTTTTGTGTCACAGAATCGAGAGTCACAGAATCACAGGATGGTAGGGGCTGGAAGGACTCCAGAGATCATTGAGTCCAACCTCCCTGCCAGAGCAGTATCACCCAGGGCAGGTCACCCAGGAATGATCCAGATGGGTTTGAAAGTCTGCAGAGAAGGAGACTCCACAACTCTCTGGGCAGCCTGCTCCAGGGCTCTGCACCCTCACACCAGAGAAGTTTCTCATGATGCTGAGGTGGAACCTCCTGGGCTCCAGTTGTACCTGTTGATGGGTTTGAATGCCTCCAGAGTAAGGTCATCCAGCATGAGTGGAAAGCGAGCCAGGTGCAAGTCAGCTGCTCTGCTACTGCATCTGAGCAAGGATACACAGGAAGAACTGTGCAGACACTGACCTAGGAGCTGCTGCTGTTGTGCTGCTTTCCCCAGCCCATGGGAACTGGGAGCACATCTGCTCTGCTCCACTGCCTCGGGAAGGTATATACCCAGACACCACCTTAGCCTGTAACATCTCCTTGCCCTGTAGAAATACTGGGTTAATCTTTTCCCCATCTCTGTGCCTGGTTCTGCCATGCATTCTTCACCTGGCTATCAGCTCCTGACAAGTCTGTCTGGGATCTAACAGGGGATCTGCCTCCTTTCAGGAAAGATCCGGCAGGGTCTGGAGGAGCTGCAGAAAGTCCTTCCGGGAGGCGACACCTACATGCACGAAGGATTTGAAAGGGTAACTAGCTGCATGCTGCCCGCCTCTGAACTGGGTCTGGGTGCTCCTCAGGAAGTGCTGAGCTAAGGAATTGGTTAGGAAATCTCTGGTAGGTAAGCAGGGCCATTTCCCTTCTAGGCCAGAGGTGCACTGAAGTGTGCAGAGGTTGTTGGAGCTGGTAGGAGGCAGCTGCCAGCCCTGCTGCTGATCTCCCTTTTGCCTCAGCTCATATGGGGGAGCTGCCTTCCCAGTTTTAGGCAACGCAGGAAGCTTTGGCATTGCAATCCCACACGGAACATGTTCACAGAGGGTTGAAAGCTGTTCTGCTGGGTGCTGTAGTGGCTTATTAGAGTTGGGTGGAGGCTGAGGCCTTGGCTCTAGCCTGTTCTCACTAACAGATAAATAATACTGCACAGAATTTATTGGCTGCTCTGATCTTCTCCTTCTGTGTATTTTACATGCTCAAGAGTTTCTATAAACCTGAACTCCTGAACCCCCTCCCACCCCTGTGCTTCACATGCATTTTGGAGGAGTGTGGAGCTGGCAGCCTGTTGAAAACATTTGTGAACACACAGCAAACATTCAGCTGACCTGACAGAGAGGTTGGCTCTTCACTTGGAGCCCAGAACCAAAGCCCAGACCAAAACCTCCTTTAAATTCAGGACAGAAATGGAATTGATAAGCCAAACACAGTCAGGGTGGCCTCCTTTTAGCTTTGAATTGATGCACACTGAGGCATTTGCCCTGCAAAGCAGCATAAAAACAGAAGCATAATGACATCAAAATAAAGACACCGACAGAACGTCACAAAAATAAAGACATAAACATTACAGAAGCGTAAAAAATGCCTCTCTGCAGTTGGTTTGTCTGCTGTTAGAGCTGATCTTGAGGTGCCAGGGAATCTACCAAAAGACCTGTGACATTTCTCAAAGAGGGAGGTGAGTGACATCTTCAGGTAGCAGAAACTGTGGGAGGCCACATTAATGCTGGCCAACGGCCTTAGGGTTTGACTGAGTTACCTTAGATAAGACCTTGAAGTAACACAGCAGAACCATGGTTCTGTGGAGCAGATGCCTCTGAAAGCAGAGGTTGTGTGCAGACTCCAAACATGACATCCTCACTGCCCTCTTCTCCTCTTCTTCTTTCTGGTGCATGCAAGGGTGCCCACAAAGTATCATTGTGAATTTCTTGCTAATAATCTTCTGATTTAATTGCAGGCAAGTGAACAGATTTACTATGAGAATGTTCACGGTGAGAGACTCTCTTGATCCTTCTAATGGTTGTTTTCTTTTTTCCTCTCTCTTTCTTTTTGACTGATCAATAGATTAGAAATGCAGCTTCCCTGTGGGAAAGGTGGGGGGTGGCTCCTGTTCTTGCAGGAATGCAGTGCACTCAGGGGAGGTGAATGGGGGACTAATGATGCAGAGCTGGGATAGGAAGAAGTGAGAAGCCAGGCTGGCTCAGGGTGCCTGTTCTCAAAACTGGCTGGTACCTTGTCGTGGTTTAATGAGGAGGCAGATTGCTCCTTTGCTCCAAAAGGGGCAAAACAAAGCCAAACTGCTCACACAAAGGGTTGGACAGGGTTGGGAAGCTTGAATGGAAAGGCAATTCACAACTATGTACACACGGTACAAAGCACATAAAGTACCCCAAAATCCACAGTCTGGGCTTAACGCAGAAGCTCATGAACCAAAGCTTTGCACAAACTCCTTTAAAGCAGGCCCACAAACCCAAGCCTTCCTGCCCCCTCCCTACCAAACCTCTCTACCCTCCATACCAACACCATTGTGATGCAGCACAAATTCATCTTGGCAACTCCAGGCCCAAATTAAGCCCCTCCAGGCCTAATTGGCAGCATTGCCAAGGCCAACACCAGGCCTCACTCCCCCAGCGAGAGAGGAGAACCTGCACGTCCTTCCTGGGAGGAGAGAGGGAGGGGGGAAAGGGAAGAAAATGGACTTTGCAGCCAGTTTTACAGGGATGCAGGATTTATGGGAATGAAAGACAACAGATTACACTTTTCTGGTCCACCTCCTGGACCTCCCTAACCCCTCTGGAGGTCTGTAACTCTGTGGTTCTTAAAGGCACCCACACCCATGCCCTGTTCTTTTTGCTTGGGGGCTCGGGCAGCCATTTCTTCTTCCTTCTGAAACAGGAGTGTGTGCAGATGCTGTTAGGGAGAAGGGGGTTTTAGTAAGCAGTTATTAAATCCAGTAGTAGAAGTGCAGACAACTGGGGGGGGAAATAGCTTTGTATTAATTATAAGGAAGGAAAAGACAAATGTTCTGCACTGCAAAGCCTGAAGCAGAAATAGAAACATTGCTGCTGGGAAGTCAAAGGATAGCAACCAGCTGTTGGAGTTCAAAGCCAGTCCTAAAGGTTTTGCACGGCTGCTCATGAAGAAAAACAAGCAGTGACTGAAGTCCACAGAGCTTTGGGACTCAGCTGTGAGATGTGACTGCAGCAGAATGGAGCAGAGGGCTAAAGGAGTTTGCTTTGGGGTGGATGATGCTTTTACATGTCCCATGTAAGCAGTAGGCATGTGGGTCCTCAAGTCTGAATGGTGACCTAATTGGTCTTTTATTTGTTCTGTGTGTTTGTTTTTGCTCCACTAAGAGGAGTTTATACCACCTGCAGTTTTTATACTACCTGCTGTGGGTCCAAAGGCTCCTGAAGTAGTCAATGGAGGGGGAAAGGTATCTCTGGAGGTGCTTTGGGCTCCTAAGGTTGTAGGTTCAAAGACTTCTGATGTAGTCAATGGAGAGGGAAAGGCACCACTGGAGGTGCTTTGGGCTCCTAAGGTTGTAGGTTCAAAGACTTCTGGTGTAGTCAATGAAGAGGGAAAGGCACCACTGGAGGTGCTTTGGGCTCCTAAGGTTGCAGGTCCAAAGGCTTCTGATGCAGTCAATGGTGGGGGGAAAGGCATCTCTGGAGATGCTGGGGGCTCCTAAGGTTGTACAAGAAGTGCTCACCCTCCTCCATTTACCTACCATGCACTAGAGTTAGGCATCTGCAACATGAATGTCCCTGTGTGTTGCTTACAGTTTATCAGGCACACAGTGCATCAGTACTGCACTATTTAGAAACTGGGCACTCCTAAGTGGCACCAAGAACATAAATTGCCAGATCTCTGAGCTGCAGTCATTGGAGGAGTTTCTTGTTTGGATTTTTGTCTCCTCAGCAGCAGCTTTTTGAAGGCACAGCTGCCCATGGTGGCAGGAAAATGACCTAGAGGGTTGAAGAATTAGAAGTTGGTACTGCAGACACCTTGGCACACTGAGCCTTTCTCTTTCCTGTGAGTGATTGTTCTTGCAGAGTCCCCTGTCAGAAAGAGGAATTCATTCTATTTGGCCACTCCTGAAAACAAACTGCAACTTGCAAAACCCAAGCTGCAATCAACACAAGGGGAAGGCTGCAAGGTTTAACTGCTGCTGAAATAAGATACATAGAAAGGTGGAAGATTTTAGTCCATTTTCCTGCCACAGCTGTTGCAATCCCAACTGAGTTTTTTTATCCCAAGCTGAAACAAACAAAAAAATTCTCTCTGAGCCTCTTGAATTGACAGGGAAAAAAAAACTAGGATGACCTTGCCTGGGATTTTTGGTGGCTGCAGTCTAATCTCCTGGTCTGAAATACTGAAGTAGTTAGGAGGGGCTGCCAGATAAAA
Source organism: Colaptes auratus (assembly GCA_015227895.2). Taxonomy (NCBI): domain Eukaryota; kingdom Metazoa; phylum Chordata; class Aves; order Piciformes; family Picidae; genus Colaptes; species Colaptes auratus. The sequence continues at coordinate 3,708,291 of JAAWVA010000037.1, forward strand.
AGGAGAGTGGTAGAAAGCTGGCATGGAAGGCAGGTGTCTGAGTGGGGAAGGTGCAGAAATTCATGTCTGCTAAAGCTAATTGAGAGGTAAAGACATGGGCTTGGGATCCACTGCTCCTGGTCCTTGTGGTGCTGACAGGTCACTAGCAGGGGGCTTCGTGGGCTGCTTTAGCAAATCCAACTCAAACCCAAGAGATGAAGGAGTTTGTGTGTTTAGGTTACAGGACTGCAAGTGTCATCATTGCACTGACAGATGGAGAACTCCATGAGGACCTGTTCTTCTACTCTGAGAGGGAGGTAAGTGTGCTGCACACTGTTAGCCAAGGAGAGAGTGAAGTGTCTGGGCCTGCTGCTCTGAGGGCTAAAAAGAGGGAAACCATTTTTCTCTGGTAGCAAATCTTCACTCTGTGGATGGGAATCTTAAAGATAAACATTAACAGCAGCAATGCTTATGACTCATCCAAACTCAGACTGTTCATAGGAAAGGAGGGAGGTGTAAACTTCCAGTTAAGAAGAAGCCTGAGGAAGGAACAGCTCACAGCTGAGCAGTCTCAATGTTTATTAGAGTCTCCCAGGAAATACCTGAGTCTTCTCCCTTCACTTTTCTTCCTTCACAGAAAGGCTGCAGAAAGGGGATGAGTGCAGCTGTAATCTTCTGTCACATCAGAAAGCCTTTCAGATGATCAGCCCCAAACTTTCCCACCAGTGTTTCCAGGACTCAGGCATGTGCTTTCAAGCCCTCCTTAACCGAGCCAGCTGCTGTGCAAAATGATGGATAAACAGCAGCTTGGGCACTTGAAAGCTTTGCTGTGTAGTTTCTCCTGATGGCCTTTTGATAGCCAGCTCTGCAGAGATGAACCAGTTTTCACCTGTCAGTCAACCCAATTAAGATGACCTAAAGTTGGAAGGTGCTTTTGCTGCACAAATTTGTCATGGGCAGAATATTTTCCTCTCGCTCTGTCCAAAGTGCAGCTTTAAATCCAATAACAACAAAGAATGGGGTTTGGAGGATGAACTCAGAATTGCTGCAGCACAAACAAGTGGCAGGAATCTTTGAGCTCCCCTCCTGACTCTCCACCTCCTTTTTCTTCCCTTCTGATATCAAAACCCCACAAGAACAACAAGTTGTAGAGCTGAATGAAGAAGGAGGCTCTGTTTGTTTTGGTTCGGGGAGGAGCAGTGAGCGAGCTGCTAGAACCAAGACCTCCGACTCAGCTCTAACACTGGGAGCTGCTTGAATTGTTTGGGTTTTGGTTTCTCAGTGTGGAACTGGAATGATGAAGCACTTGAAGCACTTTGCTCTTCAACAATTTGAGCTCCTGCAGTCCTCTGATAGAATCTGGCTTGCTGCCCTCTGTGCTGGGAATGGGGTGTGGGTCAGCTGTTCCTCCTCTGATGAAATATGGTGAATGACTTCATTCACACTGCTGCAGGCAAGAGCCTTTAGAACAGTTACTTTTGGGACAGTAAATGCAACTTCATCTGGAAAAATCAAGCCTATGAATGCCCTCCCTTATTTGTAGGAGATGCTGTGTAAAGAGTGAGAGTGATACAGCTCTGTGACAGGTCAGAGAACTTTGGAATCATAGAATGATTTGGGCTGGAAGGGACCTTAAAGGTCATCCAGTGCCAATCCCCTGCCATGGGCAGGGACACCTCCCACCAGCCCAGGTTGCTCAAGGCCTCATGCAGCCTGGTTTTGAACAGTCTAGGCTTGAATCCTTGACAACTTCTCTGGGCAACCTGTTCCAGTGCCTCACCACCCTCATGGGGAAGAATTTCTTCATGATGTCCAATTTCAATCCAGCTTCTTCCTCGTTGAAGCTATCACCTCTCAAAGTCTCTTCATCTATGGATATCATGAGTCTAGGCACATGTCTGAAAGAAAAAAGCACCCTGAAAGGTTTAGTTTCCTGTTATACTGGGATTTGTCCTAAATGATGAAATGCAAATGGACAAGGAAATGTGAGGGCATTAAACACAAGCACTGACTACCCTGAGTTCAGCTTTGCTGAGCAAACAACTCCTCTAGCAGCAGATGAAAGCTGTTCCTGCAGAATCAGGGAGGAAAGCTTGTAAAGCTCTGTTTTGGCAAACACCCCCACACCCCCCAGGGGAAAAAAAAGAAAAAGAAAAAAAAAAAAGACTAAATTAATGACTAAGACTTTTCAGACACTTGCATTCCATCAGCCTTGCATTCACCTTCCCCTGCTCTCCTCCTTCCAGGCGAATCGGTCGCGGGACCTGGGAGCCACAGTGTACTGTGTCGGTGTGAAAGACTTCAATGAGACTCAGGTAAAGGAGGCCCCAGTGCTTGCTGAGCTACCTGGCAGAGGTGCATGTTCAACACACACACAGACACAAACACACAGACACACAGAGAGGCACACAGACACACACAAACACACATGCACAGAGGCACACAGACACACACACACAGAGGCACACAAACACACACACACAAAGGCACACAAACACACACACACAGAGGCACACAGACACACACACAAATGCACATGCACAGAGGCACACAGACACAGACACACAGAGGCACACAGACACACACAAACACACACGCACAGAGGCACACAGACACAGACACAAATGCACACGCACAGAGGCACACAAACACACACGCACAGAGGCACACAGACACACACACACAGAGGCACACAGACACACACACACAGAGGCACACAGACACACACACAAATGCACATGCACAGAGGCACACAGACACACACAGACACACACACACAGAGGCACACAGACACACACACACAGAGGCACACAGACACACACACACAGAGGCACACAGACACACACACAAATGCACATGCACAGAGGCACACAGACACACACACACAGAGGCACACAGACACACACACACAGAGGCACACAGACACACACACAAATGCACATGCACAGAGGCACACAGACACACACACAGACACACACACACAGAGGCACACAGACACACACAGAGGCACACAGACACACACACAGACACACACACACAGAGGCACACAGACACACACACACAGGCACACAGGCATACACACAAACACACACACACAGAGGCACACAGACACACACACAGACACACACACACAGAGGCACACAGACACACACACAGACACACACACACAGAGGCACACAGACACACACAGAGGCACACAGACACACACACAGACACACACACACAGAGGCACACAGACACACACACAAATGCACACGCACAGAGGCACACAGACACACACAGAGAGGCACACACACACACACACACACAGAGGCACACAGACACACACACACACAGAGGCACACAAACACACACACACAGGCACACAGACACACACACACAGAGGCACACAGACACACACACACAGAGGCACACAGACACACACACACAGAGGCACACAGACACACACACAAACACACACACACAGAGGCACACAGACACACACACAAAATGCACATGCACAGAGGCACACAGACACAGACACACAGAGGCACACAGACACACACAAACACACACGCACAGAGGCACACAGACACAGACACAAATGCACACGCACAGAGGCACACAGACACACACAGAGAGGCACACACACACACACACACAGAGGCACACAGACACACACACACACAGAGGCACACAAACACACACACACAGGCACACAGACACACACACACAGAGGCACACAGACACACACACACAGAGGCACACAGACACACACACACAGAGGCACACAGACACACACACAAACACACACACACAGAGGCACACAGACACACACACAAATGCACATGCACAGAGGCACACAGACACAGACACACAGAGGCACACAGACACACACAAACACACACGCACAGAGGCACACAGACACAGACACAAATGCACACGCACAGAGGCACACAGACACACACACACAGAGGCACACAGACACACACACACAGAGCACACAGACACACACACACAGAGGCACACAGACACACACACAAATGCACATGCACAGAGGCACACAGACACACACACAGACACACACACACAGAGGCACACAGACACACACAGAGGCACACAGACACACACACAGACACCACACACACAGAGGCACACAGACACCACAGAGGCACACAGACACACACACAGACACACACACACAGAGGCACACAGACACACACACACAGGCACACACACACAGACACACACACACAGAGGCACACAGACACACACACACAGGCACACAGGCATACACACAAACACACACACACAGAGGCACACAGACACACACACAGACACACACACACAGAGGCACACAGACACACACACAGACACACACACACAGAGGCACACAGACACACACAGAGGCACACAGACACACACACAGACACACACACACAGACACACACACAGACACACACACACAGAGGCACACAGACACACACACAAATGCACACGCACAGAGGCACACAGACACACACAGAGAGGCACACACACACACACACACAGAGGCACACAGACATACACACAAACACACACACACAGGCACACAGACACACACACACAGAGGCACACAGACACACACACAAATGCACATGCACAGAGGCACACAGACACACACACACAGAGGCACACAGACACACACACAGACACACACACACAGACACACACACAAACACACACACACAGAGGCACACAGACACACACACAAATGCACACGCACAGAGGCACACAGACACACACAGAGAGGCACACACACACACACACACAGAGGCACACAGACATACACACAAACACACACACACAGGCACACAGACACACACACACAGAGGCACACAGACACACACACAAATGCACATGCACAGAGGCACACAGACACACACACACAGAGGCACACAGACACACACACACAGAGGCACACAGACACACACACAAACACACATGCACAGAGGCACACAGACACACACACAAATGCACATGCACAGAGGCACACAGACACACACACACAGAGGCACACAGACACACACACAAATGCACATGCACAGAGGCACACAGACACACACAACACAGAGGCACACAGACATACACACAAACACACACACACAGAGGCACACAGACACACACACACAGAGGCACACAGACATACACACAAACACACACACAGAGGCACACAGACACACACACACAGAGGCACACAGACATACACACAAACACACACACAGAGGCACACAGACATACACACACAGAGGCACACAGACATACACACAGACACACACACACAGAGGCACACAGACACACACACAAACACACACACAGAGAGGCACACAGACACACACACACACAGAGGCACACAGACACACACACACAGAGGCACACAGACCACACACACACAGAGGCACACAGACACACACACAGAGGCACACAGACATACACACAACACACACACAGAGGCACACAGACACACACACACAGAGGCACACAGACATACACACAAACACACACACAGAGGCACACAGACATACACACAAACACACACACAGAGGCACACAGACATACACACACAGAGGCACACAGACATACACACAGAACACACACACAGAGGCACACAGACACACACAAAACACACACACAGAGAGGCACACAGACACACACACACACAGAGGCACACAGACACACACACAGAGGCACACAGACACACACACAGAGGCACACAGACATACACACAAACACACACACAGAGGCACACAGACATACACACAAAACACACACACAGAGGCACACAGACATACACACACAGAGGCACACAGACATACACACAAACACAACACACAGAGGCACACAGACATACACACACAGAGGCACACAGACATACACACAGACACACACACACACAGAGGCACACAGACACACACACAAACACACACACAGAGAGGCACACAGACACACACACACACAGAGGCACACAGACACACACACACACAGAGGCACACAGACACACACACACGAGGCACACAGACATACACACAAACACACACACAGAGGCACACAGACATACACACAAACACACACACAGAGGCACACAGACATACACACACAGAGGCACACAGACATACACACAGAACACACACACACAGAGGCACACAGACATACACACAAACACACACACACAGAGGCACACAGGACACAGGCACACAGGACAGAGGCACACAGACATACACACAACACACAACACAGAGGCACACAGACACACACACACACAGAGGCACACAGACATACACACACAGAGGCACACAGACATACACACAAACACACACACACAGAGGCACACAGAACACACACACAGAGGCACACAGACATACACACACAGAGGCACACAGACACACACACACAGAGGCACACAGACATACACACACAGAGGCACACAGACATACACACAAACACACACACAGAGGCACACAGACACACACACACAGAGGCACACAGACACACACACACAGAGGCACACAGACACACACACAGACACAAATGCACAGAGGCACACAGACACACACACACACAAATGCACATGCACAGAGGCACACACACACACAGACACACACACAGAGAGGCACACAGACACACACTCCTGAATCACCTTCTCAAGACTTCTCAAGTGCTCCTTCTGCTGACTGTTTGATAGTCTGAAGTGAGTGCCTGCTGTTGGGTTATTCTCCTTTCTTTCTAAATCATAGACTCATAGAATGGTTTGGGTTGGAAGGGACTCCAAAGGTTACCTGTAGTGGCAGGGACATCCCTGTCAAGTCTGATCTTGAATATCCCCAAGGATGGTTGCAAGAGATTCTATGGTTCTGCTCTGGCAGGGGGGGTTGGACTTGATGATCTTCAGAGGTCCCTTCCAACCCCTAACATCCTCTGATCCTGTGTGAACTACCTCCCTGGGCAACCTGTTGCAGTGTTCCTCCACCCTCATGGTAAATCTTACCTGAGAACTGTCCCACAAGAACTCTTGCTCATGGTAGAGAAAAGCAGAGTAGAAGACACATGAGGAACAGCAAATCAGTCTGGCTGAAGCTTGTTGTGGGGACTTTGTTTTTTCCCCCTAAGACTGAGGTGCTGCCATATAACAGTTCAGTTTCAGTCCAGCTTTGCTTTCTTGGTGTGAAAAAGCAAAGAGCTTCGTGAGTGGCACCAGTACCACAGATTGATGGAATGGGTTGGCTTGGAAGGGGCATTACAGATCATCCAGTTCCAACCTCCCTGAAGTCATTCAGATGCTGAAGAAATGAAGTGGAATTAGATGAGTGTGTCTGAACCCCTGTTACCATTTTAGGGCTATGCTTAATTGTAAATCAGGTTTTCCAGAGGGTTCAAGTCTTCAGGGGTTGGACCCAGAGTAGTGCCAGATGAGTTCATCACACCCCATTGGGCTGCAGAATTGCTTATATTTTGCAGCACAAGTTTGTGTTTCTCTCTCCCTGGGCTGCTTCTTGCTTCTCTGTTCTGCCTGGGACCTTGCATGCTGCCTGCCTGACCTGCCTGACCTTTTTGGGTTTGCAGTGGTACAGCGAGGTAGAGACAAGTGGGGCTGGCTGTAATAGAGCCCTTTGGGCTTTGTGTCTAGAGGGGTTGGGGGGGTGGGGGTGGGTTTGTTCAGGGAGAGAGAGAGAGCTGAATTATTGTACAGGGAGGTATTGTGCTGTTATTGAACTGTAAATATTTGTATCTGTTTATTGCCTTTTATACTTTAATGTTTAGTCTACTTTTGTAAACAGAAATTCATTTTACTTCCAAATTCTGGTGGTAAAGTGGTGGTAAATTTACTCCTTGGGGTAAATGTCCAACCTGTTGGGTGGTCCAATCCAGCCCACAACAACCCCCAGAGTGCACTAGGAGGACAGCTCTGGGGAAGGAGTTGAGGCAGCTGTAAAGATCCTGGTTTAGAGAGGCTGCTGTGTCTTGGCCAACGAGCAGCAAGCAGCTTTACCTCTCTCCGCAGAGCAGGCAGGGGAGAGCTGCCTGGAGGATTGCTCTGGATGCAAATCAGGAGGCTGGCAGCTCAGGGGCTTGCTTGAGAAGTTGGAGTTGTGAGTGAGGAGCTGGAAAGGTGGAGCCAGCAGGGTTCGGGGAGGAATCTGTGGCTGCTTTGCAGTGCTACAGGAAACGCCAGAGGCCTGCTGGGTGGATGCTGCCTCTGCCATGGCCTTGCAGCAGTAAAACCTGATCCTGCTCCAGCAGATGCATGGAGAGCTCATTACTTCTGAACTGGGCTTAGATTTTTGCCTTAACCCTTAGCATGCTATTGACAAAGGGAACCTGCATGTAGCCCTTCAAAGATGCTGTGCTGCTTCCCCTTATCTTACCACTAACTCATGGATGGTTCTTCCTTGTCATGTAGGCTTCCAAAGGGTCTTCTTCTCCCTTCTTCCCCCATCCCCTATGATTTCTTCTTTGTGGCCCTCTAATGGTTGAGCCTAGGACAAAGAGTCAAATCTCTGTTTTGACAGGAGGGTGAATCAGGCCTGTATCTGCAGATGGGGCACAATGTCACAGATTCATAGAGCGCTTTGGGTTGGAAAGCACCTTGAAGATCCTCCACAGCCTCCCTGGGCAGCCTGGGCCAGGCTCTCCCCACCCTCATTCTCAACAATTTCTTCCTCATCTCCAGTCTCAGTCTCCCCTCTCCCAGCTCAAAGCCATTGTCCCTCATCCTGGCACTCCCAGCCCTTGTCCAAAGGCTCTCCTGGAGCCCCTTCAGGTCTAAAGAATTTCTTCCTAATCTCCAGTCTCAATCTTCCCTCCTCAAGCTTCACTCCATCCCCTCTCGTCCTGTCACCGCATTGCATCAGTCTTCTCTAGATGTGAAAACACTGAACTGGTTTGGTTAGTTCCCTGGTTTCAGTGCTGAGTGTGAAGCACTTTGCTGCACTAGTGACTTTCACACTACTGCTGGGCTGGGCACTCCCTGTGCTGGGTGATTGGCAGTCCTGTGGGGCACAGGTTTTGCAACCAAAGCTGTTAGGCTCTGGGCATCAGTGAAAGCCACTCTCTGCCCTGTCTTCAGACTTAAGGGAGCTTAAAACATTGACTATGGAGAATTTGCTTTAATTGCTGAATTAATTTGCTTCCTTCTGGCTAATTTATCTCATTCTCTGCATTTCTGTTTTATTTCCTTCTGCCCCCCTGCCAGCTGGCTAGAATTGCTGACAGCAGAGATCATGTCTTCCCTGTGAACGATGGCTTTGAGGCCCTCCAGGGCATCATCGACTCTGTAAGTATTGTGCTTGCAGCCTCTGCATGGTCCTTGGTGTTTGCTTGCACAGCTGAAGGTTTGGTTCTCATAGAATCATGGAATTGTTGAGGCTGGAAAAGGCCTTCAGGATTAACAAGTTCACTACAAGTGCACTGTTAAACCATGTCCCTCGAGGACCTGCTGAGTGCTAATCACTTAAACATTTGGTCCAGAAAGTGCCCTTTGTGCTAAAACTGCTGCTTCAAGGTAGAGTTTATCAGTAAGACATGCTAGAGGAAGGTTTAAGCTCAAACACCACCTTTGTGTGCCTCCCTCCTTGATGGGAAGTAACTGAACAGACCAGGCACATGGTGCCAGTCTGAAAATGCCTGTCCTGGACTGGACAGCAGAGATCACAGAATCCTGGAGTGGCTCAGCTTGGAAGGGACCTCAGAGATCATCTCCTCCAACCCCTGCCATGGGCAGGGACACCTCTCAACTACACTCAGCTGCTCAAGGCCTCATCCAGACTGGCCTTGAACATCCCCAGGCAGGAGGCAGCCACAGCCTCCCTGGGCAGCCTGTTCCAGGCTCTCAGCCCCTCACTATGAGGAATTTGTTCCTCAGCTCCACTCTAACCCTGCTCTGCCTCAGCTTCAAACCATTCCCCCTTGGCCTGGCTCTAGACACCCTCAGGAGAAGTTCCTCTGCAGCCTTCCTGCAGGATCCCTTCAGCTCCTGGCAGGCAGCTCTGAGGTCCCCCTGGAGCCTTCTCCTCTGCAGGCTGCACACCCCCAGCTCCCTCAGCCTGTGCTCCCAGCAGAGCTGCTCCAGCCCTTGGAGCATCTTTGTGGCCTCTTCTGGCCTCATTCCACAGCTCTGTGTCCTTCTTGTGCTGTGGACACCAGAACTGGAGGCAGGATTGGAGATGAGGTCTGAGCAGAGCAGAGCCCAGGGGCAGAATCCCCTCTCCTGCCCTGCTGCCCACCCTGCTCTGGCTGCAGCCCAGCACACAGCTGCCTGCAGGGCTGCAGCAGGGCACTGCTGGCTCCTGGGCAGCTGCTCAGCACCCAGCACCCCCAAGTCTCTTTCCTCAGGGCTTCTCTCAACCCACTCTGCCCCCAGCCTGGAGCTGTGCCTGGATGTTAGAGCTCATCTTGTATGAAGGCTTAGGGCACTCTTTGGTCCCCATATTCCTTCCATTCTGTCCTGATGGATGTGCTGCACTGCTCATCTGCTTAGAATGGGGGAAGGGATCCTGCTAGGTGTGCCAAAGTCCCCCAAACTCTTCGTTTTGCTGTATTTTCCCCCTCCAGACCTACTTTTCCCATGCAGATTGATCATCTCCTGGCTGGAGTGCTGGGTCTCAGAGCTGGCTCATCCCAGAGCCAGCAGCACAGCTAACCAAGACAGAGCATGCATTGGTGTGGGGGACTGTGTCCCCTGGACTAAACGATTGGAGATGAGAAACTGCAAGGAGAGATGAAATGGAGCCACCTGCTGATGGCTTCACAAGTAGCTCCAATAGATGAGATAAGGGTCAGCTGTGCTACCCGAATAAGTATGGCCAGCCAGTAAGAGAAGGGAGTCGGTTAACCAATCCCCTGCAGGTGCTCCGGGGCGGGGGGAGAGCAACGGATGTGAGCCGCCATGGAGGCAGTCGTCAGTCTGAGGGCTTGCCGCTGCAGGCAGGAGCTCCTGACCTGGGGGCTCCCTACCCCTCCTGCTTGAATTCACCCTCGTCCCTGTGTGTGCCGCCCAGCACCCTACTGCGACAGACTGGTTCCCTCCCCGTGCAAATGGCTTCAAGGTCTTTACTGGGAAACAAAGATGCCTGATGAAGCTTTCCTCCTTCTAGTCATGCTCTGAGCAGCCTAATAGTGTCTCAGCCAGGAGCAGGATGGGCACCACAGGCCAGCTGGTGAGTGCTGTGTGCTTCAGCAGCATACCATGTGGCAGAGCTTCACTGGGGACCAGGCAGCTCCCAGGTAGCTTTTTGCTGTTGCTCTAGCTCAGTCGTATCCCAGAACTGTTCCAATCAAATTGTCTCCCATGGCTACAAAGAGGGAGGGGAAACCCTCTTAAGGACAGGTGTTGTGTTTGCTTTGCTATAGGCCTTTCAGCTGATCACACACAGATGAAAGACCCAACTGGAAGCTGGGCAGGGCAGGTCCCCAGGGGGGCTCAGATATCTGCTTGCAGGGGTAGACAGTATTCTGACCAGGCAGTACCCAGCCAAAGTGCTCCTTTGGCACAGGCTCCCCATTCCACTGTGCTCTCACATGGAGATGGAATACAATCCCTTGCTTATTGCTTTTCCTGGCTCTGGGCAAGAGTGGGGCTGCTGCCTCAGCTGCCTTGGACACTCAGGTGCATGGCATTGAGGAAAGCAACAAAACAACCAAAAAGCCTCCCAGCCCTGCATTCCCTTTGCAGCTGTTTTTAATGAATTCCAGCAGCAGTTCTGACTCCCTGGAAGACTCCAGCCTTCAGGAACCTCCTCAGGAACACTGTGGCTGACTGGTGAGAGATTTAGCAGCCTTGGAAAGGAGGCTTGCAGGGAAGTGTCCCTATACAGTAATGAATCTGTGACTCCATCTGTCACTTGGCTTTGAGCAGAGTGACTGCCACAGGCTGGGTAGATGTAAGATGTGTAAAAGGAGTGGCCAGAAGGATGTAAATCACTCTGGAGAAGAGCAAAGGATGTGTAGAGTCCTGCTGTAGCTGGAAAATGAGCTCCCTCATCCCTTCTGTTCTTGTCCTTGTTGTCCAGAGAGCAAACAAAGCATTTGTGTCCCCAGGAAAGCATTTCAGTGGTGAAAGAGCCCTGAGGTTGGGAAGCTCCTTTCAGTTGCTGTGTAAGAAGCAGCAAAGATACTCAGCCATGTGCAGAGGAGGTTGGTTGGGCTCCCAGCTCCTGGTTGATACAACAGGGGAAGGAAAGATGAAATTCATAGTTTCAGTCAGGGTTGGAAGGGACCACAAGGATCATCCAGTTCCAACCCCCCTGCCATGGGTAGGGACACTCCACACTAGAGCAGCCTGGCCAGAGCCTCATCCAGCCTGGGCTTAACACCTCCAGGGACAGGCCTCAACCACTCCCTGCACAACCCATTCCAGGGCCTCACCACCCTCACGGTGAAGAACTTCCTCCTCACCTCCAGCCTGAATCTCCCCACCTCCAGCTTCATTCCATTCCCCCTAGTCCTAGCACTCCCTGATAGCCTGAAAAGTCCCTCCCCAGCCTTCTTGTAGGCCCCCTTCAGATACTGGAAGGCCACAATGAGGTCAGCAAATGATGACAGCCCTGGGGGAGATTAGTGTTTGAAGTCACTCTAGAGATGTGAAGGTCGCACTGATGGGGTTTGAATTCCTGCTGAGGTGGCCAGACTCTTCCCTCTTCCCCTTCTCCTAAGCAGTAGCTCTTTGTCCACCCTCTGTGTGGGCAGAAGCAGGGGACTTAGAAGTCCCTCTGGCATGAGGGAGAGAGTGGGTGCTGGGAATAGTGGAGCTTAAGGCTGGCCTTTGCTGGGCCTCTCCATCTGCTGAGCAGAGATGTTGAGCAGGGTCCTGGGGCTGCAGATGTTTCCTACCCCTGCCTCACATGCCCTTCCTCTTCTGGGGGGGGCAGCAAGTTTTGAGTTAGCAGCTGCAAGGGGATCTGCTTGGTGCTTTTGGGGGGGGGGCTGCCACCCACTGAGCACCACCAGGATATTCAGACCTGGAGGCTGTGCTTAAATAAGCTGAAAATAGAGTCCCATGCTGAAGTCATGTTTAAAATCATGACTCTAGTGAGAGCTGAAGGTACTCAGAGCACTGCAGGGTTTGGGCCTTTCTCTCCTATAAGTTCCAATGCTGCAGAAGGGTCTGGAGAATAGGTCTGGTGAGGAGCAGCTGAGGGAGCTGGGGGTGTTCAGTCTGGAGAAGAGGTGTTTAAGAAGAGACCTCACTGCTCTCTCCAGCTCCCTGACAGGAGGTTGGAGCCAGGTGGGGGCTGGGCTCTTCTATCTTGTCTCAGGTGATAGAACAAGAGGCTGAAATTGTGCCAGGGGAGGGTTAGGTTGGAGATGAGGAAAAATTCCTTTGCTGCAGGAGTGGTCAGGGACTGGCCCAGGCTGCCCAGGGAGGTGGTGGAGTCCCCATCCCTGCAGGTGTTCCAGAAACCTGTGGCCATGGCACTTGGGGCCCTGGTTTGGTGTCCATGCTGGGGTTGGGTTGCTGGTTGGGCTGGATGCTCTCAGAGCTTTTCCAGCTCACACAGTTCTCTGATTCTGTGATTCTCTTTTCATTAAGCTAGCAGTTGCTTTTTTTCTCCCTGAAAGTGCTAAAACTTCTGCTTCCCCCATGGTTAATGGGAATGTAGAGTCTGTTAGGAGGAAAGGTGGAAGTCAAAGTGTCACTGCTTTGCTTTGACAGAAACTGATTGAAAGAGTAGTTCCTTGGGACAAGAAAACTCCCTGCTCCTTGCCATGTGTGAAGCAGTGGCACTGGCTCAGAGCTGACCTCAGAGTTGCAGTCCCTTAGTAAGGATGCTGAAGGAGCTGCAGGAAGCCTGTTGAAGCAGTTGTGATATCCAAGACATGGAGCAGTGTGAACTAGCCTGTGGGACTCTCCTCTCTGTATGCAGTGTCCAAACAACTCATCCTTGGAAGCTGCCTCTCCTGTGCTCCCCTCCTGGAGCACCTGCAGTGCTGTCCACCTGCCCTTGGCCATTTTCAGCCCTTCCACTTGCTGTGGCAGCTCAGCACTGCTTCACCCCAGAGGTTTTGGCCTGGCAGTATCCTGCCTCCAGATCCTGCTGTTACACAAATGTTCTCTGGGCCAAACTGCAGTGCTGGGTGTGTGCAGCCTGGTGACTTCTGGGAGAGCTTGGTGTGAACGTCACACAGAGCATGAGGGTGATGCTTTGATCATCCTGAGCTTGGATGCTCAGGCTGCAGCTGCAGATAGATACTCTGGTGCTGGGAGACTCCATGGATGGGGGAGAGGGGTGAGAGGATCTTACTTGCTTTGCAAGACACGTCCTGGATGTGCAAAATCTGGGCTGCAGACAGCGTCTGGGCCAGCTGTCTGCTAGTGTGGAGTCTGAGCTGCCCAGGGTCAGCAAGCTGGGCTCTTGGAGTTCTGCAGCCAGGAAGGAAGGCTGAGATCTCCAGGGGGCAATTCAGAGCAGGAGCTTCACACAGATATCCTGAATCTGTCTTCTGTCAGAGCCAGGCTGTCTACAGAGTCTGGAGAGAAAGTCAGCGACCCAAGTCTGAGCTGCAGAGTGTTTCTCGTTACCTTTGCTGATGTTCATGATCACATTTTCTGCTTCCTTCTGCCCTCAAATGCATCTCTGGAAAGCAAAAAGAAAAGCCTTACACAGATTGATTTTGCTTAGCTCATGCAGCTGTTACTGGCCAGGAAACACATCATAAATAAATGGCTGCCTTCTAATTGGCAACAGCCTTTGTTATTTAATGCTTCAGCAGAGCCTGCTGAGGAGCATCTAGGCTCAGAGCTCTGCTCAGGCAGTCAGCTGCTGTTAAACTTCAGCATCCTGTTTGCTAATTAGAATCCCCAGATTTGGTGGGGAAAAAAATAATGTAAGAAATATACAGGTGCTGTGGTGAAGCCATCTGTCTGCAGGCTTGTGGAGCAGCCTGCCCAAAGGAAGCTTCTGAGCATTGCTCTGCCCTCCTCCTTCTGGTTTCTGACATGGGCCCAGGTGATCTGCAGGGCCACTCTTGGCCTTTAAGGCAATAGGGCCTTCAGTTGTGTCCCATGGAGAGTGTGACAGGTGAAGCCATGCTCCCACAAGGATGTATCAAAGTATCACCAAGGTTGGAAGAGACCTCAAAGCTCATCGAGTCCAACCTGGCACCACAGACCTCATGGCTAGACCATGGCACCAAGTGCCACATCCAATCCCCTCTTGAACACCTCCAGGGATGGTGACTCCACCACCTCCCTGGGCAGCTCATTCCAAAGGCTAACAACTCTCTCAGTGAAGAACTTTCTCCTCACCTCCAGCCTAAACTTCCCCTGGCACAGCTTGAGACTGTGTCCCCTTGTTTTGGTGCTGGTTGCTAGAGAGAAGAGACCAACCCCCACCTGGCTACAACCACCCTTCAGGGAGTTGTAGAGAGCAATGAGGTCACCCCTGAGCCTCCTCTTCTCCAGACTAAACAACCCCAGCTCCCTCAGCCTCTCCTCATAGGGCTTGTGCTGCAGGCTTTGGCTGCTGTCTCAGGAGTATGAACAAGAGATCCCCCCAGGAGCCTGCATGGAGCTGGAGCAGAGCTGGAGCCCCAAAGAGTGCAGCAGGAGACTGCTGCTTCAGATCCTTCTCTGCAAGGGTGCCCAGGCCAGCTGCACCCACGGGCCTGCAGTTAGTTGCAAGGAACCCAGCAGTGTGGAAGTTCTCCCTAGGAAAATGAGGCTGTGGAGTCAGTTTTCCCATCAGCACCTTGCAGCACTTTGGTGCTCAGCTGGGGATTGCCTCACTGCTCCTGCATGGGATTTTGCTTTCCTGGGGAGCCAGCCTGCAGTGAGTGAAGTGCACCTCCAGCCCACACAAGGCTGTGCAGTCCTTGAGGAATAAGAGAACAGAAGATCTGTTGAAATCTCTGCAATGGATGTGCTGAAGTCCTTTTTGAATGTGTTTTCCTGGTGAGGAAGGCACATCAAGAGATTCTTTTGCAATGCTCACTGCTGCCTGGTTTTCCTTGAAGGCAGAGTGGGTGCTTGGAGCATTGGGAACTTGTGATTATTCTCAATCAAAATAAATGTTGCAGTTGGCCCTGTAAAAAGGCAGTGAGGCCAACTTTTTGTAGTCATGTAAATTGGATTGGACTGGACTGGACTGGAAGGGAGCTCTGTATCACCTAATTGAGACACCTGCTGTTCCACCCCCATCCAAGCTGGCTCACAGCATGAATGTTTGCAAAGGGCTGAATACAAGTCATAGACTCATAGACTGGTCCAGGCTGGAAGGGACCACCAAAGCTCATCCAGTCTGACCTCCCCACACTCAGCAGGGACATCCTCGACTGGATCAGGCTGCTCAGGGCCTTGTCAAGTCTTATTTTGAATATCTCCAGGGATGGGGCCTCAGCACCTCCCTAGGCAACCTGTTCCAGTGTTCCACCACCCTCATAGAGCAGAACTTCTTCCTGATCTAAATCTGCCCTTCTCTAGTATGAAGCCCCTGTCCTGTCCTGCCTTTGCAAACAGTCTCTCTCCAGCCTTCCTGTAGCCCCCTTCAGGTACTGGAAGGCTGCTATTAGGTCTCCTGGAGAAGCCTGGAGCCTTCTCTTCCCCAGGCTAAACTCCCTCAGCCTGTCCTGACAGCAGAGGTGCTCTAACCCCCTGATCATTTTCATGGCCTCCTCTGGACCCTCTCCATCAGGTCCAGGTCCTTCCTGTGTTGAGGGCTCCAGGCCTGGATGCAGTACTCCAGGTGAGGTCTCCCCTGTGCAGAGCAAAGTGGCAGAGTCACCTCTCTGGCTCTGCTGGCAGTGCTGCTTTGGCTGCAGCCCAGGATGTGATTAGCCTTCTGTGCTGGCAGCTCACCCTGCCTGCTCCTGGCCAGCTTCTCCACACCAGCACCCCCAAGTCCTTTTCTTCAGGGCTGCTTTCTACCACTTGATCATCATGAACTTCAGACTTAGTCAAGTGAGGCTTTAGTTCAGTTTTAAAAACCCTGAAAGTATTGATGGTATTTTTCATGCATTTGTTCTCCAGCTCATTTGGCTACTTCACAGTATGATAGACTCATGGAAGGGTGTGGGTTGGAGGCTGCAGGTGTCCTCATCTTCCACTCCACTGCTGAAAGGCAGTGAGGAGGAGAAAGGTTGTACTGAGACTTCTGGGGATGCTGGGGGAGAGGGGCAGAGAATCTGAAGGGGAAATTGGAAAGATGTGCAAAGACTCTCTTGCTAAAGGAGATGTTCCTCAGTGGAGAGGAGAACACTTGGGAAAATCTCAGCTCTTAGTGCTGTGCTCATTAGCCCTGGCAGTGACTCCAGGAGAAAAATGCTCTCTGTTAGAGGAGCAGAACTTGGAATGAGAAAGGGCAGGGAGCAGAGGGCTGACAGGGGATTCATGGGTACTTTGGCAGAGTGCTCTTACAGCCCTCCTTATTTTGACTGTGTTTTCCTCCTTCTGCCTTTCAAACTCTTCTAATGCTTTGCAATTCTCAGCTGTTGATTTTCTCTCTCTGTGTTTTCCACTTGACAGTTCCTGTGTAACCTTGCTCCTGCAAACCTCCTTTCTCCTCACTTGCCAGCAGCTCAGACCGGCCTGGTTCCTTCAGTCCCTGGTACTCTTCTCCCAGCCTGCTTCTGAGTCACCCAACCTTCTCTTTGGAAGTGTTAACAAATAACTCCTGGCTCTCTCTGTACCTGTTGCAATCAGGTATTTGAGGCACAAAGCCATGGGTGTGGAGGGGGGAGAAGCAAGAAAGAGATTCTCCTTTCTGTACAGAATTGATTGTGTGGTTGCTGTTTGTTCCTTACAGATGTTTCAATTTAAAGTTGGGAAAATAATTTTCCTGTTGGATTTGAGTCATGATGCTTGGCTGACATTTCTTTGCCTCTTGGAGCTGACCTAGGCTTTGATCAGTGTTGCCTCCTCTAGGGGCTGCTCGGCCCAGCGCAGCATCCACAGCACTCAGCTGCTGCTGCTCTTCCCGCCGGGCCTTACAAACGCTGCTGACTGTGTGCAGAGAAGAGTCTGAGCTGATCTTCAGAGCAGGGGGAAGGCTGCTGCAAGCCAAGAACAGCCTGGGCAGTTGTAGCACCCTGTGGGGATAAAGAGAGTGCAGCTCCTGCATGCTCCTTGTGCCTCGCCAGCAGGCTGCCCAGCCTGGCTCCCAGGGCTCCGGGTCAGTCACTGCGCATGAAGTGGTCAAGGGCAGTGCCAGCTCTCACAGGCACACTGCTCGCTTTGAGCGGCTTTAAGTCAAGAGCATCTGTCCATATGTCTTGATTTGAGTCCCAGTTCAGCTCTGAGCATATACTCAGGTTTGCTCTCACAGATCAGAAGTCTGAGCTCCTGTGCTGAGGCTTGAGCAGGGACTGTGGAGGTGCTCCTGGGCTGTTGGAATGTGAAGTAAAGATCTCATCTTAATGCTGGGGTGTTGGGTCTGCAGTGCTGGGCTCCACACTCATTTTGGAGAGGGAGGTGTGACTGCACAGGAGGGGTATTGCCTTGCAAACCCCTCAGTGTGCACCGTAGCTGTCACAGATCATAGAATGGCTCAGGTTGGAAGGGACCTAAGAGCACATCTCCTCCACCCCCCCTGCCATGGGCAGGGACACCTCCCACCAGCCCAGCCTGCTCAAGACCTCATCCAGCCTGGCCCTGAACACCTCCAGGCAGGTGACATCCACAACCTGCCTGGACAACCTGTATCAGAATACTGAAGAACTTCTCCCTCAGCTCCAGTCTAACCCTGCTCTGCCTCAGCTTCAAACCATTCCCCCTTGGCCTGGCTCTAGACACCCTCAGGAGAAGTATCTCTGCAGCCTTCCTGCAGGATCCCTTCAGGTATTGGCAGGCAGCTCTGAGGTCCCCCTGGACCAGCTCCCTCAGCCTGTCCTCCAGCAGAGCTGCTCCAGCCCTTGGATCATTTTTGTGGCCTCCTCTGGGCTCACTCCAGCAGCTCTGTGTCCTGCCAGAACTGGACTCAGTCTTCAAAGTGTGGTCTCACAAGGGCAGAGCAGAGACCCATCACTTGTCCCACAGACAGCAAGCTTGTGCTGGGGCACTGGAGAGCATCAGCATCCATTGCCTTCCTCCATAGGCTGCCTGTGGAAGAGCAAGGACACAGCCAGGCTGCTTCAGAGGGAAGACCTCAGGTGGCAAAGTTGTGCCAGGGGTGCCAAGTGCAGCGTTGAGCTGAGTGCTCGCTGGCTGTCTGTCCTGCTTTGTGCTCCCACAGAGCCAGGTCTGAGCCACCTCTGACATTTCTCTCTGTCTTTTAGATCTTGAAGAAATCCTGCATAGAGATTCTGGCAGCAGAGCCTTCCAGTATATGTGCAGGAGGTGAGTAGACATTGAAGTCCTGCTTCTTCACATTGTCTGAAATGCATCTCTCTGTCTGTCTCTAATTGCTGGAGAGTGCAAAGGGAACTCCTGGACTGCAGCTGCATCTTTGGCCTTTTGTTGATTCTGTTTTTCATCTTACAGCAGCTTGCACAGGTCCCATTTCTGCCAGGTGGTGTCAGCTGGGATGTTCCTGGAGAAAAGGCTTGACTGGGACCTTTCTGCCTAACTCATTCACAGCACTCTGTCTTGGGCTCTGCCAAACCTGAAGCAGATACTCTGCAAAACTGCAAACCAAATCAGGAAAGAGACTTTGATGAGGTTTAGAGTTTTTCAAATTCAGTATCTCAGAGGATCACAGAATCATAGAGTGGTAAGGGTTGGAAGGGACCTCTGAAGGGCATCCAGTCCAACCCCCCTAGCAGAGCAGGATCCCCCAGGGCAGGGCACACAGAACACATCCAGGTGGGTTTGGAAAGTCTCCAGAGCAGGAGACTCCACAACCTCTCTGGGCAGCCTGCTCCAGGGCTCTGTCGCCCTCACAGTGGATGTCTCCTCTCTGGAACTTCTTCAGTGTGGGGGTGGAGACACTCTGGAGCAGGCTGCCCAGGGAGACTGTGGATGCCTCCTCCCTGGGGGTGTTGGAGGCCAGGCTGGATGAGGCCTTGAGCAGCTGAGAGCTGTCCCTGCCCATGGCAGGGGTTGGAGGAGATGTGCTCTTAGGTCCCTTCCAACCTGAGCCCTTCTAGGATTTTATGATTTCAGCCCCAGGCAGAGACAGGACCCTGTGGTCCATCTGACATCGCTGGCAGGCTGTTCCCTGTCTGTTCCTGAGCTCTCCTTCCCCAGCAGCTCAGAGTTCTGAGATTTGTCTCAAGCATTCAGCAGCCCCCATGCCCCAGAGCAGAGCTCCTCTCCCCCGTTCTTCCCAAGCGCTCTTGGACAGCACAGAATGGGCCTGAGAGGCAGCTTCCCTGGCTGGATGTGGCAGGATGATTTGCAGCCTGGCTGTAAGCCAGTGGGACCTGGAAGGGAGCCCAGATTCCAGAGCAAATCTGCTTCTCTGACAAGTACAGTGTGGGAGTCCTTCAGGGAGATGAAAGAAAGTTAGAGACTGTAAAGTGCAAGGCAGAAACTTGGAGTCTGCAAAAGCTGAGCTCCTGGTGCTGCTGGGAGCTGCACAAGCAGGGTGGTGCTTGCACTGTCCTTGGCCCTTGCACTGCCTTGGATGCTGAAACATTAGGTGTTCAGACCCCATGGGTGTGGATTTGAGTGCCTCTCCCAGACAGTGACAGGAATTGTGGAGGCTGTTCCTTCACCATGGGGAACTGCAGAGTTTGAGGCCCTGTGTCTGCTGCTGCCAGGACTTTTCTGGGACTATCTCTGGAAGTGTGGGAACAGTGCTTGCCTTGCAAGGCAGTCTCAGTGCTGGTGGCTGCAGGATGTTTGTGAACCTTTCCCAGCACAGAATCACAGAATGGTTGGGGGTTGGAAGGGAACCTCCAAAGGTCATCCAGTCCAACCCCCTCTGCCCTGCTGAGACCACAGCTGCAATCCTGTGACCAGTCTGGGGCTCCCCAGGTCAAGAGAGACAGAGACCTGCTGGAGAGAGGCCAGTGGAGGCTATGAGGATGATGAAGGGACTGGAACAGCTCTGCTCTGGAGGAAGACTGAGAGCCCTGGGGCTGCTTAGTGTGGAGAGAAGGCTGAGAGGGATCTGATCGATGTCTATCAATATCTGAGGGGTGGGGGTCAGGATGAAGGGGCCAGGCTCTGGTTGGTGGTGCAGGACAAGCAACAATGGGCACAGGCTGGAACCCAGGAGGTTCCACCTCAACATGAAGAGAAACTTCTTTGTTGTGAGAGTGCCAGAGGCCTGGAGCAGGCTGCCCAGAGAGGTTGTGGAGTCTCCTTCTCTGGAGGCTTTGAGGACCTATCTGGATGTGTTCTGTGTGACCTGCCCTGGGTGACCCTGCTCTGGCAGGGGCGTTCGACTGGATGATCTCTGGAGGTCCCTTCCAACCCCTGTGTTGGAATTGTGTGACTGTGTGCCACGTGTGGTTGTGTGCCATGCCCACTCTGTGCCCCACTGTGCCAATGACCTCCTGTCTCCTTTGCTGCAGAGTCCTTCCAGGTGGTGGTGAGGGGCAATGGATTTCGCCACGCTCGCAACGTGAACAGAGTGCTCTGCAGCTTCAGGATCAACGACAGCCTCACACTCAGTAAGATCCTGGCCTTGGATCTCTTCCTGGCTCTGCACTGGCAGGGTTTTGCTTCCAAAAGATTTTGCACCTTCAAATGTGTGTTGACTGTGAAGGTGTTAATTCTGGGATGAGCCATTCTGTTAGCAGAGTGCAGAGGAGAGGTGCTGGTGGTGCTGGATGCTGTGATGCTGACAGCAGGGTGTGACTGGGGGAGCTGGAGCAGGGGACAAGAAACTTGCCTGGGGAGAGGATCTGTGTGTGTCTTGCTGGGTTAACCATAGAATCATGGAATGGGTTGAGTTGGAAGGGACCTTCAAGCTCATCCCCCTCCAACCCCCTCCCACCAGCCCAGCTTGCTCAAGGCCTCATCCAGCCTGGCACTGAACACCTCCAGGGAGGAGGCAGCCCTGGGCAACCTGTTCCAGTTTCTTCCCACCCTCACTGCAAAGAATTTCTTCTCATCTCCAATCTCAGTCTGCCCTCTCCCAGCTCAAAGCCATTGTCCCTCAGCCTGGCACTCCCAGCCCTTGGCCAAAGTCCCTCCCCAGCTCTCCTGGAGCCCCTTCAGGTCCTGGAAGGCTGCTCTGAGATCTCCCTGGAGCCTTCTCTTCTCCAGGCTGAACATCCACAGCACAACCTGCTCCAGGAATGTCCCTGGGTGTTGTAGGACACTGAGGCTGTGTCATTTGTCCCTGAGTGGCAGGCTGGGGAACAGCTGACTCCTGTGTCCCTGAGCACAAAGCTTCCCTGGCTGTGCTTCATGTTTACTTATTCAGATGTGGTGACTGTTGGGACACCAAAAGCAGAAGCTGCAGGGCTCAGTGTCCAGGGAGGAGCAAGACAGGGGGATAGGGAAAGAGAAGGATCTGGGTAAATTAAGTGGGCTTGCAGGGGTTACAGTAAATTAACTGCTTTGAAGGCATCTCCATGCAGCCTGGAGCTGTGCTGGAGATGTGTGAACAAGTGAGAGGTGGCTTTCAAAAGAGAGCAGCAGGGGCAGCCCCAGATTCAGGCTTTTCCTTTAAGCTCCATAAAATCAGACTTAAAGCTGATATGTGGCAGAACTCCTGCAGTCTGGACCAGAGCTGCATGGAGGTGTTGAACCATGTTAGGTTTCTCCCCAGAGTGCAGATCCAAGGTTTTGTTTGGCTCAGATGTGTTGGGAAGTCTCCCTAGGCAGGAAACCTTCCCTTC
This sequence comes from Colaptes auratus, assembly GCA_015227895.2. Taxonomy (NCBI): domain Eukaryota; kingdom Metazoa; phylum Chordata; class Aves; order Piciformes; family Picidae; genus Colaptes; species Colaptes auratus. Next base: position 3,730,950 of record JAAWVA010000037.1, read on the forward strand.
CCTCTCCACCTTGAGGGTTCCAATGGCAATGAAGTGGCTGTTCAAACATTTAGGAGTTTGCTTTGCTTTGCAGAGGCTGAAGCCTTGTGGTGCAGATCCAAAAGCCTTGGGGTTTGGTTGCTGGAAGCTGGAAGTCTGGAGGTCTGTGGGGTTTGTTTCTTCAGTTCAAATGTGAGAATCCCACAGCAAACAGGCAATCTGGGTGGGAACTTCCCCTGTGTGGAGAAGCTGCTTTGGCTTCAAGAGCAAACTTGGTGGTGAATTGTTCAAGCAGTGGTATTTCATGCTGAAAAAGGCCTCAACACCTAAAATACAGGGACCTGAGGGAGGGGGTCCAGAGGAGGCCACAAAAATGATCAGGGGGCTGGAGCAGCTCTGCTATAGGACAGGCTGAGGCAGCTGGGGGTGTTCAGCTTGGAGAGAAGGCTCTGGGGAGATCTTAGAGCAGTACCTAAAGAGGCTACGAGAAGGCTGCAGAGGGACTGTTCCAAAGGCCTGCAGGGACAGGACCAGGGGCAGTTTGAAAAGAGAGCAGAGCAGACTGAGATTGGATGTGAGGAAGAAGTTCTGCACCAGGAGGCTGCTGGAACACTGCAGCAGGTTGCCCAGGGAGGTGGTTGAGGCTCCATCCTGTATCCAAGGTGAGGCTTGGCAGGGCTCTGAGCAGCCTGCTCCAGTGGAGGATGTCCCTGCTGCCTGCAGGGGGTGGCCTGGATGAGTTTTAGAGGTCCCTTCCAACACAGGTGGTTCTAGGATTCTGTTATGAGAGCTATATGGCAACCACTCAGCAAGGCCCAGCCCCTGAAGCTGCAGGATTTAGGGGAGCCTCTGTCACCCTGCCTGGCCTTGTTTCCAGTCCTGCACAGCCCTCAGATATCCCTTGAAGAGATTCATGCTGTTGACAGTCTCTAAAGCAGGGCTGCAAGGGTCAATGTGTACAACATTTCAGCTTTAGGATCACCAGGGGCCAGATTTGCAGCCTGTGTGGGAGGCTGTGAGGCTGGGGTTGGGCCTCCCTAGCAGGAGGACATCAGTGCTCTGTTTCCCAAACTGCTTCCCATCTCTTCTATAAATTGCTCTCAAGAGCTGCAGCACAAAGGTCTTTAGAGTGTGACTTCAGAAGGCCTGAAGAACTTGGATCTTGGGCTTTAGTTCAGCTTTTCATTAGGAGCTCTAAAGTAGATCTGTGGAAAAAAAGGCTCTATCCTGGAGAGAAAAAGCTCTGGAAGCTAGGGGTGCAGTGAAGAAACTCTGCCAGCCCTGGTGTGCTGATGGGGAGCTGAAGCTGCAGCACTGAAGAGAGCTGCTCCAAGTGAGTTCATGGCAGACAAGCATCAGGTGTCTTGACACCAGTTCTCTTCCTCCTGCTCTACGAGGCCTTTCAGAAGGCAGAGGTTTGGTGCAGGTCTCCTTCCTCTGTCTCCTGCTCATTCATTTCTGCCTCCACACCCATGCAGCCATCACTTGTCCTCCTCATGGCCCCCTTTACACTCTGCCTCTGAGCCTGAATGCAGGCTGCAGGCAGCTGCTCTTCCTGCCAGCTTGCTCAGGTAGAGAATTGCTGTCAGTGCTCTCCCATGCAAAGTCTTTCAGGTTGATTTGCTGCTCCACTCTCCTCCAGAGAAGGCTGCTTGCTCCCTTGGCATTAGCTTGGCAGCTCCCCCTGTGCCCTGAGGCTGTGAGAGCTATGGCTGCCTGCATCCCAACTGCTGCTCAGCATCTCAGAGCTGGCTCTGCAGCAAGGCATCATGAAAGGGGATCTGATCAATGTCTATCAATATCTGAGGGTGGGGGTCAAGTGGAGGGGGCCAAGCTCTTTTTGGGGGTGCACAGCAATAAGACAAGGAACAACAGGTTCAAGATTGAACAAAGGAGGTTTCACCTCAACATGAGGAGAAACTTCTTTGGTGTGAGGGTGTTGGAGGCATGGAGCAGGCTGCCCAGGGAGGTTGTGGAGTCTCTTTCTCTGCAGACATTCAAAACCCACCTGGGTACATTCCTGTGCAGACTCCCCTGGGTGACCCTGCTCTGGCAGGGGGCTGGATTCTATCTCTGGAGGTCCCTTCCAACATCTAATATCCTGTGATACTGTGCAAAGAGTCACTGCTGCCAATGGGAGGAACTGCTTGCAAAGGTTACCTCACTGGCAAACACCCTGACCTGGAGCTGGGGAGGCTGAGAGGAGGAGGACTCCTTCCTCTCTGTGTGTGCTGACTGCCTTCCTGGCTGAGTACCTCGCTGTGGTTTCTGCCACCATGGTTCCAGAGTAGCTGTCAGGAACAAGCAGCCTGTCTTGGTGCAACCCAAGGGCTTTTATTTGCTTGTTCCTCCAAATGAGTGTGGAAGATGAGGGTAAGGGCCAGATATGCTCCTCGCCTCCTGGCCTGCTGCATTCATTGTCCCCTGAATCACTGAGCAGTGAGCTCATTCTCCCTGGCACTGCACCAACCCCTCTCAGGTCTCAGCCCTGGATTGTGTGATGCAGTGACCTGGAAGCAGGCCACAAACTCAGTTTCTGAGTTCAAACCCTTCCCTGAGTGAGGGAACTCAGCCCCTGCTCATCAGTGTTCTCAAACCCAAGTCCCTCCAGGTGGGAGCTGGCACAGGTCTGTTAAGTGGAAGCTGCTCTTTGTGGGAATGCAGCTCAGGGTTTCCCTTTGCTGGAGCCTGCAGCTTCCAGCCTGGCTTTCAGAGGGTCTTTGTGGCACTTAGCTGCAAACAGCTGGGCAGCAATGTTCCCCAAGTGGGGATTTTATGGAGCCCTTATGGAGAATGGAGAGCTTGGCTGCTTGTGTTTGCTCCAAGCCTCTCAGCCTGCAGGGAAGGGAGGGAAGGGCTTTAAAAGATAACACTAAGCCAACAGTTCCTGAAACCTTAAATTATCCCAGATGAGATGGAGAGCAGCACAGCTAAGGACTCACTGAGGTTAAGGGCATGAGCTAATAGGTTTTTATTGGGATTATTGGCAGGGGAAAGTGGCAGGTGAAGAGAGCATGGGCTCATAATGTTCATAGTTATGGGATGAAAAGAAAAAACAAAGAGGAACATCTGTGGAAGCCATGAAGAGCATTTGGCTGAGCAGAACTGTAATCAGCTGCATGTTCAAGAGCAGGCTCTTGTCTGCCAGCAGCAGGACCTGGGAGAGTTGAGTTCAGACTGCACAGAGTTAAAAGTAATTATCCAGTGCAGTGATTTATGGCTGCTCTGTGGTGCTAAATGGCTTTGTCTGCCCAGATTGTGCAGCAGCCAGCAAAGATAGCTCTGGGCATAGAGGCCAGCTCTGTCCTAGGCCATTTAAAGCTGGGGAGATGAAAGATTGGTGAGGAAACAGCACAAAGCCCAGCAGAGGTGGGGCTACAGCCTTTGCATTCTAGTGAGTGCTCTGGGGCTCGGCCAAAACTGAGCCTCTGCACAGCCTGGCCTGGGCTTTGTTTCACCTCCAAGCACCAGGAGCAAGGGGGAAGTGAGGAAAAGAGTGGGGGAGGACTTTTGCCAGGTATCAGTAGAGTGAGATGCACAGGGAGCTGAATCCCAAAGCTGCCCAACAAAGGCCTTCTGAGCATTGTCTTCTGTATTCAAAGCCCAGAGGGATGCTCCCTGTTCCCTGCCTTTTCTTCTTCCTCTACTTGGCTTCTGGTTCCTTCCTTGCAGCCTGGTCACTCAGCACAGGGATGGTTTGCTTTGCAGTTCCTTTGTCTCCCTGCTTGATCATTTCACTTTAAGCCTCCACTGAATCTTCTCCTTGTATTTTCCTGTAGCAGCTTTTACTGTGGCCCTAGAGAATGCCAATCACTGTGTGCAAGCTCCAGCAGGTGGTTTTGGGGCTGTGAGCTGTATGAAAGCCACAACCTGTGCCTCTCATTTTCCTAGGTGGAAGCACAGACCAAGGTGAGCCTGGTGTCCTGCTTTGGAGGGTGGCCAATCCCAGGCACCAATACAGGCTGGGCAGGGACTGGCTGGAGAGCAGCCCTGAAGAAAAGGCCTTGGGGGTGCTGGGGGAGGAGAAGCTCAAGAGGAGCCAGCAGGGAGCACTTGCAGCCTGGAAAACCAAGCAGAGCCTGGGCTGCAGCAAGAGAAGTGTGGCCAGAGGGCCAGGGAGGGGATTCTGCCCCTCTGCTCCACTCTGCTGAGACCACAGCTGGAGCTCTGGGTCCAGTTCTGGAGCCTCTGTGCCAGGAAGGATCTGGAGGGGCTGGAAGGTGTCCAGAGAAGGGCCCCGAGGAGGAGCAGAGGGCTGGAGCTGCTCTGCTGTGAGGACAGACTGAGGGAGTTGGGGTTGTGCAGTCTGGAGAGGAGAAGGCATTCAGGAGACCTTCTTGTGGCCTTGCAGTATCTGAAGGGGGCTCCAGGAAAGCTGGGGAGGGACTTCTGAGGGTGTCAGGGAGTGATAGAACTGGGGGGGGGCATGGAGCAAAACTAGAAGAGGGAAGATTGAGATTGGATGTTAGGAAGAAATTCTTCCCCATGGCACAGGCTGCCCAGGGAGGTGGTGGAAGCCTCATCCCTGGAGGTTTTTCAGGCCAGGCTGGATGTGGTGTGAGGTGTCCCTGCCCATGGCAGGGGGGTTGGAACTGGCTGAGCCTTGAGGTGACTTCCAACCCTGACAATTCTATGACTCTATGATTGCTTGACAAGGGATATAAAAATGGGAGATCTCTCCTCAGGTGCTCTGCTGGCCTCCAGCACACTGTGGGTAGGAACTTCCAGAGCAGGACTCCTTTACAGCTGCAGGCCAAGCGTGGAGGACTGAGCAGAGAGCAGCCAGGAAGCTTGGGCTGCGTGGTGAGGAGTCTCTGTGCCATGGGGAGTGCTTTGCCAAGCTCCTTGCTTGCAGTGCTGCTGCTGGAGACAAAGGAGGCCTCTCAGGTTAGGAGATCTGTGCAAAGCAGCTCGGAGGTGGGAGTGGAGCTGGCCCCAACCTCCTGCCCAGGAGGGACCCTGCTGCACTGCAGCATGAGCTGCTCTGCTGGGCTGCCAGTTGTGAGCATGAGCAAATGAACAGCCTGGAGCTCAGCCGAGCTCCATCAGCAGCTGTGGAGCTGTGTGCTTGTGGAACAGAGCTGCATGCACAGCAGAGGAAGTCACCAGAGAAGCAGCAGTTCCTTCCAGACCCCTCCTCTCCATCTAGAGATTGTTATGAATGTGAGGTCATCGTTCTGTGCTTATCTGCCTCTTCCCCCCCATCCCCTCTCTCTGCTCTGCCTGCCTTTGGCACTCAGCTCCTGTGTCCCTGCACAAAGCAGAGCAATTACAGCCTGAGCTCAGTGTGGTTTGCATTACAGCATTAACAAAACATTTCTCCTTTATGGGGCTTTCTCCAAGGCAGTTTCTCCAGCTCAGAGAGCACTGCAGCTTCTTGCTACATTCCTCTCTCCCCACAAAGTGGGTTTGAAATGAAAACTTGGCTTGCAGAGTTCTCACAAGGAGAGGCATAAGAGGGGCAGTCAGCCAGGAGCAGCAGCGATGGTGCTTTGCTAGGGGCTGCAGGTGTGGAGGTACCTGGACAGAGAGCCAAGAGAAGTGCTCAGGCTGGTGAAGGCTCAGGGCTCCCCATCCCCAGTGGGCTGAGTTGCAGGGAACAGCCTTCTTGGCACAGAGATACCTGAGGAAGTCTTACATGAGAGCAGCCAGACTCCCACCCCAGTCTCCAGTGACAGAACACAAGGGCAAAGTGTTTTGGGGGATGTGCTTTAGTTGAAAGCAAATCTAGAAGGGCTGGGGAGGTTCTGCTGCCCCTCTACTCTGCCCTGCTGGGGCCAAACCTGCAATACTGTGTCCAGTTCTGGGCTCCCCAATCCAAGAGAGACAGATCTGCTGAAGAGAGTCCAGTGGAAGCTATGAGGATGATGAAGGGACTGGAACAGCTCTGCTGTGGAGAAAGGCTGAGAGCCTGGGCTGCTTAGTGTGCAGAGGAGAAGGCTGAGAGGGATCTGATCGATGTCTATCAATATCTGAGGGGTGGGGGTCAGGATGAAGGTGCCAGGCTCTGGTTGGTGGTGCCCAAGGACAGGACAAGCACAGCAGGTACAAGCTGGAAACCAGGAGGTTCCACCTCAAGATGAGGTGACACTTTTTGGTGTGAGGCTGCTGCAACCCTGGAGCAGGCTGCCCAGAGAGGTTGTGGAGTCTCCTTCTCTGGAGAGATTCAAAACCTGCCTGGATGTGTTCCTGGGTGACCTGCCCTGGGTGATCCTCTCTGGCAGGATGATCTCAGGAGGTCCCTTCCAACCCTTAAGGTTCTATGATTAACACAGGGCTAAGAGAAGGAAACTGTGATATGTGGGAAGCTTGGCAAACAGCTTGTGCAGCCTCTTCTGGACTAAAATCTTGGTGATGTTGTGAGGGCAACAGTCAGCACTTGTGAGCCCGTGGGGGCAATTTGAAAACGTTGTGCTTGCTTCAGCCCTTCCCTGAGGGCTCTCTGCAGCCAGTGCTCCAACGGTTCTTGGATGAGCCATTCCCCAAAGCAAAGGCTGATTGCAGCTAGGTTGTATGGCCAGGAGAAAGCACAACTCGGTCCTGCTCAGCTTCCCTGGGGTCTGCTCCTCTCTTCTGGGGGTTGGCACTTCTGTGTCAAAGCCTTGTGCATACATTGAGCCTTTTATTATTATGGATGGGAAGGACTCCAAGTCCTGGCCTGCCAGAAAGTTACACCCTGCTAATGGCAGAAGAAACTGTTCAGTGCTGCTGGGGATGATGGATTTGACAGGCCACAGAGAGCTGCTAAAGGTGGAGGGACACTGGGCAGTGAGCGCCAGGATGGTGAGCAGTGGGAAGTACCTTGGTGGAAGGGCACCCCCAGAACGCAGCTGGAGGTGGGGGAGATGCTTGACCCTTCTCCATCTCTGCACACTGCTCTGAGTGGTTTGTGCCTCAGGACTGACTGGTTTCAGTTGTCTCTGTGTGCTGTGTCCTGGGAGGGGGTTAGACAGTGAGGACCTTAATGTGCTTGGAGAGAGGAGAGCTGCAGAGGTAAGGAGCAGACACTGCCTGCTCCTGTGGGCAGAGTGCCTGAAGGGTGAAACGTTTCCTGAAGAGTCACAGAATGGGTTGGGTTGGAAGGAACCCCAAAACTCACCCAGCTCCAACCCCCCTGCCATGGGCAGGGACACCTCCCACCAGCCCAGCTTGCTCCAGGCCTCATCCAGCCTGGCACTGAACACCTCCAGGGAGGAGGCAGCCACAGCCTCCCTGGGCAGCCTGGGCCAGGCTCTCCCCACCCTCACTCTCAACAATTTCTTCCTCATCTCCACTCTCAGTCTTCCCTCTCCCAGCTCAAAGCCATTGTCCCTCAGCCTGGCCCTCCCAGCCCTTTTCTAAAGTCCCTCCCCAGCTCCCCTGGAGCCCCTGCAGGTCCTGGAAGGCTGCTCTGAGGTCTCTCTGGAGCCTACTCCCTCTGGCCTGAACAGCTCCAAGTCTTTCAGCCTGTCCCTGCAGGGGAAGTTCTCCAGCCTCTGATCATCTTCATGCCCTCCTCTGGACTTGCCCCAGCAGTTCCATGTCCTTCTTATGCTGGTCCATGCTCTGCCTTTGACTGGTATCTGAGATGCCATCAAGGCCTGGGTGTCCTTTCCTTAGAGCTGGCACAGAAGTCCAATTGCTGTCCCCAGGGTCACAGGACCGAGCCCAGCGATCACTTCCTGGGCAGCAGAGTCCAGCACTACACCTTCCAGGGCCCTTCCAATCCTGTGAGGGACTGGGAGGAGGCCAAACCTCAAACTTGCTGTCCTGGCAGGAGATGTGGGGTTTGGGAGCCTCCTCTCCCACTGCAGAGGGACACTGCAAGGGTTAGCTGCAGCAGGCTGCGGTGGCTCGGTGCAGCCTGCAGACGGACGCCAGAGCAGCTGAGAAGTGCTGCTGGGCTTGGGGCCGCCCTGCAAGCCTTCCAGGAAGGCATCAGGTGGCCAGAGTGATGCAAACCAAATGGATCTTCTTTTGTTTAGGAGCAGAGGAAAATAGTCACTCATTTTTGTGGTGAAACACAAACATCCTCCAAACAGCATCATCTCTGCCTGTAGCCAGCCTGGCCAGCCAGGAGCCCCTCCTGGGACTCTGAGGCTGATAAACTTTCTAGAGAGGCAGAGAGACTTCAGTGCACTTTGGGGTGGGAAAAGAGAAAATGAAGCCTGATGAGATCTGAAGAAAAGGCCTTGCAAAGTGATGCCAGCTTTTGTTCAGTGAAGGCAACTATAGAGCATGCCTTGGCCTTTGCTGCCACCACTAGTAAAGGAGAAGATTTTGACCTCAACCTCTCAGGCTGGGCAGGGACTGGCTTGAAAGCAGCCCTGGAGAAAAGGCCTTGGGGGTGCTGGTGAAGGAGAAGCTCAACAGGAGCCAGCAGGGAGCACTTGCAGCCCAGAGAGCCAAGCAGAGCCTGGGCTGCAGCAAGAGAAGTGTGGCCAGCAGGGCCAGGGAGGGGATTCTGCCCCTCTGCTCCACTCTGCTGAGACCACAGCTGGAGCTCTGGGTCCAGTTCTGGAGCCTCTGTGCCAGGAAGGATCTGGAGGGGCTGGAAGGTGTCCAGAGAAGGGCCACGAGGAGGAGCAGAGGGCTGGAGCTGCTCTGCTGTGAGGACAGACTGAGGGAGTTGGGGTTGTGCAGGCTGGAGAGGAGAAGGCTCCCAGGAGACCTTCTTGTGACCTTGCAGTATCTGCAGGGGGCTCCAAGCAAGCTGGGGAGGGACTTTTGAGGGTGTCAGGGAGTGATAGGACTGGGGGGGATGGAGCAAAACTAGAAATGGGGAGATTGAGATTGGATGTTAGGAAGAAATTCTTCTCCATGGCACAGGCTGCCCAGGGAGGTGGTGGAAGCCTGGATGAGGTTTTTCAGGCCAGGCTGGATGTGGCTCTGAGCAACCTGACCCAGTGTGAGGTGTTCCTGCCCATGGCAGGGGGGTTGGAACTGGCTGAGCCTTGAGGTCCCTTCCAGCCCTGCCAGCTCTGTGATTCTCTGGGCATGTGGTCACTGAGCCCATGTCAGGCATTCATGGGAAGGAGTTTATGACAGCTTCAAAAATCAGGGTGAGAACAGAGCTGCAGGAGCAGAGTCACCACCCTGCTGCATCTGCCTTGCTTGTGCAAAGCAGGAGCTGCTGCTGCTTGGCTGGCAGGTGCACTGCCAGAGAGCTGAGGTGTGGTGCCAGTGCTGTGGGCAGTGCAGGAGGTGCATCGCTGCGCGGCGTGCTTGGGATGCCTCTGGCCTGTCTGCCTCCCTTGGGATGAGGAAATCATTGTCTAGAGGGCATGTGGCTGGCAGAGGAAGGAACATCCTCTGCTAAACACATCAGCACAGCACAGAGGTTTGCCTGTGCTCTTGCACTGAGGCTGTGGGGAGATAACAACCAGAGCAGGAGCACAGATCTGGGGGGATCATGGAATCAGTTTGGTTGGAAAAGCCCTTCAAGCTCATTCAGTCCAACCAGTTTCTAACTCTTTCAAGGCTGGTTCCAAACCATGGCCCTCAGCACCACATCTCTGCCTCTTTGAAACACCTCCAGGGATGAGGATTCAGCCACCTCCCTGGGCAGCCTGTTCCAGGCCTTGAGAGTCCTTCCTGGGAAGAAATTGTTCCCCATGTCCAACCTGAAGCTCTCCTGATGCAACTTAAGGCCATTTCCTCTTGCCCTCTACTTGTCACTGGGGAGCAGAGCCCAACCCTCACCTGGCTCCAAGGTTCTTTGAGGGAGCTGTAGGGACTCAGAAGGTCTCCCCTCAGCCTCCTCTTCTCCAGTTTAAACCCCAGCAGCTGGAGGGCTGCTCTCAGTAGGTGAGGCTGATGCAGGAGCTGCCTGTGCAGAGCATGTGGCTGGCTGAAATGTTGCAGCTGTTTGCCTCTGTCAAATGGTGCTGAACAAAATAACTGCTGTGGGTAGCTTGAAGATCCCAGGCTGTGTGCATAGGCTGGATGGGCTGGAAGCTGGATGAGGAAAGCTTCAGTGGAGCTCACAACTTCTCATTTCTATTTCATCTTTACTTTAATGGAGTGTAAAAAAAATAAACATTTCTTATTGTGCCTGAGGCAAGAACCTTCTCCACTGCTGCCAGAAGAAAGCAGTGCAGCAGCAGGGCCCAGGGACAGCCAGCAGTGCAGCAGCATGGCCCAGGGACAGCCAGCAGTGCAGCAGCAGGGCCCAGGGACAGCCAGCAGTGCAGCAGCAGGGCCCAGGGACAGCCAGCAGGGCAGCAGCAGGGCCCAGGGACAGCCAGCAGGGCCGAGGGACAGCCAGCAGTGCAGCAGCAGGGCCCAGGGACAGCCAGCAGTGCAGCAGCAGGGCCCAGGGACAGCCAGCAGTGCAGCAGCAGGACCCAGGGACAGCCAGCAGGGTCCAGGACAGCCGCAGTGCAGCAGCAGTGCAGCAGCAGGGCCCAGGGACAGCCAGCAGTGCAGCAGCATGGCCCAGGGACAGCCAGCAGTGCAGCAGCAGGGCCCAGGGACAGCCAGCAGTGCAGCAGCAGGGTCCAGGGACAGCCAGCAGTGCAGCAGCAGGGTCCAGGGACAGCCAGCAGTGCCCAGGGACGGCCAGCAGTGCAGCAGCAGGGCCCAGGGACAGCCAGCAGTGCAGCAGCAGGGCCCAGGGACAGCCAGCAGTGCAGCAGCAGGGTCCAGGGACAGCCAGCAGTGCCCAGGGACAGCCAGCAGTGCAGCAGCAGGGCCCAGGGACGGCCAGCAGTGCAGCAGCAGGGCCCAGGGACAGCCAGCAGTGCAGCAGCAGTGCAGCAGCAGGGCCCAGGACAGCCAGCAGTGCAGCAGCATGGCCCAGGGACAGCCAGCAGGGCAGCAGCATGGCCCAGGGACAGCCAGCAGGGCAGCAGCAGGGTCCAGGGACAGCCAGCAGTGCAGCAGCAGGGTCCAGGGACAGCCAGCAGGGCCAGGACAGCCAGCAGTGCAGCAGCAGGGTCCAGGGACAGCCAGCAGGGCCCAGGGACGGCCAGCAGTGCAGCAGCAGGGCCCAGGGACAGCCAGCAGTGCAGCAGCAGGGCCCAGGGACAGCCAGCAGTGCAGCAGCAGTGCAGCAGCAGGGCCAGGGACAGCCAGCAGTGCAGCAGCAGGGCCCAGGGACGGCCAGCAGTGCAGCAGCAGGGCCCAGGGACAGCCAGCAGTGCAGCAGCAGGGCCCAGGGACAGCCAGCAGTGCAGCAGCAGGGCCCAGGACAGCCAGCAGTGCAGCAGCAGGGCCCAGGGACAGCCAGCAGTGCAGCAGCAGGGCCCAGGGACAGCCAGCAGTGCAGCAGCAGGGCCCAGGGACAGCCAGCAGTGCAGCAGCAGGGCCCAGGGACAGCCAGCAGTGCAGCAGCAGGGCCCAGGACAGCCAGCAGGGCCCAGGGACAGCCAGCAGTGCAGCAGCATGGCCCAGGGCTGCTGTGTTGATAGCTCCTGGAGCAATTCTCCTGCTTCCTGAAGTGTTGTGTGCAGTGGAGCCTCTCTTGTAGCAATCTCTGTATAAAACCAGGTTCCTAGGATGGTCTGGGTTGGAAGGGACCTCCAAAGCTCATCCAGTCCAACCACTTGCAGTCAGCAGGGACATCCTCCCCTGAATCTGCTTGCTCAGAGCTCTGTGGAGCCTCACTCTGAATATCTCCAGGGATGGGGCCCCAAGCACCTCCCTGGGCAACCTGCTGCAGTGCTCCAGCAGCCCCATGGCATCTGCCCAAGGCGTGCTGACCAACCACACTGAGCATTATCAGCCAGAGACAGCTTTGTGATCAGCAGGTTTGGCCACACATTGTCCATTTGTCCCCTGGAGCACTGCTCCACAGCACCTGCCTCTCCCTTACTGCTTGACTTGGTGACTTCAGACCTTGGCAGTCTGTGCAGTGGCTTTTTGTCCCTCCCACTGCTTGGTCTTGTTGGCAGGGACTGTTCAGAAGGGGCTGTGGGGATAGGCCAAGAGGCAATGGTTCAAGCTGGAGCAGGGCAGAGTGAGGTTGGACACCAGGGGAAGCTCTGCACAGGGAGGCTGGGGAGGCACTGGAACAGGCTGCCCAGGGCTGGGGCTGAGGCTCCATCCCTGGAGCCATTCAAGCTCAGCCTGGCTGTGCCCCTGGGCAGCCTGCTCCAGCTGGAGAGGTCCCTGCTGAGTGCAGGGGGTGGGGAGGATGCCCTGGGAGGGTTCCTTCCAACCTGCTGTGCTCTGTGACTCTGTGGATGTATCACAGAGCACAAACTTGACTTGCACCTGAGCTTTAGGGCCTGCTGTACATCACTGACCTGGTAATGAATCCCAATCTTCCTTTTTTTCAGATGAGAAGCCCTTTGTAGTGGAAGACACCTACCTGCTCTGCCCAGCACCCGTGCTGCAGGACGTTGGCATGTAGGTTTCTCTCCAGAGACCCAAATACTTCCTTTGCATGTGGGAAAATGTTTCTGCCTTGGCTTTCCCTGTTCTGGTAGAAGCACAGAGTCATTTGGGTTGGAGAACACCTTTAAGAGGATCCAGTCCAACCAGTCTTGAACTCTACCAAGGCTGGGGCTAAACCATGGCCCTCAGCACCACATCTCTGTGGCTTTCAAACACCACCAGGGCCGGGGATTCAACCACCTCCCTGGGGAGCCTGCTCCAGGGTTTGTCAGCCCTGTCCATGGAGAAATTGTTCCTCCTGTCCAACCTAAATCTCCCCTGGTGCAGCTTAAGGCCATTGCCTCTCCTCCTGACACTTCTTCGTTGGGAGCAGAGCCCAACCCCCACCTGGCTCCAGCCTCCTCTCAGGAGCTGCAGAGAGCAATGAGGTCTCCCTCAGCCTCCTCCAGGCTCAGCCTCCCCAGCTGCCTCATATGCTCCTCCCCAGCCCTGTTCTCCAGACCCTTCCCCAGCTCTGTTGCCCTTTTCTGGCCCTGCTCCAGCCCTCAAAGTCCTTCTGGCAGTCACAGCCCAACCCTGACCCCAGGATTCCAGCTGTGGCCTCCCCAGTGCCCAGCCCAGGGGCACAAACCCTGCTCTGCTCCTGCTGCCCACACCATTGCTGCTCCAGGCCAGGCTGCTGCTGCCCTTCTTGGCCACCCCCTGGCTCCTCTCCAGCTGCTGGCATCCAGCACCTCCAGGGTCTTTCCTGCTGGGCCATCTCTAGTAGCTCTACCCCCAGCCTGGAGCCTTCCTGGGGTTATTGTGTCCCAAGTGCAGAACCCAGCACGTGGCCTTGCTGAACCTCACCCCATTGGCCTTGGTTCATTGGATCCAGCCTGGCCAGATCCCTCTATGGTTCTCATACACATCTAATTGTGGCATTGCCTCATGTGTTGTTGGCTAATTGGCAGCTGTGGCCTGGAGCACAGTGGAGAGAGCTCCAGCAGTGTGCATTACCTGTCCAAAGGGCTTTTTGGTGCCTGAGGAGCACAGGTTGTGGAGGACATTGTCTAACAGGGGGCTGGGGTCTGTCTGGCCTGACTTGTTTCTTGTGGCTTTTTTCTCAGGGAAGCAGCTCTTCAAGTCAGCATGAACGATGGTCTGAGCTTCATCTCCAGCTCTGTCATCATCTCCAGCACACACTGTGTGAGTTGTGGTTCTTGTGGCTATGATGATTGACTTGGGTGGTGGGACCAAGGAGCAGATGTTTGCTGCAGCAGTATTAGTATTGCAGGCTGAGTAGCTTGCTGCAAAGGACCTCTCCCCCTCTTTCCAGGATGAGCTCTTGAGAGTGACTGCTCTGGTGAGGCCACAGCTGCAGCTCTGGGTCCAGTCCTGGAGCCTCTGTTCCAGGAAGGACCTGGAGGTGCTGGAAGGTGCCCAGAGAAGGGCCATGAGGGTGAGCAGAGGGCTGGAGCTGCTCTGCTATGAGGACAGACTGAGGGAGTTGGGGTTGTGCAGTCTAGAGAGGAGAAGACTCCCACCCAGGAGACCTTCTTGTGACCTTGCAGTATCTGAAGGGGGCTCCAAGCAAGCTGGGGAGAGACTTTCTAGGGTGTCAGGGAGTGACAGGACTGGGGAGATGGAGCAAAACTAGAAAGGGGGAGATTCAGATTGGATGTCAGGAAGGAGGGTGGTGAGAGCCTGGCACAGGCTGCCCAGGGAGGTGGTGGAAGCCTCATGCCTGGAGGTGTTTGCAGCCAGGCTGGATGTGGGTGTGAGCAACCTGCTGTGGTGTGAGGTGTCCCTGGCCATGGCAGGGGGGTTGGAACTGGCTGAGCCTTGAGGTCCCTTCCAACCCTGACACTTCTGTGACTCTGTGGCTTGGTGTATAATGTGCCATGGCAGCCTTAGGTTGAAGGTTGCATTTGAAGATTTAGAGATCTTTCCAGCCAAAGCATTTCTAAGGTTCTGTGATAGGATGGCAAAGCTCTTGAGTAACCATCTCAGACCTTGCTGTGGGATGCAGACCAGGGCAGGACCAGCTGGCAGTGGTCTGCAGGGGTCTCTGCCTGCTTGCCCTCTGCTCAGTGAGCAGGAAGCAGAACTGCTCTCTTCATTAGCTGCTCAGTTTGCTCTGCAGCAGTGTTGCTGCTGAGTGTGAAAGGTGCTCACACCCTGCTCTGGACACCAGTTTGGCTGCAGACTCTCCACTGAGGCAGCTGATTATGGCTGGCAGTCTCCACTGCCAGTGGGGAGCTGCTGCACTTGGTCTCTGCTGGAACCAGGCAAAGGACAATGAAATCACTGCCAGTGAATGGTGGTGAGGGAGATGCTGCTTCTGCTCAGTCAGGGCTGCTGGGATAGAGCATGAAGAGACTTGCACTGAAGGGGCTCTCCTATGCAGCCAGGCTGAAAGAATTTGGGCTGTTCAGCCTCGAGCAGAGAAGGCTCCAGGGAGACCTCAGAGCTGCATTTCACCCTCTGCAGGGGACCTACAGGCAGGCTGGGGAGGGACTGTTCAGAAGGGGCTGTGGGGATAGGACCAGGGGCAGTGGTTTGAAACTGGAGCAGGGGAGAGTGAGGTTGGACATCAGGAGAAGCTCTGCACAGGGAGGCTGGGGAGACACTGGGACAGGCTGCCGAGGGCTGAGGCTCCATCCCTGGAGACATTCAAGGTCAGACTTAATGTGTCCCTGGGCAGCCTGCTCCAGCTGGAGATGCTGGACAAAACAACCTTTGAGGGGTCCTTCCAACCTGCTGCATTCTGTGATTTTTCTCTCTAACAGCCCAGAGCACTTCTGCCTGGCACAAAAAGTGTCCATCCCAGAGCCCCAGGGCTGCTGCAGGCAGTGGAACATCTCCCTGTGGGCCAGGCTGAGGGAGCTGGGGCTTGGAGCAGAGGAGCCTGAGGGCTGCCTCAGTGCTGGGGATAAAGATGTGCAGGGCTGGAGCCAGGCTCTGCTCAGGGATGCCCAGGCCAGGCCAAGGGGCACTGGGGGCAAGCTGGAGCAGAGGAGGTGCCAGGGGAAGAGAAGGGAAAACTTTGTCCCTGGAGGGTGACAGAGCCTGGAGCAGGCTGCCCAGAGAGGTTGTGGAGAGCTTCCAACCCCTCCTGGATGTGTTTCTGTGTGCCCTGCCCTGGGTGACCCTGCTCTGGCTGGGGCTTGGCCTGGATGCTCTCCAGAGGTCCCTTCCAGCCCCTGCCGTGCTGTGACGCTGTGAAGTGCTTAGTTTTGTGTTTTAAAAGTGAGTCCCTGGTGCTGCCCTGCAGCCCTCCCCTCTGTCAGAAAGTCATTGATGCTTTCATTCATCAAAGGAAGGCAGAAGAAGTGTGAGAGAGACTTGGAAAGATGCTTCTGCTGCAGAGGATCCTTCAGCATTGCCATGTTAAAGCATAGAAAGTGACATACAAGTGAGCTCAGCTGGATCAGGTGGAGCAAAATCTCCATTTGGAGAGCAGTACAAATTCTTCTCAGTTATTGGCCCAATTGTTGTCAAGCCTGAGGTGTGAGCAGTCCCTAGGGGGTCTCTGGAGAGTCTGTTTTGTTTCTCTCCCCTGGGAGTTTCAAAATGAGTTTTCAGAGGCAAGAGAGTCGATTGCACATCTGAAGGCTCCTTTGTGGTTAGTCTCAGGCTGGAATTTGCCTGGGCAGAGCAGCCAGCAAACCAAACTCCAGCTGCAGGCTCTGTCTGATGCCCAGAGAGGCAGCAGCCAGATCAAAGCTTCACTCCCTGACCTCAGCCAGAGCCCTTCAGCTGAAGGTGGAGTTGTCACTTTCTGGAGGTGGAAATTGGCTCTGGAATTGCACAGAGCTGCTCAGCTTTCAGAGGGCATCTTTAGCTCAGAGGAGAGAGGAAGCAAAAAGCCAGAACCAGGTTAGCAGAGGGAAATGGATTTGGTTTGGTGGATGTGGCTCCTCCCCACCCTCCTGTTAGGGCCTCAGCAACGTGGACCTAGCTGTGCTTGGGTTTGTTACCATCCTGCCTTTCCTGCTGCTTTTGGTGGCTCTGAAGTGGGGAAGCCCCCAGGGTGCTCAAGTGTCAGAGCATCATCTCTCTCTCTGTCAGGGGTGGAAAATCAAGGTGTGCTGGGGAGAGACCAGGGTACTGCACCCACTGCTTGGAACCCATAAAGCAAACCTCCCCCCAGCTCACCACATCCCTGTGGGTGCTGGGGGCCTGCAGCAGGCACTCTCACAGTGCAAGATTTGTACTTCAGGTGAGGAAGACATTGAGAGGGCTGAGTCCTGCTCACCCTTGCAGGATTCCTGCACAGCCAGGCTCAGTGGGCAGATGTCAGTAAGGACAAGAAGAGGCTTTGCTTGTGGGAAGGATGCAGTGGCTGCTGTTCATCTGTCCAAACCAGGCCAGACACAGGAGCTCTTGTGGTCAGGCAGAGCATTTGTTTCATTAAGCTATGGAATGCAGCTGAAAGCCTCCAGCTCAGGGCAGGATGATGCTGCATGGGCAGGTCAGGCCTGCTTGTGTCCTCTTGCTGGATGGCCCAGGCTGGTTTTCATCCAGAGGTTTTGCTGACTGCACACAGTCTGGGCTGGGATCACAGATCACAGATGTTAGGGGTTGGAAGGGACCTCTGGAGATCAAGTCCACCCCACTGCCAGAGCAGGAGCAGGGAATCCAGCACAGGGCACACAGGAACACAGCCAGGCAGGGCTGCAAAGGCTCCACAGAAGGAGACTCCACAACCTCCCTGGGCAGCCTGCTCCAGGCCTCTGGGACCCTCACAGGGCAGAAGTTCCTCCTCATAGTGAGGTGGAACCTCCTGTGCTGGAGTTTCCATCCAGTGCCCCTTGGCCTATCCCAGGCTGCAGCTGAGCAGAGCCTGGCCCCTCCCTCCTGCCCCCCAGCCCTCAGCTATTGATAGACCTTGATCAGATCCCTCTCAGCCTTCTCCTCTCCAGACTAAACAGCCTCAGGGCTCTCAGCCTCTCCTCACAGGCAGTGCTGCAGTCCCCTCAGCATCCTGGTAGGCCTGGGATTGCTGTCTGGCTGCTGGTGCAGCTGCTCCCAGTGGCTGGTTTGTGTCAGAAGCAGGAGGGTAACACTGTGTAAATCAGGGGCTGCAGACAGAGCTTAATCCTGCTCCCTACGAACTTACACACTCCCCAGTTCAGCTCAGACAGGGCTGTGCTGAGGGTAATTTCGGGAGTCGATTGGCCTGGGCTGATGTGACCCCTGGCAGCTACCACAAAAGAACAGGAGGGTGGCTGGAATGAGTGCTCCTAAGGCTTGGAGGCAGCCCTGCTGTTTATATGCTCAGCTGGGGATAGGATGCCAGCATCTGCTGCATGACAAAGCTCAGCTGGCTGCAAGTGCTTGATGAATTTGCCTCGTGGCTTGTTTGTCTGCTTTAGCTCCCTGAAGTTGGCTTCTCAAGAGCTCTACCTTTTAAATAAGATTTTTCCTTCATTGGAAAGCTCCCTGAGGGGGTAGGAATCCTCCCTTCCCCTCAGAGGGTGGGGAGGCTGCCTCCTTGCTGCATTACCTAAGTAAGAGGGAGCAGAACCCTGCAGGGACATCCAGGTGGGGGCTGAAGGTGCTGCTGGCAGCCCTGAGCAGTGCAAAGCTCAGGGACAGGGCACTGCTGCTGAAGAAATGTCCTTGAAGCTGTGGCACCACGCTGGCCCAGAGGCACTGGGCTGGCCCCCCCTGTGCTCTTCTGGGCTAGGTGGAATCTGTAGAATGCAATCCCCTCTCCAGCCCCTGGAATCAGTTCTGACTGCTTGGACTGAGATCCCAGGAGGAGACTGCCCTGGATGCAGTCTTCAGGAGACTCAGTGATGTGTCAGCCCAGTGCATTCTGTGAGTCCCCTCTCTGCTGATTCCTCAGCTGGAATCTTGCATCCAGCTCTGGGCTTCCCAGTTCAGGAGGGACAGGGATCTGCTGGAGAGAGTCCAAGGGAGGGCTCCAAGGCTGCTGAAGGGACTGTAGCACTGCCTGGGGAGAGAGGCTGAGAGCCCTGGGGGTGCTGAGTGTGGAGAGGAGAAGGCTGAGAGGGATCTGATCAATGCCTATCAATAGCTGAGGGCTGGGGGGCAGGAGGGAGGGGCCAGGCTCTGCTCAGCTGCAGCCTGGGACAGGCCAAGGGGCACTGGCTGGAAACTGCAGCCCAGGAGGTTGCAGCTCAGCATGAGGAGGAACTTCTGCCCTGTGAGGCTCCCAGAGGCCTGGAGCAGGCTGCCCAGAGAGGTTGTGGAGTCTCCTTCTGTGGAGCCTTTGCAGCCCTGCCTGGCTGTGCTCCTGTGTGCCCTGTGCTGGGTTCCCTGCTCCTGCTCTGGCAGGGGTTGGACTGGACATCTCCAGAGGTCCCTCCCAACCATAACATCCTGTGAGCTGTGATGCTGTGGTCCTGTGTGAGCTGTGATGCTGTGATCTGTCCTGGGCATCTGTCTAGCACCTGGATCCTCCAGTTCTCAGGGTCCAGGAGGTGTTTTGGTTATAAGAAATGTTTGGTTTTCAGACTGTGCTGCTGTCTGTCTCTCTTGCTTGACTCACATTAGACAGAGGCCCCTTCTGAGGGGCAAAGCAAGCACAGACACACCCCCCAGCCCCCTTCAGCTGCTGTTCTCTCTGCCTTGGCCTTTGTGCTGCAGTCCCAGTGCCTGCCCTGACTTGCCTCAGAGACACAGACAGATCCTGCCCCAAATTGCTGCTGTCTGTGTGACTCCAAAAGCCACACTGCTCCTCTGGAAGCCTATGTCACCCTAATGGGGCTCAGCTTTCCAGGGCCTCATCTGCCAAGCTGGGCTGGGCTGTCTGCCCTGCAGGTGAGCAAATTGCCTTTGCTCTCTGGGCAGTAGCTTGGCAGAGCCCAAAAGGGGCCAGCAGCTGGACAAAGCTGTTGGTGACTGCAACGAGGTCTTTGGCAACAACTGAGACCTTGAGGTGTGAGTTCACAACTCCTCAAAGGTCAATGGAGCCTGGAAGCTGAGATCTTCCATCCCTGCAGGTGTAGTTGTGTGCTGCACACTCTGCCTCCTGTCTGCCAGACCAGAAGGTGACCATGTGGTGACAGAGGATGAATGCTGAGAGTTTCACTCCACTGCTGATGTCAGTGGATAGCTAAAGGCACCAAGAATTGTAGTTTACTCTCTGCTAATTATAAAAACCCAGCTTCCAACAGCAGTAAGGGAAGACACAGCACACAATGCCATGGGAACTGAGCCCCCTGCTCCAGCAGGGCTCCCCCAGCAGCTTGCCCAGGGGCACAATGCCCAGGGCATGTTGGAAGCTCTCCAGAGAAGGAGACTCCACAACCTCCCTTGGCAGCCTGCTCCAGGCCTCCAGCACCCTCACACCAAACTACTTGCTCCTCATGATCAGATGGAGCCCTGGTTCCAGTTTGTGCTCCTTGCCCCCTGTCCTGTCCCTGGGCACCACTGAGCAGAGTCTGGCCCCAGCCTCTTGCCCTCCCCAGCTCCTTCCAGCTCTGCTGAGCATTGCTCAGATCCCCTCTGGGCTGCTCTTCTGCAGGCCTCTCAGCCCCAGGCCTCTCAGCCTTTGCTGCTGCCAGAGCTGCTCCAGAGGCCCTCAGCAGCTTCCCAGCCTGCCCTGGACTCTCACCCAGCAGATTTTGTTTCTCTTGAACTGGGGAGTCCAGGAGTGGACCCAGAACTCCAGGCAGGGCAGAGGGGCAGCAGAGCCTCCCTTGCCCTGCTGCCCACCCTCTCCTCCCTGCCTCCCAGGACACCACTGAGGCCTTCTTGGCCCCAGGGCACATTGCTGGCTCCTGGGCACCTTCCTGTCCCCCCCCCCCAGCTCCTTCTCCTGGAGCTGCTTCCCAGCAGGTTCCCCCTCAGCTGTGCTGCTGCAGGAGGTTGTTGCTCCCCAGGGGCAGGACCCTGCCCTTGCCCTGCTTGAACCTCCTGAGGTTCCTCCCCCCAGCTCTGGGGCCTGCCCAGGTCTCGCTGATGGTGCAGCACAGCCTGAGGGGTGTCAGCCACCCTCCTAGCTGGTGATCTTCACCTCCCAGTGATCAAATCCCATTAGTGCCTGGGCAGTGCCTGCTGCTGTGGTTTTCCAGACTGAAACAGGAGCAGCAGGCATGGCTGGGCGGAGCTGGAAGCTCTGCAACCCCACGTTAGGAAGCTCTTAAACCCACCCACGTTAGGAGTTGGAAGTACTGGGGGAGGAGGAGGGTGAAATGCTGCTTCCTGAGAGTGCCTGCAGGCAGATGAGCAGTTGCACACCCAGGGAATGTGCAGCATCAGAGCAGTTACCAGGCAGCCTTTGGAGGGAGGAAGTCAGCCCTGCTCTGCTGGCTGGAGGAGGGCTGCTGCCAAGTCCTTCAGTGCACAGAGAGCATCTCGGAGAGGAGCCAGGATGGGAGGTAAAAAAAGCCTTTGTTCATTTTCTGAAGTGGTCCCAGAGAGGAAAACCTACTAATGACCTCTTGACTGGCAGCTCAGGCTCCAAGCTGGAAGAGAGTGAAAACTGTGGGGCTTCAGGGAGAGCAGAAACCAGACCCTCCTGGGCACTCTGCTCTGGAGGGGCAAGGAGCAGCGCTGGCTCTTGTTCCTGTGCCCCTCGTACCACCTAGTGAGGAGCACACTGACCTGCCCTGCAAGGAGTGGACAGTGAAGCTGGCCACATGTGGGCTAGGAGAAGTTTCTGTGGCAGGACATCAGCCTTGCCCTCAAGCAGCAGTGCCTGGAGCTCGGTGTTGTTTCCCATGCATACTCAGTCTGTAGTGGATGCCTTCCCAGGCCACACACTGCTCCTTCAGGAGGCTGACCTGGGGAGTCTGCTTACCAAAAGGGAGGCCTTGGAGCTGAAAGGCCATGCGGGGTCAGGCAGTGTGGGGAGTGACTGCTTGGGAGGCACATGCAGATGCTGAGCTCAGGTAGGCACCAGACCTTGCTTACCTGAGCTGCTGGTGCTCAAACCCACTCCTGGTGGGAAGATCTCAAGGTGGCTGAGCACACTACGGGCAGTTAGCTCTTCCACAGTCCTGCAGAGGAGTTCAGATTCTGCAGACCAGATGACAGCTGCTGGCTAGCAGCTGGGCCAGCCAGCCCTTGGCTGTGCAGAAGAGGCCTGTGGAAGTGTGGAAGCCACTGGGTGCAGGGCTCGGTGCTCCCGGCAGCAGCCTGGGCAAGAGGATTCCTGCCCAGGCAGAGCAGAGTGAAGTGGCTCTCCCTGGTGGCAACCATCAATAACTGGCTTGGGGTGATCAGTGAGGTGACAAGTGGGGAGCAGGCCTTCCAGTATGGAAAGAACAGTTCCTCTCTGTCTCCCCTCTCTGGTTGCAAGGGTGCAGGAGGCATCAACCAGCAGAAAAGGTCTTTGAAGCTTGACAGGTTTTGCATTTGACCGAAGGATGTGGCACAACTTCACTACATCAAGTGGTTTCCTTCCTGGGGCTCTTTGCCCCAGGACCTGTTGATCCCGTGAAAACACAACAGAAAACCAACCCTGCTGGCTGTGGAGCTGAGCCTTAAACAGGAGAAGGGAAAAGTTG
>JAAWVA010000037.1:3753213-3817638 GCA_015227895.2 Colaptes auratus
TTTTTTTCCCTTTTTTTTTTCTTTTGCTAGAAAAGCTAAAATTAGTATTTCCAACAGCACTGAAGTAAGTACTTGGCAAAGCATTTCTCTATCTGGTAAAACAAAAACAACACAAAAGATATGATTATGAGAACCCTTAGACAGTCAAAGGCCTGCAGGTGCTAAGAGGCTTTGCCTCCTGTGCCTTGGCAGCTGCCAGGGAGAGCTGTTC
Source organism: Colaptes auratus (assembly GCA_015227895.2). Taxonomy (NCBI): domain Eukaryota; kingdom Metazoa; phylum Chordata; class Aves; order Piciformes; family Picidae; genus Colaptes; species Colaptes auratus. The sequence continues at coordinate 3,753,425 of JAAWVA010000037.1, forward strand.
TGTGAGAACTGATCCTGACAGCAAAGGAGCAGAGCTGGAGGCCTGACTGCAGTGCTGAGTGAGCTCACCTCTGCCTAGCTCTGTGCTGCAGGTCGGCTAGGGGCTGCCAGGTGTGAGCAGGCAGTGTGGTGGGATGTGGTGGGGGTGCCAGGAAGGTGAGGAGAAGCAGAGAGAAATGCAGCCAGTGCATTTCTGGGGAGGCTGATTCTCATCTGGTGTGGCCCCTGTGCCGAGCTGGGCCTTAGTCAACAGCTGCTTGCTGCTGAGAGCTGACACAGCGAGCAAGCAGCCCGGGGTCTGGAAGGCATCTGCTACTCAATCAGGAAAGGAAAGCAAAAAAAGAACAAATCCCTGTGGCAACATTTCCAGGGCAAAATAATGCAAGGTAGAGAAAAGCCAGAAAGGCCTCTGTGGGAAGCACCTCCTGTGAGTAACGAGGAGCCGAAGCAGGAACTGCTGGAGCCTGGCTGGAACTGCTGCCCCTCTCCTGCCTCTCTCCAGATGCAGCCACTTCCCTCTGGCACGGGAACGGGCATGAAATGACCCTGCTGGCCTGCAGGGCTGTCAGCTGGATGGACATCCCCAGGCCAAACAGAATGCAAAGGCTCCCCTGTCAGTCACAGCCTTCCTGCATTCCTTTGCTCTACCTTCGTGGCCATCTCTGTCCCCCTGCGAGTGCTGAAGGCTGACCTCTCACCCCTTGTCCTCAGGGGCTGTGGCCAGAGCCCTGTGGCTGGTTTGATTGATTTCCACGGTGGCACTCCCCTGCACTTCCACACCCCACCAAGCACCACCACAGGCCTGCCCCTTCTCCTTTCCACACCCTCCCAGATGGCAGCACCTCCCCTGCTCCAGCTCAGGTCCGCGGGCCAGCTGCCTGGCAGCGCTTCCCGGCGGGCCGAGGCGGGCTCCTGCGCTCACAGACCTGCTGCTGTCACTCTCTGGCAGCTGGCCCGCGGGTGAGATGCGGTCAGCTTTGGGCCTCGCACCACGGAGTCTGTGCAGGCGGCTCTGGGCAGCTGGCTGGGATGTCCACGCTTGGCAGAGTGCTCTGCAGTCCTTCCCTGGGGGAACTGCCTGTCTGGAGCCCTTCCTCGAGTCATCCATTCCTCTGTTTTTTCAAGGCCTCCTGGAATCGCCGCGGGGAGGCACAGGGACACAGGGGGGGAGAGCCTTGCAGGAATGGACCTCGAGCTGTTTGCAGTCTCTTGGCTTTTCTTGCTTTCTTGGTGGCACTGATGCACAAAGGGACTTGGAAACAGAAGAAAACTAAAGGAGAAAGGCCTGGGTCTGTGGTCACTCATATCAGGGACAGTCTGGCTTCCTCTAGCCCCCCACCCCCCAGCTGGCTGTGGTACAGTACTGCTGAAAAGCCTCTGAATGCTCCTGCGAGAGACGGGAGCCAGGCCACCGCCCTAGGCTGTGGGGCGAGGGGGCGGCCGGGATGGAGGGGGGGCCCTGTTGGGAGGGGGCCTGGGGTGGGGGGGAGGGAGGGGTGGGAGCGTGGAGGATGGGGATGGGGTGTGGGGTGTGGGTGAGCTGGGCGGGGGGGGCGTATAGATGGGAGCTGGGGGCAGGGGGTTGTAGATGGGTGCTGGGAGCGGGGGGGAGGCAGGGTAGGTGTTGTTGAGGGGGTACTTGGGGGGGGCCTCCGTGTTCTTCACCCTGGTGAAATTGATGCAGCGGCCCTGGAACGAAAGAGAGCGGAGAGGGAAAGCAGAGTTAGTGATGGGGGCACAGCTCAGGCCCCTGCCTGGCCCCTGCACAGCAGGCAGCAGCTGCTCTCCTTGGCACAGACCTGTAAGGGCAAGTCCTGTGCCGGCTGACCGAGAGCTTCACCACCACCGGCAGCAGCCACTGCAGGGAAGGAGGCTGAGATCCTCCCACACTGCTCTCTGCCTCCAGAGCTTCAAGAGAGCCTTGAGCACATCAGGTCAGACACTGGAAGAGCTGGCAGCAGGCACCCCTGGGCTGGGGTCTGACCAGTGCACGACCCACAGTGCCTGCCTCTGCAGGAGCCTCTGCCCAGACCTCAGTGGTCAATTGCCAACAGCATCAAGCCTGAGCTTTCAGAAAATCATCACAGAATGGCTCCGGTTGGAAGGGACCTCAGAGATCATCTGTGCAACCTCTCAGCTACACTCAGCTGCTCAAGGCCTCATCCAGCCTGGCCCTGAACACCCCCAGGCAGGAGGCAGCCACAGCCTCCCTGGGAAGTCTGTTCCAGAGTCTCACCATCCTCATCCTGAAGAGCTTCTTCCTCAGCTCCACTCTAACCCTGCTCTGCCTCAGCCTCAAACCATTCCCCCTTGGCCTGGCTCTAGACACCCTCAGGAGAAGTTCCTCTGCAGCCTTCCTGCAGGATCCCTTCAGCCATTGGAAGGCAGCTCTGAGGTCCCCCTGGGGTCTTCTCTCTAGGCTGAACACCCCCAGCCTCACAGCAGAGCTGCCCAGCCCTTGGAGCATCTTTGTGACCTCGCTCCAGCAGCTCTGTGTCTTTCTTCTGCTGGGGACACCAGACCTGGACTTTTGCACCCTTGCAGCCCCTCTCCTTCCAGCACTTGACTTTTGTGTCCTACTTCCACCCATTTGCCAGCAGGCAGAAGGGAAGATTTAGTCAACTGAGCTCCTTGCTCAGATTTAGTCAACTGAGTTCCTTGCTCAGATTTAGTCAACTGAGCTCCTTGCTCACATTTAGTCAACTGAGCTCCTTGCTCAGATTTAGTCAACTGAGCTCCTTGCTCAGAATTTAGTCAGCTGAGTTCCTTGCTCACATTTAATCAGCTGAGTTCCTTGCTCAGATTTAGTCAACTGAGCTCCTTGCTCAGAATTTAGTCAGCTGAGTTCCTTGCTCACATTTAATCAGCTGAGTTCCTTGCTCAGATTTAGTCAACTGAGCTCCTTGCTCAGAATTTAGTCAACTGAGTTCCTTGCTCACATTTAGTCAACTGAGTGAGTTCCTTGCTCAGATTTAGTCAACTGAGCTCCTTGCTCAGATTTAGTCAACTGAGTTCCTTGCTCAGATTTAGTCAACTGAGCTCCTTGCTCAGATCTAAGCTGATCCTTGCTCAGATTTAGTCAACTGAGCTCCTTGCTCAGAATTTAGTCAGCTGAGTTCCTTGCTCACATTTAGTCAGTTGAGTTCCTTGCTCACATTTAGTCAACTGAGCTCCTTGCTCAGAATTTAGTCAGCTGAGTTCCTTGCTCACATTTAATCAGCTGAGTTCCTTGCTCAGATTTAGTCAACTGAGCTCCTTGCTCAGAATTTAGTCAGCTGAGTTCCTTGCTCAGATTTAGTCAACTGAGCTCCTTGCTCAGATCTAAGCTGAGTTCCTTGCTCAGATTTAGTCAACTGAGCTCCTTGCTCAGAATTTAGTCAGCTGAGTTCCTTGCTCACATTTAGTCAACTGAGTTCCTTGCTCAGATCTAAGCTGAGTTCCTTGCTCAGATTTAGTCAGCTGAGCTCCTTGCTCAGATCTAAGCTGAGTTCCTTGCTCAGATTTAGTCAGCTGAGCTCCTTGCTCAGGATTCCTCCTGAACGCCTTCTGTTCTTCCTCAGGATGTGCTGCTGCTGCTGTAGCGCTCCTGGGGAGCCCCTAAGTAGCTTCTCTTGCTCTCTGGTGCTAAGCTACAGTTTGTTGTGCATTTTTAAACAAAACCTTTGCCCTCTGAGCTGTTCTGATTTCCTTTCCCTCCCCTCCAGCCCCCCCAAATTCCACCTGCAAAAGATCCCACTGTAAATAACCAAATGTCAGGATCTTGCAGCGTGGATTCATTCTTTCAGATATGAAATCATCCCAGAAGGCACCAGAGGATTTCTGGGTCCATGCTTTGGGTTGTGGTTTTGTTTGGATCTGTGAGCAGGGGCTTTTGTGTTTCTGTTTCCCTCTCCCAAAGTCAGTGATTTTCCTGGTGAAAAATAAAAAGGCAGCTGGAGCCCTGAGCCCACTGCTGGAGCAGGGCTGCAGGGGGAGCAGCAGCAGGCAGCCTAACCCTCTGCACAGCTCCGGGCCCCCTCCCTGCTGTGCAGATGTGTCTGCTTCCAGCTCCGTGCCTTAGCATCACACAATCAGTCAGGGCTGGAAGGGACCACAAGGATCAGCCAGTTCCAACCCCCCTGCCATGGGCAGGGACACCCCACACTAGAGCAGGCTGGCCAGAGCCTCATCCAGCCTGGGCTTAAACACCTCAAGGGGCAGGGCCTCAACCACCTCCCTGCACAACCCATTCCAGGGCTTCACCACTCTCATGGGGAAGAACTTCGTCCTCACCTCCAGCCTGAATCTCCCCACCTCCAGCTTCATTCCTTCCCCTAGTCCTATCACTACCTGATAGCCTGAGCAGTCCTCCACAGCCTTCTTGTAGCCCCCTCAGATCATGGAAGCCACAATGAGGTCACTGGGAGCTTCTCTTCTCCAGACTGAACAGCCCCAACTCCTTCAGTCTGTCCTCACAGGAGAGGTGCTCCAGCCCTCTGCTCCTCCTCATGGCCCTTCTCTGGACACCTTCCAGCATGTCCTTCCCCCAGCCTGTGGGCAAATGCTCTGCAGAAGAGGGACCCAAAGAGAAGGGAGGTGTTGGTAGGAGGGCAGAAGGGTGATGGAGAGGGACTTGACAGGATGAGAGTCTTACATTATGGTTCCAAGCTGCAGCAGGGGAGGCTCAGGCTGGAGCTCAGGAAATATTTCTGCACTGGGAGGGCTCTCAGCCACTGGGATGCTCTGCCCAGGGCAGGGCTGCAGTCCCCATCCCTGGGGGTGTTCCAGCAGTGTGGAGCTGGTGCTTAGGGTCATGGCTTGGTGGTGACCCTGCAGTGCTGGGTGCAGGGCTGGAGTGGCTGAGCTTGGAGGTCTCTTCCAAGCAGCTCTATTCTGTGACTCTGGAGGTGCAGCCATCCATCCCCAGGGCCTGCTGGTGCCACCCATTGCCCTGGCAGCAGCAGTGTGACCCTGAGGGGCAGCCCCACAGGGACAGGAACATCTCCTGGCTTGGGGAAAGCCAGAGCCGCAGGACAGAGGGAGGAGGCTCCTGGAGCCTCGTTGGAGGTGGCATTTGCTGCTTCAGAAGAGGAAGTGGAGCTGAGGTGCCAGGAATGAGAGGTGAGAAGGAGAGTTTTCTCTTGTGAGCAGCTCCAGTCTGGCCTTGCTGCCTCAGAGCTGTTCCCAGCTGGCACACACAGCCCTTTGGCATTCCTGACGCAGAGGAGCTGGTGTGGAGGGGCTGACACATGAAGAGATACAGACAGCTCCTCTCCAGGAGCTCTGCCAATGATACCATCATGCTCTGTGGATGTGAGGAAACATCTGCCTGAGCTCTGGCTGCTCAGCAGAGGAGAGAGGCTGCCTTGCTGGAGCGCTGCACAGCTGAGTGCAGGCAAAGGGAGGGTCAGGAGAACAAAGATCTCACAGAGCCTTCGGCTGCACCAAGCTCAACACGAAAGCAGCACCTCAGGGATGCTCTGAGTGTGGTGGCAGCTGAGCCCTCTGCATGGCTCTGCCCTGGACTTCTGTCAGCAGGAAAAACCTCTGGCTTCAACTCAGGATCTCCTCCAGGAATTAGGCTCCAAGGCAGAGACCAATGTAACAGCCCTGAGTGCTAAATCCTGCCTCCAGCTCTGGTGGCCCCAGCAGGAGAAGGACACAGAGCTGCTGGAGGGAGGCCAGAGGAGGCCACAAAGATGCTCCAAGGGCTGGAGCAGCTCTGCTGGGAGCACAGGCTGAGGGAGCTGGGGGTGCTCAGCTTTGCAGAGGAGAAGGCTCCAGGGGGACCTCAGAGCTGCCTGCCAGGAGCTGAAGGGATCCTGCAGGAAGGCTGCAGAGGGATTTCTCCCGTGGGTGTCTAGAGCCAGGCCCAGGGGAGAATGGTTTGAAGCTGAGGCAGAGCAGGGTTAGAGTGGAGCTGAGGAAGAAGTTCTTCATTGTGAGGGTGGTGAGAGCCTGGCCCAGGCTGCCCAGGGAGGCTGTGGCTGCCTCCTGCCTGGGGGTGTTTCAGGCCAGGCTGGATGAGGCCTTGAGCAGCTGAGTGCAGTTGAGAGGGGGCAGGGGGTGGAGGAGATGATCTCTGAGGTCCCTCCAGCCTGAGCCATTCCAGGATTCTCTGAACACACCCACAGGGATGCCCCTCCTTGAGAATCAAGGTTTGTCTTCCAGGAGGACAACAAGGAGGAGAAAAAGGAGAGGCTTGGCCACTGCTTCCTGCACCAGGCTGTCTGTTACAGGAGTCTGTGCAGCAGGAAGATGTTCTCCAAGGACAAGATGCCAACACCAAGTGAAGTGCCCAAGTGGGCAACACTCCCTCCATAGCATCCCTGCACCTCTGAAAGTCAGAGGAAGGTCTGAAGTAAGCAGAGCAGAGCCTCCTCTCAGGGCATCCCTGGCTCTGTTTGCTCTCTGGGCTGCTGCCTCTGCTTTAACATCCTTTTAATGCACTTTGCTGTCATCTAAAGTAAATACTGTGGGGCAATCCTGCTGTGTGAGTGGAAGTCTGAGCCCAAGAATAACCAATCCTGCTCAGAAAATAAACCCCCAAAGAATGTTTTCCTTGTTCCAGTTCCACATCTCCTGCAAGGTAGCTTCAGCAGCTTCAGACTTTGCCTTGCACTGCATTGTTTTCTTTATTTATGTTGAGAACAGAGCAAACCTGATGGAGAAGCAGCACTCCAGGAGCCCCAGCCAGAGGACAAGAGCTGGCAGTTGTTGTGTTGTGTGGACAGAGAGGCTGTCTGGATGCTCCAGGGGTGAGGTTATGGTGCTGCTGATCCAAATGGAACTGAGCACCACCCTAGGAGCATTCGAGAGCATGCAGCAAGGCTCAGAAATCTCTGGGTTTGGGCTCAGGGCAGGGCTTGAGGACTAAAAGCCACCCAGCAGTCACAGCAGTGCCCAAGGCATGCTCCAAAAGGGTAAGAGGGTCCCTTCCAAAGGGCAGCCTTTGGAATCTGTCCAGAGAAGGGCCATGAATCTTCCAGAGAAGGGATGAGCAGAGGGCTGGAGCTGCTCTCCCATGGAGACAGACTGAGAGAGCTGGGGTTGTTCAGTCTGGAGAGGAGAAGGCTCCAAGGAGACCTCATTGTGGCCTTCCAGTATCTGAAGGGGGCTACAGGAAAGCTGGGGAGGGACTGTTGAGGGTGTCAGGGAGTGATAGGACTGGGGGGCATGGAGCAAAACTAGAAGTGGGGAGATTCAGGCTGGACATGAGGAGGAAGTTGTTCCCCATGAGGTTGGTGAGAGCCTGGCACAGGTTGCCCAGGGAGGTGGTGGAAGCCTCCTGCCTGGAGGTGTTTGCAGCCAGGCTGGAGGTGGCTGTGAGCAGCCTGCTGTGGTGTGAGGTGTCCCTGCCCATGGCAGGGGGGGTGGAGCTGGCTGAGCCTTGAGGTCCCTTCCAGCCCTGACAGTTCTGTGGTTCTAGGATTGATGAAGTGTCCTACAGCAAGCAGCAGCCTCAGAGGGAGCCACCAGATTGAAGAACCACTCCATGGTGCATTCTCAGGTTCAACCCTGGCAGACAAAACCCAGGGCTAGGAAAGAGGAGCCTGATAGGAACCTTTGGCCATCCAATGTCCCTGCAAGCTACCAGGAGGAGCTGTTCTAAAAGCACTTTGTAGCTCCTTCCTTCTGTGTCCTGAAGAAAAGCAGGAAGGTTTCAGGCTCCTGCTGCTGTTGAATGGGCAGCTGAATGCTCCCACTGCTGGAGGTGAAATTCATGATCCTTTGCAGGGGCACAGATCTGACTTAGTGAGAGAGACTGGCTTGGGTAGCTCAGCAGTGCCATGAGCAAGGTGTTAAGGATCATACCAAGGCGTTCACAGCAGCTTTTGTGGTCAGCTGTGACCTGCTGAGCTGTCTCCATGAGCTGCTGCTTTTGTCCATGACTAATGAGAACTCTTCCTCCCCTAACAGAACTGCTTTGAGAGCAGGGAGCTCTTCTTTCAGGTGTGGTTAAGTCTCCACTGCCCTCGGCAACTGTGCTGCAAGGTGGGCTCGTGGCACCTGCTGCCTGAACGAGGGCTTGGGCTGGAGGCTGGGCTGGAGCTGCACAGCTGCAGACCAGAGAGGAGACAGCAGCAGGCTGCAGACAAGAGTGCCAGAGCCAGCAGAGCCTGCAGCTGTGCTCACCGGGGACCTCTGTCCCACTCCCTGGTGCACTGCACTGGGCTCATTTCAGAGCTGAAACCTTCTCCCTCCCCTCAGCAGAGGACAGAGTGCCTTTTGCCCTGTCATTGCCTCTCTCCTGTTTCCTTCCCTGCCTGGGCCATCTGCTCTGCAGCAGACTGACACCAGCCTGTCTGCCAACACTTTCTGCTACAGGCTGCAGGGCATCCAGCATGTGCGAGGGGCTCGGGGGCACAGCTCAGGCTGCCTCCCCCTTCCACATGAATTGACAGACCAAAGAGGTCCTCCTCTCACAGGCAATTAGTGATAGAATGAGAGGGAATGGCCTCAAGCAGCTGGGTAGGTTTAGACTGGACAGTAGGAAACCCAGCAGGAGTGGTCAGGGATTGGAATAAGCTGCACAGAGAGGTGGTGGAGTCACCAGCCCTGGATGTGCTGAAAGATGGTTTGGATGTGATGCTTGGGGGGATGGTTTAGGGGTGACCCTTGCAGCCTAGGGCTAATGGCTGGACTTGGTGATCCTGAGGGTCTCTTCCAACCTGAATGTCTCTGTGAGTCTGTGTGTCATTGCCTGACTTTCCTCTCCCCATGCAGGTGAGGGGGAAGGATGCCAGAGGGGAGTTTTCAGTCCAGATGGGCTGAGATGGACCCTGTCAGCGACACTGCCTCAGAGGAGATGGAGAAGCCAACATCTCCTAGGGGAGAAGAGACAAAGCACTGTGCCACTGCTCATGGCAGGCAGCAAATGGCTGCTGAGTGCCCAGGGCAGAAATGCAAAGCAGACCCAGGAGGAAGCTGCTTTGACCAGCAGCTGGCAAAGTTAATGGGGGGGGGGAAATTTCAACCCACCACATTAGGAAAACCCCACAGCATCTCTGCCTTGCTCCATGGATCAGTGCTGGTTTGGCTGGAAAACTGCCTGGATGCAGCCCAAGCTGGCCAGCTCAGCACACAGCCACTCAAGCTTCCTCAGGGCTCTCCACTGCCAGCACAGCTCAGTTCCTCCCACAGATAACAGAAGCTGATGTGAACAGCAGCAAACCCACTAGAGAAAGGTGCCCAAGTGTCTTGTTCAGCCTTGGGAGCTGGACTGAAAGTCAGGAGGAGTGTCTGAGGCACTGCAGGCAAGAGGAGGGTGGAGTCTCCCTGCAGGCAGCAGAGATGTGAGGACCTGTGCATGGATGTGAATTCAGGAGGGTCTCAGTGGCCACCAGTGAGCAGCTCCTGTTAGCTACCCACTAAGGTTTATAACCTCAGTCAGATGTCCAAATTCAGCTGGGGTGGGGGTGGAAGGTGGTGGCAGAATATCCAGGAGGCAGGAGTCACAGAACCACAGAGTGTTAGGGGTTGGAAGGGACAGAGATCATCCAGTCCAACCCCCTGCCAGAGCAGGGAGGGGATCTCAGCATCTGCTGCCCATCCTTTGGGAACAGCATTGGCCATGGAGGTCTTGGGTCCCTCCTGGGCTTTGCTGCTCCAACCCCTCACCAGGGTAATCCCCAAGATCCCAGGTGGCTTCTTGGTAGAATTCTGTGAGCTTGAAAGTTCCAAGCTTTCAGGACTTGGGCTGGCAGTGTGATGCCCCTGTGCCTGGGGGCTGCTTCAGGAAACTCTCAACTAAGCCTCTGGGCTTTGCTAGGCAGCCTCTGGGCTTTGCTAGGCAGCCTCTGGGCTTTGCTAGGCAGCCTCTGGCAGTGAGCAGCCTGTGCTGAGTCTGCTTGGCAATGCCAGGAAGCACTGCTGCCTGCAGCAGGCACACAGCCACCCCTGTGTCTGTTAGCCACTCAACAACTAGAGAGGCTAAAACAACAGCTGTGAAGAAAGGCTGAGAGCCCTGGGGCTGTTTGGTCTGGAGAGGAAAAGGCTGAGAGGAGGTCTGATCATTGCCATCAATATCTGAGGGGTGGGGGTCAGGAGGATGCAGCCAGGCTCTGTTTGGTGGTGCCCAGTGATAGGATGAGGGGCAATGGATGCAAACTCAATCACAGGAAATTCCACCTCAACATGAGGAGAAACTTCTTGGGGGTGAGTTTGCTGGGGGCCTGGAGCAGGCTGCCCAGAGAGGTTGTGGAGTCTCCTTCTCTGGAGAGCTCCCAAACCCATCTGGATGTGTTCCTGTGTGACCTGCCCTGGGTGCTCCTGCTTTGCAGGGGGCTTGGACTGGGTGATCTCTGGAGGTCCTTCCAACCCCTGGCATTCTATGACCCATGATTTTTCCCTGCCAGTTTAACCTCCACTTGAAACCTTACTCACAGTCTACTCACAGCTTCTTGTCTGCCCCTGGCTCTTCAGCCCCCCCACAACCTTGCTAGCAGCCGCTGCTCTGCTCTGCTCGCTGCTATCTCTGAGTGCATTGTCCAGGCCTGAACCAGCTGGGGAGCCTTCTGACGAGCAACCACTGAGTGCAAACTCCTCCAAAAGAGTGGAACAAGCTGATGCAGGCTTCCACCTTGCCAGAATCCAGCGTGGGAATGAGATTAACTGCCTCAGCCTCTGGCCGGTGCCTGAGCCGGGGAGCGTGGCTCTCAGCGATGAGTTGGGCACTTGGATGTCAGCAGGCAGCCTCTGATTGCTTCTGCAGAAGGTAGTTTTGGCTAATTGAGGCCGTGGGGTGAGTGTCATTTCCAGGAAGATCTGCTCACTCTTCCCCTTCTCTTGCTGGAAAGAGGGAGCTGGTGCTGGAGCAGCGCTGCCTGACGCCCCAGAGCCACTGCAGCCTTGCCTCTGAGGGCTGGCTAACAGAAGCCTGCTGGGTATGAGGGCAAGAGAGGGGGCAAAAACTCAAATGAGAAATGAAACATTCTCTTGGCAGCCAAGAGTGAAACAGCTCATCCAGGGCAATGCTAAACATCCCTCTGGAGAGGAAGGAAGAGCCTGCAGGAGCCTGCAGCCCTCAGCGAGCTTGAGAGGATCTCTCTGGGTGCAGTTTGTCTCTGGGTGAAGCAGGCACAGTGTGGTACAGGACAGGATCTTCCACGATGGAGCTGTCAGAACACAACCCAGTGGCTCAGGGGAAAATGCCCCAGTGCAGGGCAGTGCTCATGGCTTGAGGGAAGGGGAATGGCTGCTGAGTCTTGTCCTGCCAGAGCTGAGCTGAGCGATCCCCATCCCTGCTGCCCCTGTTTGCTCGGCTTTGCCTTGGCTCCTGAGGCAGATCTCAGACAGTCAGCGTTAAAGGCACCACTCTGCCCTTCTGTCCTGGAGGAAGTTTTGCCCTGGGTGCAGAAATGACTGAAATGCTCTTTTTTTATGAGCTGGCTACCTCCTGGTTCAGAAAGAGAGGCCCAGCAGGTCAGGAGCCAGCTCTGTGCTTTGTTCTTCCAGCCTTGCAGGAGCTCTGCGCTGCTGCCTTCTGGCGCTGCAGCACTCAGTTCCAGGCAGCAGAGCTCATGGGTAGGTTAACTTTTCCATGGCCACTCATGGAAAACCACACTGCAGAAAGGTTACAATTTTGTTCTCCAGCTCTGCAGCCTGTCCCCAGAAATCTGCTAGCTTAGACTTCACCATGGGTTAAACAGCAGCTCTCTGCTAGTGCCTCTGTGGTTTGGAGTCTGCAGAGAGAAGAATCATCAGAGCAAGCAGCAGCGCAGATGGAGGAGGGAGGGGGGGACCTGGGAGTCCCCGTGGCTGGCTCTGCTCTCAGGTCTGTTGTAGGAGTTAAAGCAGAGGAATCTGCACTCCTATCTGCTGCTTCTGTTCTTTGTGTCGAGAGGAGGTTTCCACTGCTGGCACAGTGAAGGAGCACAGGGTGGAACCACACGTCACAGAGTCGCAGAGCAGCGATCTCCCAGGCAGGCTGTGCCCCGACAGAGCCTTCCCCAGCAAACAGGCACAGTGCAGCCTGAAATGGAGCTGGTTTGGGGGGCTGGCTTTTCACTGTGCCAGCAATGTGATGGTGGGGCAGGGGGAGCTGTGTAAGGCTTGGTTCAAAACCTGCTTTTGAGTGGTAAAGATTGGTGCAGCTTTGCTGTCAATTTGTCTGCTTTCATCCTCTGTGTCAGCAGCACATGCACAGACACAGCCCTCCTCTGGCAGTTCAAATGAGCAACTGTGATGGCTTTAATGGGGACATGGACTTCCTAGCCTCATCACAGGATCACAGACCACAGGATGTTAGGGGTTGGAATGGACCTCTGGAAATCATTGAGTCCAACCCCCTGGCAGAGCAGGGCCATAGAACCCAGCACAGGTCACACAGGAACACATCCAGGGGGGTCCTGAAAGGCTCCAGAGAAGGAGACTCCACAAGCTCTCTGGGCAGCCTGCTCCAGGCCTCTGTGACCCTCATGTTGAGCTGGAACCTCCTGTGCTGCAGTTTCCATCCACTGCCCCTTGGCCTTTCACAGGGTGCAGCTGAGCAGAGCCTGTCCCCTCCCTCCTGACCCCCAGCCCTCAGCTCTTGAGAGACATTGATCAGATCCCTCTCAGTCTTCTCCTCTCCAGACTAATCACCCCCAGGGTTCTGAGCCTCTCCTCACAGGCAGTGCTGCAGTCCCTTCAGCATCCTTGGAGCCCTCCCTTGGACTCTCTCCAGCAGATCCCTGTCCCTCCTCAGGTGGGGAGCCCAGAATTGGATGCAATATTCCAGGTGAGGTCTCACCAAGGCAGAGTAGAGGGGGAGAAGAACCTCCCTGGATCTGCTGGACACACTCCTCTGAATGCCCCCAGGGCACATTGCTGACCCATGCAGAACTTGCTGCCCACCAGCACTCCCAGGTCCTCTCCTTGGGGCTGCTCTCCAGCAGACCCCCTCCCAGCCTGCCCTGCTGCAGGTTATTCTTCCTGCCCAGGTGCAGGACTCTGCAGTCATCCTTGTTGAACCTCATTTGGTTCATCTCTGCCCAGCTCTCAGTCTGTCCATGTTTCTGAATGGCCTCACAGCCTTCAGGTGTCTCAGCCAAGGCTCCCAGTCTGCTAGCATCAGCAAACTTGCTGAGCAGACTCTGTCTGTCTGTGCCCTCAACAATGTCATTGATGAAGATGTTGAACAGGACAGGACCCAGCTCTGATCCCTAGGGGACTCCACTGGTCACAGCTCTGCAGCTGGACTTGGCAGCATTGACCACCACTCTTTGGACTCCATTGTGTCACCAGTTCCTAATCCCTCTCACTATCTCCTCTTCCATCCCACGCTTCCTGAGCTTGCTCACAAGGAGACAGGGCCAAAAGCCTCACTAAGGTCAAGGTAGACTCCATCCACTGGTCTGCCTGCATCTACCATTCATTTGTGCTATCATATAAGGCTATCAGATTAGCCAAGCCTCATTTCCCCTTGGTCAATCCATGCTGACTGCTCCTGCATCCTCTCCTCATAACCAGCCACACTGTGTACCAGAACCATACCACTGAGCAAAGGCTCAGAACCATATTCTGGCAAAGGCTCCTCTCACACCTCACAGCTTGCACTGGGTTGGAAGGGACCCTCCAAAGGCATCTTGTCCAACCCTCCCTCCTGCACTCAGCAGGGACACCTCCAGCTAAAGCTGGTTACCCAGGGCCACAGCAATGTCTGCAGGGCTGGGGCCCCAACCACCTCCCTGGGCAGCCTGCTCCAGTGTCTCTCACTGTGCAGAGCTTCCTACCGATGTCCAACCTAACTCTGCCCTGCTCCAGTTTCAAACCCTTGTCCCTCACCCTGTCCCCACAGGGTCCTTCTGAACAGTCCCTCCCCACTCTCCCTGCATCCTCTATTTCTGTAGGCTCCATCTTTACACACATTATTTCTTCCTCCACATTTACCTCCACCTCTGGCTGTATTTTCCTATAGCCACACCCAATGAAAATGCAATCCCTTGGACTGGATGACCTCCAGAGGTGGCTTCCAGCCCCCCAGCACTCTGTGATTCTACAATTCATGGCACTGAAATCTTAAGGCTGCAAGTTCTACCCTTCCTAAACAGGTTATGAGACATTTAGGACGCTTGACATGAACCTCCCTTCCTGTTTTACATAAGTGAATGACTCAGCTGCTTAATTGATCTTGCTCTTGGGTAGATCTGCAGGCTGACACTTGGCAGCACAGGGGGCAGCAAGAGGAGCCTGGGATCAGACCACATTAGGGAATGGATGCCACTGACAAAGCAGCTGTCAAAGAAATGAAAACAATTCTGCTATGGAAACAGAAGTCTTCAGCTTTGAGAGACGTGCTCCAGAGCCCCCCCGGCCTCTAACAAGTCATCTCAGTTTCTAAAGGCCTGGGTTTGCTTTCCAACGGGGAAAGCAAGCAGCTAAGCTCCCACACCAGTAACCAGCAACTGTCTGCAGAGGGCCACCGCTGCCTGGTCACAGCATGAGACAACATCCAGCTGAACTGCCACATCTGCTGCTGCCTGGAGAAAGTGTTAAGAGGCATTAGAGGTGCCAGGGAGCCCAGCGGGGGCTGTACCTCCCTAGCACCCACATTTCTGCAGTAATCCCTGCCCAGGGAATCTTACAGAGTCATTTGCTCTGGGCTTCAGCTGTTCCTGGCCAAGACTTAACAACTTCCTCATACATTCTTGATAGAACAAATATTAGCAAGGAGAAGCAGCTGGCACTTCCAAGAGCCACTAATTCCCTGGCTCCTGTGCTCAGGGAGCAGTTTGCATGGGCAAGCATTCCCTCACCACAGTGCACAAGTGAGGAAGCCTCCTAAGGAATCCTTCTGGTTTTGCATCAGCCCTCTCTGGTGATGCTTCAGGTGCAAAAAGAACCTCCTGGGTGCTGGCAGGGATGCAAAGCTAGGCGCTGGAAAAAGGGAGCAGAGCTCAGGAATCCCTGGTGGCTCTGCCTGCCTTGCCTCATCAGAACCAGCTGTGCCTGCTGGTAACCTCAGCCCACTGCCAGCTTGGACTCCAGCAACCTTTCTGTGCATTCCACTCTCTCTGGGGGCACTTCAGACCAGGTCCTGAGCATCCTTCTCCTTTCCTTTGGGTGAAACTGAACATCCTTCTCTTTCCTTTAGGATGGAACTGAACATCCTTCTCCTTTCCTTAGGATGGAACTGAACATCCTTCTCCTTTCCTCTGGGATGGAACTGAACATCCTTCTCCTTTCCTTTAGGATGGAACTGAACATCCTTCTCCTTTCCTTTAGGATGGAACTGAACATCCTTCTCTTTCCATAGGATGGAACTGAACATCCTTCTCCTTTCCTTTAGGATGGAACTGAACATCCTTCTCCTTCTTGGGATGGAACTGAACATCCTTCTCCTTCCTTTAGGATGGAAACTGAACATCCTTCTCTTTCCTTTAGGATGGACTGAACATCTTTCTTTTCCATAGGATGGAACTGAACATCCTTTCTTTTCCATAGGATGGAAACTGAAAATCCTCTCTTCCTTTAGGATGGATGGAACATCCTTCTCCTCTCTGGGATGGAAATGAACATCCTCTCCTTTCCTTTAGGATGGAACTGAACATCCTTCTCCTTCCTTAGGATGGAACTGAACATCTGTTCCCTTTCCTTTGGGATGGAACTGAACATCCTTCTCTTCCTCTGGGATGGAACTGAACATCCTTCTCCTTTCCTTTAGGATGGAACTGAACATCCTTCTCTTTCCTTTGGGATGGAACTGAACATCCTTCTCTTTCCTTTGGGATGGAACTGAACATCCTTCTCTTCCTTTAGGATGGAACTGAACATCCTTCTCTTTCCTTTAGATGGAACTGAACATCCTTCTCCTTTCCTTTGGGTTGAAACTGAACATCCTTCTCTTTCCTTTAGAATGGAACTGAACATCCTTCTCTTTTCCATAGAATGGAACTGAACATCCTTCTCTTTTCCATAGAATGGAACTGAACATCCTTCTCTTTCCTTTGGGATGGAACTGAACATCCTTCTCTTTCCTCTGGGATGGAACTGAACATCCTTCTCTTTTCCCTTCGGATGACATCCTCCTCTGTCCTTTAGGATGGAAACTGAACATCCTTCTATTTTCTTTAGGATGAAAGATGCATTTTAAAGAGCTTTCAGCAAACCACCCCCCAGTTTGAACATGGTTTGCTCTTGCAAATGCAGACAGGCATGGGGGCAACAACTGACCAGGACCTGTGCTGATGTGGAAAGCCTTGGAGCTTCCACAGAGCTGCAGTGGTCAAAGCCAGGTAAGACTCTGGCTCAGGCTGCTTCCATGCTCTGCAATGGCTCTTTGGCAGTGTTCCTTGAAGAGGTCTCAGCTCTCTGTTGTCCAGAAACATCTAACCCTGTGTCCAGCACTTGCTAGTCAGCTATTTGTGTGACTGTATCCTTGGCAGGGAAGGAAGAGTTGGAGTAGAAGACATCTCAAGCTTGGTTCCAGGCCATGGACAGCCAAGAGGCAATGAGAAGGAATGTCTGAGGACACACAGAGGAGGGAGTCTGGAATCTAAGCTTCAATCCCCACATCACCCACTGCAGCTTATCTCAACTGCAATGGTCTCAGTCACTGCCCTTGGCCTAATGTCTTGCTGCAGACCAGTGTGACCTGGGCAGGGCAGGCTGTCTGGTACCCAGGAAGCTGTGTGGGCCACAGCAGGCCAAGAGCAACAACCAGTCAGCAGAATGCTTGGAGTTGAGTCCAGGTCTCCCTCTGCATGAGTGAGTGCCCTGAGCAGCCCAGCTGATGAGCTGGCAGGGCACAGAGTCACTGATGACAGCAAGGGACTGCTTATAGATGGACATGATGTAAGCCTGGGCTGCAGTCCCAGTCCTCTGCAGGCCCCAAAGCAAGCAGAGAGGCCTTTCAGTTATTCTTCAGCTGCCCTGGCTGTTTCACCTCCAGCAGTGGGAGAATCCAGCTGCCCATTCAACAGCAGCAGGAGCCTGAAACCTTCCTGCTTTTCTTCAGGACACAGAAGGAAGGAGCTACAAAGTGCTTTTAGAACAGCTCCTCCTGGTAGCTTGCAGGGACATGGGATGGCCAAAGGTTCCTATCAGGCTCCTCTTTCCTAGCCCTGGGGTTTGTCTGCCAGGGTTGAACATTATCCAGCCTGAGAATGCACCCTGGGGTTTGTCTTTCATCTGGAGGCTCCCTCTGAGGCTGCTGCTTGCTGTAGGACACTTCATCAATCCTAGAACCACAGAATTGTCAGGGCTGGAAGGGACCTCAAGGCTCAGCCAGTTCCAACCCCCCTGCCATGGCCAGGGACACCTCACACTGTGTCACAGGTTGCTCACAGCCACCTCCAGCCTGGCCTTCAAAACCTCCAGGGATGAGGCTTCCACCACCTCCCTGGGCAACCTGTGCCAGGCTCTCACCACCCTCATGGGGAAGAACTTCTTCCTCACATCCAATCTGAATCTCCCCATTTCTAGTTTTGCTCCATCCCCCCAGTCCTATCCCTCCCTGACACCCTCAAAAGTCCCTCCCCAGCTTGCTTGTAGCATCTTTCTTCAGATACTGGAAGGCCACAGGAAGGTCTCCTGGGAGCCTTCTCCTCTCCAGACTGAAGAGCCCCAGCTCTCTCAGTCTGTCTCCATAGCAGAGCAGCTCCAGCCCTCTGCTCACCCTTGTGGCCCTCTAATCCCATTGTGGTTCTCTGATTCCCGGGTGGGGGTTGGTCTCTTCTCCCAAGGAACAAGGGACAGAACAAGAGGAAATGGCCTCAAGTTGCACCAGGGCAAGTTTAAGTTGACCATGAGGAACAATTTCTTCCTGGAAAGGGTTGTCCAGCCCTGGCCCAGGCTGCCCAGGGCAGTGCTGGAGTCCCCATCCCTGCAGGGGTTCCAGGGCTGTGGAGATGTGGTGCTGAGGGCCATGGTTTAGAGGTGACCTGGCAGTGCTGGTTATGCTGGGACTTGACCATCTTAAAGGTTTGTTTTCCAGCCTCAATGCTCCTCTGATGCTGTGATCCACATTGTGGGGAGCTGGTGGGAGAGGACTCAGAAATCTCAAAGCTGGATTTTCCTCCCTGCTCTGAATACAAAGTAGGGAAACAGGTCCCAGGCTTCTGCTGAACAGGGGAGGGCCAGACCTGCCAGGCTCTGCCATTTCAGCTGGGCAACCTAATGCATGACCTGCCAGTGTCTGACTGAGAGGGCTCAGAGTGGTTTTACCTGGAGTGACATCACCTGGCAGCTCTGGCACAGCTGTGGGTGAGCAAACACAAACTGCCTGCTCAGGTCTGGCAGTGATCAACAGCACCCAGAGGGTCACACATGGCCACTCAAAGAAGACAACACTCAGGCTCCTGCTTTTGTTGACATGAAGGAAAACAAACCTTCTAAGAGCAGTCTGCCCTCACAGAAGGTCCAAGAAGCCCTTCATAGCCACACAGGAAGGTGCCCAAAGCTTTTCAAGTCTTTCAGGAGGCAACTGAAGTGAAGCAGGCACCTCAGCAGCTCCAGGGCTGGGTGCATGTTCTACTCTTTCACACTAACTTAGACTTGCAGCCAAGACAGGGATGCCTTACAGCACTGCAGAGTCATAAAGAGCTTGATTTATGTGAAGGCTGAATCATCTCTAACACCTCCAGGAGCTGACTCTCTGCAGCCTGTGCTGACAGCACTGCATCTTTAAGAGATACATAGAAGGGTTTGGCTTGGAAGGGACACCCAAAGGCCATCCAGTCCAACCCCCCTGCACTCAGCAGGGACATCCTCCACTGGAGCAGGTTGCTCAGAGCCTTCTCCAGCCTGACCTTGAATCTCTCCAGGGAGGGGGCTTCAACCACCTCCTTGGGCAACCTGTTGCAGAGTTCCAGCAGCCTCCTGGTGCAGAACTTGTTTCTCACATCCAATCTCAGTCTGCTGTACTCTCACTTCAAACCATTGCCCCTGGTCCTGTCCCTGCAGGCATTTGGGAACAGTCCCTCTGCAGCCTTCTTGTAGCCCCTTTGGGTCCTGGAAGGTTGCTCTAAGGTCTCCCTGGAGCCTTCTCTTCTCCAGGCTGAACAGCCCCAACTCTCCCAGCCTGTCCTCATAGCAGAGGTTCTCCAGCCTCTGATCATCTTTGTGGCCTCCTCTGGACACTCTGCACCAGGTCCATGTGTGTTGGGGGCCCCAGAGCTGGACACAGCCCTGCAGGGGAGGTCTCCCCAGAGCCAAGAGCAGGACCCCTTCTCTCCAACTCTGACCACACTGCTTTGGATGCAGCCCAGGCTGCCCTTGGCCTCCTGTGCTGCCAGTGCCCATTGCTGGCTCCTGTCCAGCTTCCCCCCCACCAGCACCCCCAAGTCCTCCTCTGCAGGGAACCACAGCTGCAGACACAGCTGACAGGTGACTGAGTTTTGGTTTCTAAGCTGCCACAGGGCTCTGCTTTCAGTCCCACATGTAAAGGCAGTCAGAAACTTCAGCAGCCAGAAACTGCAGGGGGATTTCTTTCCCCCAGCTGCCAGAGGCCCCTCTGCAGCACAGTACCTTGTCTCCCGGCTGTGGGCGCATCACCGACACTCGGTCGTATCCCTTCCGCAGCAGCACCCAGAGTGCATCCAACTTCCCCTGCAAGCAACAGAAAGAGAGGGTGAGCTCCAGTGCAAGGTCAAGTGTGCTGTGCAGAGAGCACTGCAGGGACAACACAACTTAGACCCAGGCAGCTTTCACTTCATCATCTCCTCTGCTTGTACAGGATGGCAGCACTCAGGTGTCTGACGGTCAGCAGCATCAAGATGCCCAGGAGCCAGCAATGTGTCCTCATGGCCAAGAAGGCCAAGGGCATCCTGGGGTGGATTAGAAGTGGGGTGGTGAGTAGGTCAGAGAGGTTCTCCTCCCCCTCTCCTCTGCCCTGGTGAGGCCACATCTGGAATATTGTGGCCAGTTCTGGGCCCCTCAGGCCAAGAATCCCTCAGGGAAGTGCTTGAGAGAGTCCATCCCAGAGCCCCAGAGCTGCTGCAGGCAGTGGAACATCTCCCTGTGGGGCCAGGCTGAGGGAGCTGGGAACAGAGGAGCCTGAGGGCTGCCCTCAGTGCTGGGGATAAAGATGTGCAGGGCTGGAGCCAGGCTCTGCTCAGGGATGTCCGAGGCCAGGCCAAGGGGCACTGGGGGCAAGCTGGAGCAGAGGAGGTGCCAGGGGAAGAGAAGGGAAAACTTTGTCCCTGGGAGGGTGACAGAGCCTGGAGCAGGCTGCCCAGAGAGGTTGTGAATCTCCTTGTGTGAGAGCTTCCAACCCTCCTGGATGTGTTCTGTGTGCCTGCCCTGGGTGACCCTGCTCTGGCAGGGTCCATTCTATTTTTGCTCCATTCCCCCCAGTGCTATCACTACCTGACACCCTGAGAAGTCCCTGTGTTCTTTCTAAACATATGTCAATGGATTTGGTGCACACCCATTGCATCTGGTATTGCTAGGTTTGTAGCTTGTTTTGTCAGCACAGCTTCATTCTGCTTCCAAAGCAACTGAGGGATTTATTCTGGGGGTAAACCTCCACAATTTTGTGGTTGGAAGAGTCTCAAGCCACCACAGAGGCCTGTGTTCCCCAACCAGTGTGTTGAGCCAATGGTCCAAAGCTTATCTGGGAGTTGGGGAGATCCATGGGGCAGACACAGACAGACAGACAGACAGACAGCAGAGGTCTTGCTTCCATAGGATCCTTCCTCAGGTGAGAGCCAGGGAAGCCTCCTGTTCTCAGAGGGAGAAGCAGGAAACTCCTCTGCCAAACCCTTCTGCATTTGCACAGCACAACCTCTCAGAGCTGTCTGTCCCAGTTCATCCTTCCCCCACACCAGAGCTGGTTGCAGCTCTTGATCTCCTGTCCCCTCTGACAGCTCAAGCAGTCAGTGTTTTTCCTTCCATTTCTCCTTTAGGAATCCAGAGGGAAAATTACAACTTTCCATGGAACCAAGAAGTCCTTTTCTTGTTTCCCTTTCCTTTTCACCCTGCAGTCCTAATTTCCAGGAGCCCACAAGGTTTCGTGGGAAAAGCTGAAAGCTGCATCTTGGGGAGCCTGGATGGAGCTTCAGGGTCTGCCTGAGACATCTGGGTGGAAGAGAGGGGAGAATGGGTCATGGAAAGGATGATGTTGGTTGAAGAAACGAAATGGAAACGCATTCAGTTGGAAAGAGAAACACCTCTGTGCTCCCCAGAGCCTCTGGCCTTGGGAACTCCTCTGCAACTGAGGCATGAGGTTGTCTGGAGCAAAAAAGGCTGAAGGCCAATAAAGCCTTGAGTCCTACTAGCTGTGGAGACCATGGGGAAGAAATAATCAGGGCAGATGACAGATGGGGAGGGCAGAGTTTCAGCCACTGCTTTGACATGAATTCATTCTCCTCCTCAATTAGCAATTCCTCCAGCAGTGCATCAGCCCTGGTCTGGAGGATCACCTGATAGCTGGAGTGCAGCTTTGTAAGCTGGCTAGGAACCCAAGCTGCCCCTGGGCCTCTTCCAGCAAGGATGCTGTGCCATGGCAGCTCTGTAGCACAGACAGGAGGTGCAAAGGCTACAAAATGTGCCAGGGACACACAGCTTAGCAAATCCCTGGGTAGCTTCACATAGGATTCACAGAATGGTGAGGGTTGGAAGGGGCCTCCTGAGAGCACCCAGTCCAACCCCCCTGCTGATGCAGGTTTGCCTAGAGCAGGTTGCACAAGAAGACATCCAGGTGGAGGTTTAAAAGTCTCCAGAGAAGGAGACTCCACAACCTCCCTGGGCAGGCTGCTCCAGGCCCCCAGCACCCTCACACCAAACTACTTTCTCCTCATGATCAGATGGAGCTCCTGGGTTCCAGTTTGTGCTGCTTGCCCCCTGTCTGTCCTGGGCACCACTCAGCAGAGTCTGGCCCAGAGCCTCTTGCCCCCACAGCTCCTTAGCTCTTGCTGAGCATTGCTCAGCTCCCCTCTGGGGCTGCTCTTCTGCAGGCTCTCAGCCCCAGGGCTCTCAGCCTCATGCACATTTATCCACCTTCCAAAGAGGTGCTGGGGGACTGAGCAGAAATTCCACAGAGCTGAATCTTCCCAGCCACCCCTGCACTCTCTCCAGTATTTCCCTGTCCCCCTTGGGCTGGGGTGCCCAGAACTAGGCACAATACCCCAGGTGGAGTTTTGCACCCCGGGACACTATTGAGGCCTTCTTGGCCACCAGGGCACATTGCTGGCTCCTGGGTACTTTATTGTCCCCCAGCACTTCCAGGTCCTTTCTCCCTGGAGCTTCTTCCCAGCAGGTCCCCCCTCACCTGCACTGGTTCAGGAGGTTGTTCCTCCCCAGGTGCACTTGCCCTGGTTGAACTTCAGGAGGTCTCTTTCTGAGACCATCAGTTGTTGCTGAACCTCAGCCTTGAGGCAGGTCCTGCATGTGAGACCTTGTGGGTAAGAGTGAGTCCTGCCTTGCCTTGTGGTTTCTTTCTGTGTTGACTTTTAGAGACATTTTGAAGTCAAACAAGTGCTATGAACAGACTGAGGAGGAAGGAGACAGGAGAGGTGGACAGGTAGATAAAAGCAGAGGTTAGAAAGAGGGGTAGGAGGAGAGCTCCTGACCAAAGCAGAGAGCACAGGGTCTGGCTGGCTGCAGCAGGGAGCATGTCCTGAGTCAAATGAAAGCCAAAGGCCTGGTCCTTTGCAATCTTTCCCTTACATCTATGTTTTGTGCTGCTGCTCCCTCTGTCAGATGAACTGAGGGCTTGGCAAGTCCCTGAAGAGGTTTTCAGACTTGGCATTCTGCTTGGGTTATCTGCACTGCTGAAATGGTTGTTTAAAGGCAGGATAATCCAGTTGGCAGCCAGCTAAGCAGCAGCAAATAAGGATGAGAACAGCAATAAGAACCACAAGCTGTTAAGTGTCAGTAGCCACAGTTGGTAGCACATAAGTCTCTGGAACATTCCCCAAAGCAGTTCCTCCACTCTGAGCTGCCTTCCTACCTTATAGATGTGGCACTCTGAGGCCATGGATGCCTTGAAGAACCACCAAGTTACAGACCTCCAGAGGGGTCAGAGAGGTCCAGCAGGTGGACCAGAAAAGTGGAACCTGTTGTCTTTCATTCCCATAAGTCCTGCAGCCCTACACAACTGGCTGCAAACCCCCAGTCTTTCCCCTCCCTCTCTCCTGCTGGGAGGGACACACAGGATCTTATCTCTCTTGGTGGGGGAGTGAAGCCTGGTGTTGGCCTTAGCAATGCTGCCAGTTAGGCCTGGAGCTGCCTAACTGGGGCTGGAGCTGCCTACCTGGGGCCTGGAGTCGCCAAGATGAGTTTGTGCTGTGCCACAATGGTGTTGGCATGGAGGATAGAGAGGCCTGGGGGTGGGGGGAGGGGGCATGAAGGCTTGGGTTTGTTGCCCTGCTTTAGAGAGAGGTTTGTGAAGCTTTGGCTTGCTGAGCTAAGCCCAGACCTTGGATTTTTGTGCATTTTATGTGCTTTGTACTGTTGTATATAGTTGTGAATTGCCTTGCCTTTAAAACTTCCCAACCCTTTGTGTGAGCAGTGTGTTTTCCTTTGGCCCCTCTTTGTTCCTCTTCCTTGTTAGGCTGGGAAGAGTAACAAAGAGAGGGAAGAGAAACCCCATCAGATAAACTGGCACAGGGCAGAGTGTGCTAAGTACAGGCTGGCACTCGTGCTGCTCTTGGCCCTAAAAGGTGAATTTCCTGGCTCTCAGTCAGATTCCTGCTACCTTGGTTTGCTGTTCCTGGGATTTAATTCCTTGCCCTCCTCCTCCAGCCATGGTTTTGTTGAGCAGCTTGCCTCATGCACATTTATCCACCTTCCAAAGTGGTGCTGGGGGGCAGAGCAGAAATCCCACAGCTGCTGTCAGCAGTGGAGCTGAGAGCTCTGGGAGCACGGGAGGGGGAGAAGATGTGAGGAGACATTTATCAGGAGACATTTCCTACGGGTGAGACCTGGCAATCTGTGAAATATCCCCCCCTGGGAAGCAGTGGAAGCCTCTGTGTTGTACAGTGTGGCCAGCAGGAGCAGGGAGGTCATTCTGCCCCTGTACACTGCACTGGTTAGGCCACACCTGGAGTCCTGTGTCCAGTTCTGGGCCACTCAGTTTAGGAAGGAGGTTGACTTGCTGGAGCATGTCCAGAGAAGGGCAACAAAGTTGGTGAGGGGCTTGGAACACAGCCCTGTGAGGAGAGGCTGAGGGAGCTGGGGTTGCTTAGCCTGGAGAAGAGGAGGCTCAGGGGAGACCTCATTGCTCTCTACAACTACCTGAAGGGAGGTTGTAGCCAGGCAGAGGTTGGTCTCTTCTCCGAGGCAGCCAGCACCAGAACAAGAGGACACAGTCTCAGGCTGCACCAGGGGAGGTTTAGACTGGATGTTAGGAAGAAGTTCTATACAGAGAGAGTGATTGCCCATTGGGATGGGCTGCCCGTGGAGGTGGTGGAGTCACCTTCATTGGAGGTGTTCAAGAAGAGGCTTGATGGGGTGCTTGGTGCCAAGGTTTAGTTGTTTAGTTGTTTAGGTGGGTTGTATTGTATTGTATTGTACTGTATTGTATTGTATTGTATTGAGGTGGGTTGGATTGGTTGATAGGTTGGACACGATGATCTTGAAGGTCTCTTCCAACCTGGTGTATTGTATTGCATTGTATTGTATTGTATTGTATTGTATTGTATTGTATTGTATTGTATTGTATGTTTGAAACAACAGACTGGAAAAAGCAGTGCAGGACAGATTGGAGGCAGCAGGGCTGCTCTGCTGGAGAGCACAGAGCCTCAGCTCCACAGAGCCTCCCTCCCCTCCTGCCTCTGCCGGCAGCACTTGGTGACAGCTTCCCTGCAGAACATGATGTGAATCCATACTGCTGTGCTCACACCTTCAGGACAAGAGCCTCTGCCAGGAGTGCTGAGGAGTTTGGGGCCATTTTGGGGGTTTTAAAGTTTATTTTTGGCCAGTTTTGACGTTTCCTTGCTGCACAGGGAGAGCCTTGCTCCAGAATGATGCATCCAGGAGTGATGCTGAGTGGCTCCTGGCTGGGCTTGGGAAAGTGCTGGCTGCAGTGATCCCAAAGTGTGCTCTGGGTGCAGCCCAGTAAAGGGTGTGGTGGCAATTCATCATGAGGTGAATTCTTGTCCACAAATGGGCTCAGGTTGCTGAATATTGTCCAGATGTGGAACACCCCCAAAGCTGTAGGAGTGATTTGGACACGGGGCCTGGAATGGGAGCTGTCCTGCTGTACACCATTCAAATGGGAGCAGCTCTGGTAGGTGGGTTGGACCCAAAGATCTCTGGAGGCCCCTTCCAACCCCTGGTGTCCTGTGGTGTTGTGATACTGTGCTGAGAGAGATTTCTAAAGAAATTAAGAAGATATAGGGCCCAGGAGATGCTCCTAATGTTTGTGGGCCCCTTTATAACTGAATTCTGGCTGTCCTGAAGCCAAAGCTGCTCCTAGTCAGAGAGTCAGGACTGAACCTGAACCCAACACACATTGAATCTTCTCTCCAAGCTTCTCCTGAGCTTTGGAGAAGTTTCCAGCTGGGACACAGATCTGCAGCAGACTTGACTCCTCTGGTCAGAACTGATTTCCTACCATGCAGAAGAAACTCTGCAAATGAGCTGCAGGTCTCCTGAGGAAGAAATCCAGCTGCATGAACTGCTGAAACTCAGCACTATCTGCTGTGGGAATGGACCCAGCTCTCAACTAATGATCTCAAGTAGTTGTACCCACGTGGATTCCAGCTGCCTGAGAATATATTCAGGGCTCTTTGTGCTAAAATCTGCGTTTCTGTCAGCCTCCCAGTGGTTAGAGTACAGCTTTGTGTGCTGTCAACCCTTATGAGTGCAACATGCAGAGAGCAACTGAGCTGTGTCCCTCAGATGGATGAGGTCATTTCCACCAGCACACAGCAGGAGGGAAAGCCTCCCAGATGGGAGCAGTGTGTTGTACAAATGCTTTGCACCATGCAGAATGGCAATGCAGTGTGTGCTGGAGCAAAGGACCTGCTCTATGGGATGCTGCTCACTGCAGTCCCCACTCCAAGCTGGAAACAGTAGAATCATAGAATTGTCAGGGCTGGAAGGGACCTCAAGGCTCAGCCACTTCCAACCCCCTGACATGGGCAGGGACACCTCACACCACAGCAGGTTGCTCACAGCCACATCCAGGCTGGCCTTCAAAACCTCCAGGGATGAGGCTTGCACCACCTCCCAGGGCAACCTGTGCCAGGCTCTCATCACCCTCATGGGGAAGAACTTCTTCCTCACATCCAATCTGAATCTCCCCACTTCTAGTTTTGCTCCATCCCCCTCAGTCCTATCCCTCCCTGACACACTAGAAAGTCTCTCCCTAGAATTCCTGTAGCCCCCTTCAGATACTGCAAGGCCACAATTAGGTCTCCTTGGAGCTTTCTCCAGCCTACACAACCCCAACTCCCTCAGTCAGTCTCCACAGCAGAGCAGCTCCAGCCCTCTGCTCATCCTCGTGGCCCTTCTCTGGATACCTTCCAGCCCCTCCAGATCCTTCCTGTAATTGAGACTCCAACCTGTGCCTCTGCAGGGGTGAATGAGCTCCATCATCACCTGCTGAAGCCATCAGGACCCCCTTGCCAAGGCCTGCTGGCAGGCTGTGTTGCTTAGATGGTAATTTGAAGGGGGAGCAGAGAAGCGGCCCTGGAGCAGATTCCCGAGCAGGCTCACGTTTCTGCATCCTCCGGAAGGCTCTCCTGCTCCCCTGAGCCTCCTCTCCATTCCCCCCCCTGGATGGGAACCAGCTGCACCATCACTGCCTGAGGAAAGCCAAAGGAGATGACTTGTCCAGATTCCTGTGGGCACTGCTGGCAGCCGAGCAGGCATGAGACAGGGCAGGGAGAGCCGGGGGTGCCCCGTGCTGTGTGAAGGGCATGAAGGACAGGGCCTGTGAGGAAGGGCTGGGGGAGCTGGAGGAGAGGAAGCTGAGGGAAGACCTCACCACTCTCTCCAACTCCCTGAAAGGAGGTTGGAGCCTCTGCTCCTTGGTGACCTTGCAGAGAAGGGTTATTGGCTGGCCTTGGTGATCCTGAGGGTCTTTTCCAACCTGAATGTTTCTGTGATTCATTCTGTGACAAACAACAGGAGCAGAGGAAATGGCTCCAAGCTGCACCAGGGGAGGCTCAAGGCTGGATCTCAGGAAGTATTTCTTCACTGGAAGAATTGGACACTGGACTGAGACATTGGAATGCTCTGCTCAGGGCAGTGCTGGAGTCACCATCCCTGGGGCTGTTCCTGCAGTGTCTGGACCTGGTGCTTAGGGACATGGTTCAGTGGTGACCCTGCAGTGCTGGGTGGAGGGTTGGAGTGGCTGAGCTTGGAGGTCTCTTCCAACCAGATCTATCCTGTGTGTATCTGCACTGCAATGACCTGGAGAAGGGAATGTCTGACTGCTGGGCTGCTGCTGAGGAGGCAGAAACCAGAACCAACTCCATTTTGCAGCAGTGAGGCACTTCCCCGTTTGCCAGCACGAAGCTGAAGGTGATCTCTAGGTTTCCTGCCTATGTCACAGAGCCCCTCTTTGCAGCCCACAGGCTGATCAGTTGAAAAGACCACAACCCCACTCTTGAAAGGAAGATCCAAGCTCCAGTGGTGCAGGGCTTCGTGTGGGTATGAATTGAGCATTTTCAGGCTTTTCTGAGACTGAGAACTACACTGCCAACAGCCCCAGGCTGAAAAGGGAAGGGGAAGGATATTAGCATCTCCCTAAGGGTTAAACCTGAGAAACAGGACTGTGGGATTTTTTCCATTTCATCAGAGTAGTTTTGGTTTTAAGAAGTTGAGCTGCTCTCCTTTGCTGAGGACACTTTCCTTTGTCCTGAGTGCAAAGACATGCTGGAAGGTGTCCAGAGAAGGGCTAAGAGGATGAGCAGAGGGCTGGAGCTGATCTGCTATGGAGACAGACTGAGAGAGCTGGGGTTGTTCAGTCTGGAGAGGAGAAGGCTCCCAGGAGACCTTCTGGTGGCCTTCCAGTATCTGAAGAGGGGTACAAGAAAGCTGGGGAGGGACTTTTTAAGGTGTCAGGGACTGGGGGGGGGGAGGATGGAACAAAACTAGAAGTGGGGAGATTCAGATTGGATGTTAGGAAGAAGTTCTTCCCCAGGGGGTGGTGAGAGACTGGCACAGGTTGCCCAGGGAGGTGGTGGAAGCCTCATGCCTGGAGGTGTTTGCAGCCAGGCTGGAGGTGGCTGTGAGCAACCTGCTGTAGTGTGAGGTGTCCCTGCCCTGCAGGGGTTTGGAAGTGGCTGAGCCTTGAGGTCCCTTCCAGCCCTGACAACTCTGTGATTCTATGACTGCATTAACTGCCTCAAACCAGGCCCTGGATGATGCAGCTGATCTCTCTTTTGTGTGCTTAGTTTCTCTTAATCCAGAAGAATCATCTGCATGTGCAATGAAGAGCTTTGCTTCAGTGAAGTGCTCAGTTCCTTGCTTGCTTCCAACCATTTGTATGAGTGAAGACAAAACTGGAGAGCAGCTCCCTGCCCTCAGCACAGATGGCAGTGAAGGATTCTTCCCAGTTCCCATGGGTGACTGCTGTGCAGCCTGGCATTGCCTGTGACCTGCTATCAGCATGGATTGGACCTGCACTCAGCCTGAGGCACTGAAGTTCATCCAAGCAGCTCTTGCAGGGCATTCTCTGCTCTCCAGAGGAGCACACTGCCCTGCAGCAAGCCTGGCCTCCTCCCCGTGCCTGCTGGCAGCCAGCCCTCTGCCACACCACAGGCCTTGAGCTGCTGAGGGCAAACCTCCATGATGACATTTAGCAGCAATCTTCTTCCTGCTGTCTCCCCTCTTCCTCAGGAAAGAGGATGCTCTTTGCCCCTGCCCCTCGGGGAAGATGCAGTGTGCACTACAGCTGAGTCTGGAAGCCCTTGCCAGGAGCTGCCACTGCTGCACATCAGGATCCTCTTTGATCCGACCAAGCAAAGCAACCCCAAAACCCATCCAACCTGCTGGGAAAGTTCAAGGCCGGGTTGGATGAGGCCTTGAGCAACCTAGGCTGGTGGGAGGTGTCCCTGCCCACGGGGGTTGGCACTGGATCATCTTTAAGGACCCTTCCAGCCCAACCCATTCTATGAATCCATGAAACTCCCACTGCCCTGTGCGGCTCCTTCCTACGGCGCCACCCTGGGCACACGCTCAGGGGGACTCCCTCACGCACAGCTGCTCTAGCAAGACCTTGAGATCCCAGGTTCATGGACAGTGAAAGTGGAAACAGCTCACAGAGGCCTCCTGGCCACATCCTGAGCAGCACAGAGCCGTGCTGGGCTTACCTTGATCGGGGGGAGTACCACTTGCGAGGAGAGGAAGGCCTGCGCATGCTGCTGGCGAGGCTCCTGGGCTCAGGGAACTCGTACTCCTGCTCTGGCATCTTCACCCTGGCGTTCTTGGCTTTCTCTAACTTAGCTCCTTCCTCTGTGGAGCCCTTTTCTCCCCAGCGCACCTGCAGAGAGGGCATCAGGGCCTGTTAGAGGGAAGCTGCTGCAGAGCCCTGCACCCCTGCCATGGTGACCGGCTCTGTGCTCCAGGACCTGCAGGGGCTCCGGGAGAGCTGGGGAGGGACTTTGGACAAGGGCTGGGAGGGCCAGGCTGAGGGACAATGGCTTGGAGCTGGGAGAGGGGAGACTGAGACTGGAGATGAGGAAGAAATTCTTTGCAGTGAGGGTGGGGAGAGACTGGCACAGGTTGCCCAGGGAGGCTGTGGCTGCCTCCTGCCTGGTTCAGTGCTAGGCTGGATGAGGCCTGGAGCAAGCTGAGCTGGTTGGGGTGTCCCAGCCCATGGCAGGGGGTTGGAGCTGGATGATCTTGAAGGTCCCTTCCAACCCAACCCATTCTATGATTCTCTCAGTGTCCAAATCCAAGGTGAAGAGTGGCACCAGCCACAGGCTGTGTTGTGTTTCTAGGCTAGAGCCAAAACTTTGAGCCTCTCCTTCTTTGTGATTTATGAGAAATGTCAGAGTGGAGAAGGTGTCCAGGAAAGCTACAAAGATTTCTTTGTGATTTGTCTGGCAACACTGCCCTGTCCCCAGGCATGGACCAGGACCTCACTGCACCAGAGGGAAAAGATGGTCCCAAACGCCAGGAGTCTCTGCTTGGCTGGCAGATAATGCCTGTATAAATGTCCCCTGGGCCCAGATGTACCAAACAGTCTTAAAGAAGTTTGTGCCAGTCTCCTGAGTCTCTCTGTGGCTGAACTGCAGGGGGATGCCATGGCCCAATCCCTAAACCAGAGGTTCTGATACCTGACTGGTATCCAATTACCTCCATTCGCTTGATGCCTCCAACTCCTCTTCCACCGTAGTAAGAGGCATCCACTGTTGGCCACTTCTTCTTTGGAAGGCCATCATCATCTTCCTCCTGGGGAACAGAAGGAAGAGGTTGCACTGTTAGAAACAGTACAAATAGCTGAGGGGTGGGGGGCAAGAGGAGGGGTCCCAGCTCTTTTGGGTGGTGCATAAGTAATAAGCCAAGGGAAATGGATACAAATGTGAAGGGAGAAGGTTCCACCTCACCATGAGGAGAAACTTCTCTGGTGTGTGGCTGCTGGAGGCCTGGAGCAGGCTGCCCAGAGAGGTTGTGGAGTCTCCTTCTCTGGAGACTTTCCAACCCCACCTGGCTGTGTCCCTGTGCAGCCTCCCCTGGGTGACCCTGCTTTTGGCAGGGGGTTGGACTGGATGATCTCTGGAGATCCCTTCCAACCTCTGATGTTCTGTGATGCAGCGGTGCTGTGACTGAGGTGGAAAGGAGGCCACTCTGTCTTTCATCATCCTTGAATTCAAGGAAAGAAATTGTTTCCAAGTTGCAAAATCACTGAAGCAGCCACCACATATCACAGGAGCTGGGGGCTTTGGCTGCCAGTCTGGCTGATGTGCTAGTCATGAGTGCTGGGAGCAGGGACCCACCTCTGGGCCATCCCTCCACCTATGGCTGTGGTTAGGGAGAGAACAGCTGCTGCTCTGAGAAGGGTTCCCAGACTCCCCTGTGCTGGGCCCAGGTAAGTCATCATAAGAGAGGATCTGATCAATGGTTCCAAGTGTCTCAAGGGTGGGGGGCAAGAAGAAGGGCCCAGGCTCTTTCCAGTGGTGTCCTGTGACAGAACAAGAGGCAATGGACACAAACTGGAACCTCAACATGAGGAGAAGCTTCTTTGGTGTGAGGCCTGCAGCAGGCTGCCCAGGGAGGCTGTTGAGTCTTCTTCTGTGGAGACTTTCAAACCCCATCTGGATGCATTCCTCTGGGACCTGCCCTGGGTGATCCCTGCTTTGGCAAGGGGGTTGGGCTGGATGATCTCTGAAGATCCCTTCCACCCCCTCCACTCTGTGATTCTCTGCTATTTTAGTTCAGATCTGACAGCATGGGGTGGAAAGCAGAAAGCAAGAGCATCAAATTTCCTCCTGAGTGAAGGCAAATTTGGAGTACATCTGGAAACCACCCCCAGAGTGAATGGCCAGGATGGAGAGGAGGTTTGGTTGAGACAAGCTGGCCAAGTGGAATAAGATGGAAAAGTCCAGTGGAAAAGTTATGAGGCTGCAATTAGCTTTCCTAATGAACTCCTGCCTGGGCTAGGGAGTCTGCCCATGGAAGTCCAGGTGGCCTCAGTGATTTTCATGGCCTCAAGCCAGCAGAAAGCCAGGCCCTGTGTGAAAAATGAGACTGAAAACTCTCTACAAAGTTGGGTGTGTTCCACCCTCACATACTGCAGGCAGGAACCTAAGGCACATTCCACACACAGCTAAATGTGTTCAGCAGCCTGGACCTGGTGCTGATGGGCAGATGCAGCCACATGGACAAGACCTCCTGAAAAGCATTTGAAATGATCCCAGGTGAAGTTCCTGTGAGGGCATCCTAGAGATTCTCTTTGTTGCACTGTATCACCACTCCACACCTGCTCTGACCCACCTGGAATGGCTCAGGTGGGAAGAGCTCTTCCCCTCCAACCTTCCCCCCACACCCAGGGACACCTCTCAGCCAGACTCAGCTGCTCAGGGCCTCATCCAGCCTGGCCTGAAACACCCCCAGGCAGGAGGCAGCCACAGCCTCCCTGGGCAGCCTGGGCCAGACTCTCACCACCCTCACAATGAACAACTTCTTCCTCAGCTCCACTCTAACCCTGCTCTGCCTCAGCTTCAAACCATTCCCCCTTGGCCTGGCTCTAGACACCCTCAGGAGAAGTCCCTCTGCAGCCTTCCTGCAGGATCCCTTCAGGTCCTGGCAGGCAGCTCTGAGGTCCCCCTGGAGCCTTCTCCTCTGCAGGCTACACAGCCCCAGCTCCCTCAGCCTGTGCTCCCAGCAGAGCTGCTCCAGCCCTGGGAGCATCTCTGTGGCCTCCTCTGGCCTCACTCCAGCAGCTCTGTGTCCTCCTCCTGCTGGGGACAGCAGAGCTGGAGGCAGTTTCTCTGGTGCCTTTCCCTTTAATTTCTGCAGGCTGTGAGCTGGCCAAGCAGCACAGCAGAGTTCATCAAAAACGTGAAGCATTTCCTGGGAAAAATGTCAGGAGAGAAATGAGGATTTGCCCTCCCCTCTCCCTCTCTTTCCCCCTCCCCTTTTCCCCCCCTTTCTTTAATTTTTCACAGGGATTTGGCAGAATGCCAAAAACTTTGGAGCTGGGGGGGGGGGGGGAACCACAACAAAACCCCAAGCAAAAATACTTTGAAGCTGAACTCCCCACCAGGAAAAGTGAAAAGCAGGCTGTGGGGGGAGATAGAAGAAAACAAATCCAAGCCATGCTCTGCCTTGCACACAGAAGCACTGCTGTGGGGTTTGTCTGTGTGTGTGTGTGGGTGGTTGGGGCTTTTTAACTGCAGACTGAGGGAGCTGGGGTTGTTCAGTCTGGAGAAGAGAAGGCTCCCTGGAGACCTAATTGTGGCCTCCCAGGATCTGAAGGGGGCTACAGGAAAGCTGGGGAGGGACTTTTGAGGGTGCCAGGGAGGGATAGGACTGGGGGGGATGGAGCTAAACTAGAAATGAGGAGATTCAGATTGGATGTTAGGAAGAAGTTCTTCCCCATGGCACAGGTTGCCCAGGGAGGTGGTGGAAGCCTCATCCCTGGAGGTTTTGAAGGCCAGGCTGGAGGTGGCTGTGAGCAACCTGCTGTGGTGTGAGGTGTCCCTGGCCATGGCAGGAGGGTTGGAACTGGCTGAGCCTTGAGGTTCCTTCCAGCCCTGCCAGTTCTGTGATTCTAATTTCAGCTGCAAAACTGGACCTGATCTGAAGGAAGAGTCACAAATGGAAGGTTCCTCTCCTTCCTAGCAGACCTCTTCCTCTAGCTCTGGGTAAGAGTCACAAATGGAAGGTTCCTCTCCTTCCTAGCAGGCCTCTTCCTCTAGCTCTGGGTAAGAGTCACCAATAAAGGTTCCTCTCCTTCCTAGCAGACCTCTTCCTCTAGCTCTGGGTTAGAGTCACCAATAAAGGTTCCTCTCCTTCCTAGCAGACCTCTTTCCCTAGCTCTGGGTAAGAGTCACCAATAAAGGTTCCTCTCCTTCCTAGCAGACCTCTTCCTCTAGCTCTGGGTTAGAGTCACCAATAAAGGTTCCTCTCCTTCCTAGCAGACCTCTTTCCCTAGCTCTGGGTAAGAGTCACCAATAAAGGTTCCTCTCCTTCCTAGCAGACCTCTTCCTCTAGCTCTGGGTTAGAGTCACCAATAAAGGTTCCTCTCCTTCCTAGCAGACCTCTTTCCCTAGCTCTGGGTAAGAGTCACCAATAAAGGTTCCTCTCCTTCCTAGCAGACCTCTTTCCCTAGCTCTGGGTTAGAGTCACCAATAAAGGTTCCTCTCCTTCCTAGCAGACCTCTTCCTCTAGCTCTGGGTTAGTCACCAATAAAGGTTCCTCTCCTTCCTAGCAGACCTCTTTCCCTAGCTCTGGGTTAGAGTCACCAATAAAGGTTCCTCTCCTTCCTAGCAGACCTCTTTCCCTAGCTCTGGGTAAGAGTCACCAATAAAGGTTCCTCTCCTTCCTAGCTGACCTCTTCCTCTAGCTCTGGGTAAGAGTCACCAATAAAGGTTCCTCTCCTTCCTAGCAGACCTCTTTCCCTAGCTCTGGGTAAGAGTCACCAATAAAGGTTCCTCTCCTTCCTAGCAGACCTCTTCCTCTAGCTCTGGGTTAGTCACCAATAAAGGTTCCTCTCCTTCCTAGCAGACCTCTTTCCCTAGCTCTGGGTAAGAGCTGCTGAGGCCCTTTGCTGAAGCCCAAGAACTTAATCTCTCTGCATGAAGTTTTCCATGAGGGCTTTTAAAAAGAAATAAAAGAAAAAGAAAGAAGTATTGGAACCAAAGCCATCTAAATATTTTCCTTCAGCACTTCTCTTTCTCTCTCCCTTCAGTTTAGCACAGACTGGACTTCTCACAACAGGAAATACCAGGGCTTAGGAAATCTTCCCCACAAGCTCTTAAAAGCCCAGCAAGTCACTGCAGCCTCTGATAGGAGCCCTCCACTGCCAGCACAACAGCAAGAGCAGAGCAGAGCAAGGCAACGGCAGACACTTGACAAACAAAGGAGTCACAAGCTCGCTGGGGATGAGCCTGTTTACGTGCTTGGAAGGGCAGGGGAGGTTTTGCAACCCGAGCAAAAATAACAACAGCGACAGCAGCAACCCAGCAGCGATGTCCTGCACGCGTGGCAAACGCCCCCGGCACACGTGAGGGGCTGAAGGGAAGCAACTGGGGGCTTGGGGTTAAGGGCAGGCAGACAGCAGGGAAAGGAGAAGGAAGAGGAGCACCATCACGGGATCACAGCTCACAGGATGTTAGGGGCTGGAAGGGACCTCTGAAGATCATAGAGTAGAACCCCCTGCCAGAGCAGGAGCAGAGAGTCCAGCACAGGGCACACAGGAACACAGCCAGAGGGGGCTGGAAAGGCTCCAGGGAAGGAGACTCCACAACCTCTCTGGGCAGCCTGCTCCAGGGCTCTGGGAGCCTCACAGTGAAGAAGCTCCTCCTCATGGTGAGGTGGAACCTCCTGTGCTGGAGTTTCCATCCATGTAACCGTGGCCATGGCCAGCAGCACAGACTGTGAAGGGTTCTCAAGAGCTTGACCCTTTTCCTTTCTGTTTTATGCTCATTTGTCAGCTGCACAATTAGATGCTTGCTTGTGCTACAGCTAAGGAGCAAGTCCTGTCCCCCAGGACATGACACACAGAGGACAGTAAAGGAAATCACAGAATCACAGCATGGTAGGGGTTGGAAGGGACCTGCAGAGATCATCCAGTTCCACCCCCCTATCAAAGCAGGGTCACCCAGGGCAGGGCACCCAGGAACACATCCAGGAGGGTTTGGAAGCTCTCCAGAGAAGGAGACTCCACAACCTCTCTGGGCAGCCTGCTCCAGG
Source organism: Colaptes auratus (assembly GCA_015227895.2). Lineage (NCBI taxonomy): Eukaryota > Metazoa > Chordata > Aves > Piciformes > Picidae > Colaptes > Colaptes auratus. The sequence goes on from JAAWVA010000037.1 coordinate 3,788,641, forward strand.
CCGCTGGCACCCAAAGAAGTTTCTCCTCATGTTGAGGTCAAACCTCCTGGGTCCCAGTTTGTGCCCATTGCTCTTGGGTCTATCACAGGACACTGCTCTGACGCAGAGCCTGGCTCCCCTTTCTCGTCCCCCACCCCTCAGATATTTGTAGACATTGATCAGATCCCCTCTCAGCCTTCTCTTCTCAAGACTAAACAGCCCCAGGGCTCTCAGCCTTTCCTCCTAGGAGAGGTGTTCCATCCCCTTCATCATCCTCATAGCCTTCACTGGATTCTCTCTCTAGTAGTTCCCTTTCCCTCTTGAACTGGGGACACAGTATTCCAGGTGTGGTCCCAGCAGGGCAGGGCAGAGGGGCAGGAGAACCTCCCCAGCCCTGCTGGCCACACTTTTTTTGATACACCCCAGGATGCTGTTGGCCCTCTTGGCCCCAAGGGCACTTTGCTGGCCCATGCAGAACTTGCTGCCCACCAGCACTCCAAGGTCTTTCTCCATGGAGCCATGCAGGACCACCTCAGATGTGGTCTCACAGTTGCCCCAGTCACAGGACCTGAGCCAACAATCCAGGTGTGATTCTCACAGCCTGACTGCTTTGCCCAGATTTCCCTGCATGTAGCTCCACTGAGGTTTGTGCCTGAGGAAGAGCTTCACAAGGAGCTTCAGCTCTGACCCAGCAGCAGCAGCAGGAGAAACAGCCCCAGAAATCCAAGTGCATTTAAGGCTGCTGGAAACTGAGCTGTACAGAAATTGGCATCTTTCCAGCCCCCAAATCTGCTTTAGATGGAGCTAGAGCTTCTTTTAAAGAGTAAGAGGGAGCTGGGCAGAGCTGCATTTGACAGTCAGAGACCCAGATTCACAACTGCCTGCTTTCAGCAAAGAGAGAGCTGTGTTTATCTCCGAGTCCATGCCAGGCTCTGTGTTCTCTGACCCTGACCTGAGGGAACCTCGTCTGTGGGTAACATGAGGATAACTCAGGCTCCACCAGGGACTTCTGAATGAACTAGGGCAAGAATTCCAGTTCAGATTGGCCTGACATTAAGGGAGCTTGGACAGCTCACCCCTCTCCCTGCCCTTATAATTATTTTCACAGTTGGCTCTGCAATGGATGAAGCTTGTTGGAGGTCAGTGGAATGAGGCTTAACAGAGCCAAGTGCTGGGTCCTGCACTTGGGTCACAACAACCCTGTGAAGGCTCCAGGCTGGGGGCAGCTTGGAGAAGAGAAGGCTTCAGGGAGACCTTAATGCAGCCTCTCAGCAAGCTAGGCACAATCTTAGCAGGGGCTGTTGGGACAGGACAAGGGGTGGTGGTTGGAACTCACAGAGGCAGATTGAGAGTGGAGAGAAGGGAGAAATGTTTGAGACTGAGGCTGGGGAGAGCCTGGCCCAGGCTGCCCAGAGAGGTGAGAGCTGCCCCATCCCTGGCACTGTTGCAGGTCAGGTTTGGGGCTCTGAGCAACCTGCTGTGGTTGGGGAAGTCCCTGCTGGCTGCAGGGGGGTGGAGTGGATGAGCTTGCAAGGTTCCTTCCTTCCTTCAGCCAGAGGATTCCAGCAGCTGTGCCTTCCTCAAAGGCACAGCCTAAACCGCTCACACCAAAGCATTCTGTGAATCCAAGTTCTATCCACAAGAAGGTCTCCTCTGGAGAGATTCCAAACCCAGCTGGATGTGTTCCTGTGTGACCTGCCCTGGGTGATCCTGCCCTGGCAGGAGGGTTGGACTGGATGACCTCCAAAGGTCCCTTCCAACCCCTTATGTGCTGTGGTTCTGTCAGGTGCAAAGCTCTGCATCTGCACAGCTGAGAGAGAGCTTCCATTGATGAGGGTGGAGAAGGAAGGGTGCTGAGTTCTTCCCACTCCACAGCTCAGACACTGAGCTGCAACGAGATGAAATAAGGCCTTGCAGGGCCTCAATGCAGCTGGGATGTGACTGTAGCCAACCTTCACAGCCTCTACACCAACTCAGCTTGCTGTGCTGGCCTGCTTGGGTATTTCACATGAAATGTGGCTCTAGAAGTTCAACACCTTCTTGGTACCATCCCAAATCTTTCTAGCTGCCTGCATCTTGCAAGGTTCCTCTTCTCCTCCTCCCCTCTTTCCACAACTCACTGTAACAGGGGGGTGAAGGGGAAGGAGAAGAGCTGGCACACCACAGCCAGCTGGCTTAACTTCAGCAATAACAGAACACATTTCCTGCCTTGGTGTCTACAAAAGAATTCCTATCAGCTCCTTTCCCTGGAGCTTGTTTTGCCATCTCCTCAGCAAGGCTTTTCAGGAAGACAGGGGAAAACAATTTGGAGAAGATTAGGAACAACCAGCAAGTGAGGCTGCAAGCAGCTCTCCAAGCAGACCAATCTCTTGGAGCCATTCTCAGTTGTGGAAAAATGAGGTCAGGTCACAGGGGGCTGTGGGGGAGCTGGGGAGGGACTTCTGACAAGGGTTTGTAGTGGAAGGATGAGGGGCAAGGGATTGAAGCTTGAGGAGGGCAGATTGAGACTGGAGATGAGAAAGACATTATTGAGAACGAGGTTGAGAAAGACATTATTGAGAACCCTGCCCAGGCTGCCCAGGGAGGCTGTGGATGTCCTCTCCCTGGAGGTGTTCAAGGCCAGGCTGGATGAGGCCCTGAGCAAGCTGGGCTGGTGGGAGGTGTCCCTGCCCATGGCAGGAGGTTGGAATTGGATGAGCTTTAAGGTCCCTCTCAGCTTAACCCATGCTGTGAGTCTATGACCAAAGTGGCTCAAGCTGGACAGGTGGTGTCAGACACTGGCTTGACAAGAGCTGCCCTGTGCTGAGTTAAATTCCTCCTTTTCAGGACATAGAGAATTATCTTCAGCATCTCCTGACTGTGCTGCTGAATGCTTCTTTCTCCCCAGGAGGCTTTGCTTTGGTGTGTGTGGGTAAGATGACAACAGACATCTGAATTATCCAATTACAGGCTGGTTGGTGGCTTGCCTCTGGTGCCAAGCCAGGGGGTGAGTAGAGCTTGGCTTGATAGAGCAGCCTGGGAGCAGGGATGTGAGTGACAAGGCAAGGGCATGCTCTGGACAATTTGGGTGATCTGCCAGCTTTTGTTAGACTTTAGGGAACTTCATCAATCACAGAATCACAGAGCTGTCAGGGTTAGAAGGGACCTCAAGGATCATCCAGCTCCAGCCCCCCTGCCATGGGCAGGGACACCTCACTCTAGAGCAGATTGCTCAGAGCCTAGCCTTAAAAACCTCCAGGGATGAGGATGATCTTGAAGGTCCCTTCCAACCCAAACCATGCTGGGGTGTGTTGCCCCAAGTGTGGGGTGTAGGGGATGTGCTCTGGTGCACGTCCAGGTGATACAGCACCAGCCTCGTCCCTACAATGCTGACACCTTGCTGTAAGCAAAGCCCCAGCCCTGGGTCCCCACACAGACAAAGGTTGTCCAGATCTCCTCTTGTATTTAATGAGGAAGCAGTGAACTACAGGCAGGAGTGAACACAGCTGTGCAGTGCCCCACTCTGGGTACAAGCACAGCCTGCACAAACCTGCACTTGAAGCTGTCAGCTACAGGCAGCAAGCCTGAGAGCAAACATTCTGCTTCCATCCAAAGAGGACTGGCCCAACCTTCTCCACAGCACAGGACCAGGTGAAAAATAAAGAGCCAGTGGCAAAGGAAAGCTGTGAAACAGAGGAGCTGAGGACTCCAAAGAGCTGCACAGATTGCTGCTCTCTGTCAGGGCCAGGGCCAAGGGAAAACCGAACCAGAACGACCAGGCAGTGAAGGGGATGGGAACTGGGTGAAGGAAAGAAGTCAGAGAGTTGTGGTCAATGGGGTGGGCTCTAGGTGGAGGCCTGTGTCTAGTGGAGTCCCTCAGGGGTCAGTGCTGGGACCAGAGCTGGTCAATATATTCATTGACAACCTGGATGAGGGCACAGAGGACACTGCCAGCAATTTGCTGAGGACACCCATCTGGGAGCAGTGGCTGACACCCCTCAGGCTGTGCTGCCATTCAGCCAGACTTAGCCAGGCTGAGAGCTGGGCAGGGAGAAGTGGAATGAAATCCAGCAAGGGCAAGGGGAAAGTCTTGCACCTGGGAAGGAACAGCCCCATGGAGCAGGAGAGGTTCTGCTGGAGAGCAGTGAAGAGGAAAAGGACCCTGGGGGTCCTGGTGGATGGGAGGTTGACCATGAGCCAGCAATGTGCTCTCATGGCCCCAGAAGGCCAAGGGCATCCTGGGGTGGATCAGAAGATCTGTAGTGAATAGGTCAGAGAGGTTCTCCTGCCCCTCTACTCTGCCCTGGGGAGGCAGCATCTGGAATATTGTGTCCAGTTCTGGGCCCCTCAGTTCAAGAAGGACCTCAGGGAGCTGCTTGAGAGAGTCCAGCACAGAGCCACAAAGGTGCTGAAGGCAGAGGAAGATCTTCCTCAGGAGGAGAGCCTGAGGGAGCTGAGGGCTCTGGAGCTTGGAGAGGAGGAGCCTGAGGGTGACCTCATTGCTGGTGATAGAGATGTGCAGGGTGAGTGCCCAGAGGCTGGAGCCAGGCTCTGCTGGGGGATGCCCAATGACAGGGCCACAGCAGTGGTGGAAGCTGAGGCAGAGGAAGTTCCATGGAAACAGGAGGAAGAATTTTTCCCTGTGAGGGTGCCAGAGCCCTGGAGCAGGCTGCCCAGAGGGGTTGTGGAGTCTCCCTCTCTCTGGAGATATTAAAAACCCACCTGGATGTGCTACTGTGTGACCTGCCCTGGCTGCTCCTGCTCTGGCAGGGGGTTGGGCTGGATGAGCTTTGGGGGTCCCTTCCAGCCCCTAACGTTCTGTGATTCTCTGCTTCTGTGATTCTGACTTGACAGCAGCTCCACTAAACTGCACCTGGAGCACAGAGAGTTGGTCTGCTGCAAGCAGTTGCCTTTGCAGCACCTACTCTGCCTTTGCAGCACCTGCTCTGCTTTTGCAGCACCTGCTCTGCCTTTGCAGCACCTGCTCTGCCTTTGCAGCACCTGCTCTGCTTTTGCAGCACACAGAGCCCTGAGCAGAGGCTCCCTGCACACGAGGCCTTCCCTCTCAGCCCTCCAGTCCTTGGCCACTGAGCCAGCATTCCAGGATGCTGTATGTTAATTAACTGAGTGCCTTGGCTTGGAGCCACGTGTGATGCACAACTGAGCAGATGCTCTTTGCCCCTTCATTCAGAGGAGAGAAGAGAGCAGAGCTTGTGGGCTTGCACAGAGCCCCAGCAGAAGGATCTGCATAGGGGCACAGGCCAGGTGCCCACGTGGAGAGCCATGGGGAGCACTGGATCCAGCTGGAACTCTGCCTGGGGTCCAGGAACGTTCAGCTATGGAGTTTTGCTTCAGGCCTCTTTTGAAGGGGTCGAGTGCCACTGAGATCAAGATACTAGCACTGGATTTGGCTCCAGCTGCTCTGAACTGCTGCTCAGTGCTCAGTGCAAGCAGAAGCTAGGCTGGATCCCACCTCTGTGATGTGGCAGAGGACTGAGGATGACAGTCACTGGGCCAGATGCTATGGGGAGCAGAGAGAGGGTCACCTCAGCCAACCCTTCCACTTGCAAGCTGAAGCAGGCACTGCATTTGTCTCCAGAGGCACACAGCAAGGTGAACTAACCACACAAATTATGCTGAGCAGAGATCTAAGCCTTCTCTTCCCTGCACAGCTCAGAGGAGCTGATCCAAACCCCAGGGAGTCAATGGAAAAGCTCCCACTGACATCACTGCCCCCTGAATCTGCAACGAGATGCCACATGCCAAGCAGCAACAGCAAAGAGAGACCTGTGCTGTGCTGGGAGCAGAGACACAGGCAGAGGCAGATGGAGCTGCCCTAATAGCATGTTCTGGGCAGAGGCTGCTAATGAAGCACACTTTGGAAGCCTGCAGTGCTGTTCTGACCAAGTGGAAGTGTTGTCTGCCTCTGCCCTCCTGTCCTACCTGCTCCCTGTAAGCTCTGTACAGGTAGATTCACAGAGTCACAGATTGCATCAAGTGGGAAGGGACCCTCAGAGGGCATCCTGTCCAACCCCTGCACTCAGCAGGGACATCCTCAGCTGGAGCAGGCTGCCCAGGGACACAGCCAGGCTGAGCTTGAATGGCTCCAGGGATGGAGCCTCAGCCCCAGCCCTGGGCAGCCTGTTCCAGTGTCTCCCCAGCCTCCCTGTGCAGAGCTTCTCCTGGTGTCCAACCTCACTCTGCCCTGCTCCACTTCCAAACCATTGTCCCTCATCCTATCCCCACAGCCCCTTCTGAACAGTGCCTCCCCAGCCTGCCTGTAGGTCCCCTGCAGAGAGTGAAATGCAGCTCTAAGCTCTCTCTGGAGTTTTCTCCAGGCTGAACAGCCCCAGCTCCCTCAGCCTGTCCTCATAGCAGAAGCTCTCCAGCCCTATGATTATCTTTGTGACCTCCTCTGGACCCTCTCCCTCAGCTCCAGGACTCTCTTGTGCTGGGGGTGCCACAGGTGGACCCAGTCCTGCAGGTGAGGTCTCCCCAGAGCAGAGCAGAGGGGCAGGATCCCTCTCTCCATTTCTGGCCCCACTGCTTTGGATGCAGCCCAGGCTGCCCTTGGCCTGCTGTGCTGCCAGTGCCCATTGCAGCACCAAGTCCTTCTCTGCAGGGCTGCTCTCAATCATCACCTCCCAGCCTGGACTGATATCAAAGGTTGCCTACAGTTGCTCTTGACCCAACAGCACATTTCTACCTCTGTAGGTGTGAGTGTGAGGGAAATGCACAGAGCAGAGAGCAGCTGAACCTCCCCTCAAATGGCTGAACCATGGCTGGCTTCAAGGCTCCAGAGCTGAGCACAAAGGATTAAGGGATCTGCACTCCACTGTGCAGCAGATCACAGCCCCTGGTGAGGAGATAGCAAACCCTTGTCCTGCACAAGGCCATCAAGCTGTCAGTGCTACTCACCTCACTCTCTTCTGCAGGAGGTGGGGGAGGCTCTTTGATGATCTAGAGGGACCAGAGAGAAAGAGAACAGAAAATTAATGCTTTGTTCCTTAGCACAATCCAAATGTCACTTTAACAGGCTCAGGATCACAGATCACACAGGATCACAGATCACAGATATTAGGGGTTGGAAGAAACCTCTGGAGAACTTCCAGTCCAAGCCCCCTGCCAGAGCAGGACCACAGAATCCAGCACAGGGCACCCAGGAACACATCCAGACAGGGCTGGAAAGGCTCCAGAGGAGGAGACTCCACAACCTCTCTGGGCAGCCTGCTCCAGGGCTCTGTGACTATCACAGTGAAGAAGTTCCTCCTCATGCTGAGCTGCAACCTCCTGTGCTGCAGTTGCCATCCATTGCCCCTTGGCCTGTCCCCAGGGTGCAGCTGAGCAGAGCCTGGCCCCTCCCTCCTGACCCCCAGCCCTCAGCTATCGATAGGCATTGATCAGATCCCTCTCAGTCTTCTCCTCTCCACACTCAGCACCCCCAGGGCTCTCAGCCTCTCCTCCTCAGGCAGTGCTGCAGTCCCTTCAGCAGCCTTGGAGCCCTCCCTTGGACTCTCCCCAGCAGATCCCTGTCCCTCCTGAGCTGGGGAGCCCAGAACTGGATGCAATATTCCAGGTGAGGTCTCAGCAGGGCAGAGCAGAGGGGGAGGAGAACCTCCCTGGATCTGCTGGACACACTCTTCTGAATGCCCCCCAGGACCCCCTTTGGCCTTCTTGGCCCCCAGGGCACATTGCTGACCCATGCAGAACTTGCTGCCCACCAGCACTCCCAGGCCCTTCTGCTCAGGGCTGTTCTCCAGGTCAGAAAGCAGAAGGCTGTGCTGCTTCCAGGCCAAGCTGTGGCTGCAGGCTGCCTTGGGGGCTCCAGGTGTCTCAGTCACGCAGGAAGAGGGGACCCAGGAGGTGTGCCAGAGGCCTGCCATGTCTGATGGCAGCTCCAGGCTGTATTGCTCAGTAGGTGAACCCTGCTCCGTGTGAGGGAGCAGCGAATTCCAAGTGATGGATCCTTGATCCTGCAGCCTCCCACGGCAGCAAGAGGCACAGCGCAGGACAGCAGCCACTGAACAGCCCTGCTGAAACCACTCTCTCCTGCTGCTGCCCACTGCCCGCATGGCCGAATCCTGCCTCCAGTAACTGGGCCTGAGCAAAGCCCGAGCACAGTGAGCCCAAGCTGCGGTGAAGCGCCCCGGAGGCACCGCAAAGCAGCAGTCCCGCCCCGGCTCTGCCTGCCGGCCCCGGCCTTCCTTCCCGGAGGCTCTGCCCTCTCCCCCTCCCCTCACAAAATGCCTTCCACCTTGCCAGCCTCACAGAGCTCACCCCCAGGAGCTTTGCAAGCCTATAGCAAAGGCCTCACACCTCTGGGGCTCTGGCAGGGATCCTAACCCGGGGAGCAGGGTGAGGCTTTGCACTGCTCCAGGATCTGCTCCATAGAAACAGCTTCAGTTTATGTGGGTGTGAGGCTATTATTTCATGCAAAAGGTTTGCATCTAGGGCTCTGCAGGCACTTGGCTATGAGCACAGCCCCTCCCCTCCAAGAGCAACAGAGAGCCTTCCAAAGGCAAAGTAGTGGCCTGCAGGCACGTCAAGGATCTCTCCCTCAGTGCAGAGCCACTGCAGCACCACTGAGCCCACAGCCACTCGTGGCACTGCAGCTCTGCTGTGAGGACAGACCGAGGGAGCTGGGGCTGATCAGTCTGGAGAGGAGAAGGCTCCCAGGAGACCTAATTGTGGCCTTGCAATATCTGAAGAGGGCTACAAGAAAGCTGGGGAGGGACTTTTTAGGGTGCCAGGGAGTGATAGGACTGGGGGGGATGGAGCAAAACCAGAAGTGGGGAGATTCAGATTGGATGTCAGGAAGAAGTTGTTCCCCAGGAGGGTGGTGAGAGCCTGGCACAGGTTGCCCAGGGAGGTGGTGGCAGCCTCCTGCCTGGAGGGTTTTAAGGCCAGGCTGGATGTGGCTGTGAGCAACCTGCTGTGGTGTGAGGTGTCCCTGCCCATGGCAGGGGATTTGGAACTGGCTGAGCCTTGAGGTCCCTTCCAACCCTGACAACTCTGTGATCCTATGAACTGCCCCAGGGAGGGATTTGCTCCAGGGGTTTCAAGTGCCTCATGGGGATGAGGCAGCCCTTGCTTGCCCCAGCAGGCCATGGGGCAGATGCTGTCAGGGTGCTGAGTGCCTTTGGAGGTAGCACTGAGTGCTCTGAGCTCCTCTCAGGCCTGGGTGTTGGGTGCAGAGGCTGCCCAGGCATGGGGCACAGAGGTGTAGGCTTGAGAATGACCCCTGGAGAAAAGAGCTGCCAGTGCCCAGCAGCAACAGCTTGGCTGCTTCCATGCAGAAAGGGAAAATGCCACTCACATTAAAGGCCCTGAAGATGTAAATATTTACAGCAGTCCCTCTCACTCGTGCTCTTCCTCCTCTGATGAGCTCACTGTTTTTATTTCCTCTGCAAAGCTCCAGTCATGCAATGTGGCCATTAATGAAGAGCATGTGTCTCTGGCTGGGGAGGAGATGGGGCTGGATCAGACCCTGCTTTGTATCTCAGCCCAGAGGAGTGGTGGTTGTAGAGCTCTGCCACTACCTACCCAACTTTTCCTTCTCCCCCTTGGATTTCTATAGCTACAGTTGTGTATGGGATTCACAGATTGCATCAGGTTGGCAGGAACCCTCCAAAGGATCTTGTCCAACCCCCCTGCACTCTGCAGGGACACCTCCAACCAGAGCAGGCTTCTCAAGGGCCACATTGAGTCTGACCTTGAATATCTCCAGGGATGGAGCCTCAGCCCCAGCCCTGGGCAGCCTGTTCCAGTGTCTCCCCAGCCTCCCTGTGCAGAGCTTCTCCTGATGTCCAACCTAACCCTGCCCTGCTCCAGCTTCAAACCACTGCCCCTGGTCCTATCGCCACAGTCCCTTCTGAACAGTCCCCCCCAGCCTTCCTCTAGCCCCTTCAGCTGCTCTCTGGGGTACTGAGAGCAGAGTAATCAAGTGGGTCTTTGTGCCATCCAGTGAGCAAAGCAAGCACCAGATGGCAGTAAGAAAGTCCCAGAACTGGAAGGCAGAGCCTTGCCCCTGCTCATTTTGCACTAATCACAGAATCACACAACGGTAGGGTTGGAAGGGACCCCCGGAGGTCATCCAGTCCAACCCCCCTGCCAGAGCAGGATCCCCCAGGGCAGGTCACACAGAACACATCCAGGTGGGGCTTGAAAGTCTCCAGCAAAGGAGACTCCTCAACCTCTCTGGGCAGCCTGCTCCAGGGAAGAGAAACAGTTCCTCAAGCAGAGCAATGCAAATGTCACCAGAGGAAGCCTGGTGAGGGTGCAGCCCATGCTGGCCACAGGTTTTGCTCTCTTCTGCCTGGCCAGATGACACACATGGACCTGCTGAATGCAATCAGCTGGGATCGTGCTGGGCCAAGCTAAAGGCTGAGGCCAGTTGGGCTTGGCAGGGCTGCAGTGTTTGTTCATGTGTGCTGTGATTGTTTGGATAACCCCAAACCATTCCTCTGATTGCTGCTGCAAATGCCCTGTCCCTGTGCCTGGAAGCAGGGCCATGGATCACTCACCAACCAGCTTTGCTCACTAGGTGAGGAGCACCTGAGGGCTTCTACATCACAGAATCATAAACCACAGAATGTATTAGGTTGGAAGGGACCTCAGAGCTCATCTGCTCCAACCTTCCCTCCATGGGCAGGGACACTTCTCAACTACACTCAGCTGCTCAAGGCCTCATCCAGCCTGGCCCTGAACACCCCCAGGCAGGAGGCAGCCACAGCCTCCCTGGGCAGCCTGGGCCAGGCTCTCACCAGCCTCACACTGAACAACTTCTTCCTCAGCTCCACTCTAACCCTGCTCTGCCTCAGCTTCAAACCATTCCCCTTTGGCCTGGCTCTAGACACCCTCAGGAAAAATCCCTCTGCAGCCTTCCTGCAGGATCCCTTCAGCTCCTGGCAGGCAGCTCTGAGTCCCCCTGGAGCCTTCTCCTCTGCAGGCTGCACACCCCCAGCTCCCTCAGCCTGTGCTCCCAGCAGAGCTGCTCCAGCCCTGGGAGCATCTTATGGCCTCCTCCACAGCTCTGTGGCCTCCTCATGCTGGGGACACCAGAGCTGGCAAACCCCTTCCAATGCAGTCTTTGGTTTTCCAGTAGTAAAGGATAGAGAGGAGGCCACAGGGTTTTGTCAGCAGAGAGAGGAGCTCTCAGGGTAGCTACCAGGTCTTCCACACACCTAGCGGTGAAAATTCAGGACCTCAAAGCAATTCTTTGCCTTTCCATTGCCTTCCATCACAGACCTCACAACAGGTGAGTGGCAGAGGTCTGTGGCTGATGCAGTTTGTGCTGAGCAGCCCAGTGCCAAAGCAGAGCCATCAGCCACCCCTGAGCAGTTTAAGAGCACTGCAGAGGGCTGCTTTGGTGCAGCCATTCAGCAACACATTGAATCCAGATCCTGCATAGGCCAGGAATGTGTCTGGGATGTTTTCCATCTTGGGAGACCAGAAAACTCCCCTGGCTTACAGTGTCCAGCAAGCACATACTCAGTCCCTGGAGTTTGGGATGATAAATTGGGGCAATATGTTTCATGTCAGGGAAGAGGATCTGCTGGAAGCTGCAGCAGTTCATCACTTAAAAAGGAAGGCTCCATGAGCAGAGCTGGGACTGTTCAGCCTGGAGAAGAGAAGGCTCCAGGGAAATGTCAGAGCAGCCTTCCAGTACCTGAAGGGCTCCAGGAGAGCTGGGGGTAGCAGTCGGTGACAAAGTCCCCAGGAGCCAGCACTGGGCCCTGGCAGCCCAGAGGCAGCTGAGTGCTGAGCTGCAGCCAGAGCAGGGAGAGCAGCAGCACAGGGAGGGGATTCTGCCCCTCTGCTCTGCTCTGCTCAGCCCCCACCTGCAGCACTGCCTCCAGCTCTGGGGCCCCAGCACAAGAAGGACCTGGAGCTGCTGGGGAAGGTCCAGAGGAGGCCACCAAGATGATCAGAGGCTGCAGAACCTCCCCTGTGGGGACAGGCTGGGAGAGTTGGGGCTGTTCAGGCCGGAGGGGAGAAGGCTCCAGGGGGGACCTTGGAGCAGCCTTCCAGTAGCTGAAGGGGCTCCAGGAGAGCTGGGGAGGGACTTTGGGGCAAGGGCTGGGAGTGCCAGGCTGAGGGACAATGGCTTTGAGCTGGGAGAGGGGAGAGTGAGACTGGGGATGAGGAAGAAATTGTTGAGAGTGAGGGTGGGGAGAGCCTGGCCCAGGCTGCCCAGGGAGGCTGTGGCTGCCTCCTGCCTGGAGGTGTTTCAGGCCAGGCTGGCTGAGGCCTTGAGCAGCCTGGGCTGGTGGGAGGTGTCCCTGCCCATGGCAGGGGGTTGGCACTGGATGAGCTTTGAGGTCCCTTCCAGCCCAACCCTTTCTGTCATTCTGTGAGCAGCACCAAGTAAGAAATAAGGCCTCAATTAGGCCTAAAATCTGGGGAGGCAGCATGCAGAGGCTGAGCAGCTGTTTTGTCTTATTTACCTTCACTCTCTGGAAAATACAGAGTCTGGAGTTTTGCTGTGCTAACAAGCAAAGGCTTTAAGAGCATTAACTCTGACCCATCTGACTCATCCTTTTATTTTTCCTCTCATATTTATAGCTTTGACCTCCTCTGAGTCCTGTGACAGTTTCATTCTTTAGTTATGAGTTGGGGAAAGGAAGGTTTCACAGAACCACGCATGGCAGGGGTTGGAAGGGACCTCCAGAGATCATCCAGCCCAGCCCCCTGCCAGAGCAGGGTCACCCAGGGCAGGGCACACAGGAACACAGCCAGGAGGGTTTGGAAAGTCTCCAGAGAAAGGGACTCCAACACAGGCTACCAGGTGAGCAAGTGCTTGCCTCAAGAGCTCAGCTCTGACCCCAAGGTAGTGGCTGTGGGGTCAAACAATCACAGAATAGAGCTGCTTGGAAGAGACCTCCAAGCTCAGCCACTCCAGCCCTGCACCCAGCACTGCAGGGTCACCACCAAGCCATGACCTAAGCACCAGCTCCACACTGCTGGAACCCCCCAGGGATGGGGACTGCAGCCCTGCCCTGGGCAGAGCATCCCAGTGGCTGAGAGCCCTCCCAGTGCAGAAATACTTCCTGAGCTCCAGCCTGAGCCTCCCCTGCTGCAGCTTGGGACCATTTCCTCTGGTCCTGTTTGCCACCAAGGAGCAGAGGCTCTCCCCTGCTGGCTCCAACCTCGCTTCAGGGAGCTGCAGGGAGCAAGGAGGTCTCCCTCAGCCTCCTCTTCTCCAGCCTGAACACCCCCAGCTCCCTCAGCCCCTCCTCACAGCCCAGGGGCTCCAGGCCCTTCTCCAGCCTCATTGCCCTTCTCTGGCAGGCTCCAGCCCCTCAGTGTCCTTCCTGCAGAGAGTGGCCCAGAGCTGAACTCCACCCTCAACACTTCTGCCTGCAGGTTTATGTCTCTCCTCCTGGTCTGTCTCATTGTTTCAGATGACTCCTGATCCTGTGCTCCCCAAACCATCCCAACTGCAGGCAAGCTGTGCCTGGTGCAGCTGGGAGCTGGGATGTGGGAATGGCCACAGGGGGACCCTTGCAAGGAATCTCCACGGAGCCGCCCTGCCCCCTGCCATTTAACGACTCCGTAGGGCTGCTGAAGGCTCTCCCCATCACCACCCCTCCTCTTCCTCCCCTCCAGCCACGATTTTTCATGTGGTTTCAATATACATTTTCTGTAGCTTCTCCAGCCAGAGGTCTGTTTCCAAAACTTCTGCTCAGCTGCAGCCCAGACTGAGAGCCAAACAAATTGCTGGGTTCTTCCATGCTTCCTTCCAGAAAAACAGCTTTAAAGCTGGAAGTGGTGTCAGAGGCTTAAACCCCAACACCTCACTGCTGTGCCAGCCACAGCCCTGCCTCTCAAACAGCTGCAGCACAAAAATGAGTAAGGTGATGAGAGGCTGGAGTGGGCAATGGACACAGCCTGCAGAGTGCTGCATGGATGGCTAGGGAGGGGTTGAGGAAAAATGCCTTTGCTGCCAGAGTGGTCAGGGACAGGCCCAGGCTGCCCAGGGAGGTGCTGGAGTCCCCATGCCTGGAGGTGTTCAAGAAACCTGTGGCCATGGCAGCTGGGGCCATGGTTTGGTGTCCCTGGAGGTGTTGGGTTGCTGCTTGGGCTGGGTGATCTCAGAGGCTTTCCCAGCCCAACCAATTCTGTGATTCTGTGTTTACCTCCTGAAGCCATGAGGAGATGTGACATAGGGGTGGGTGGGGAAATGCCTCAGCTGCACCACAGAGAGATTTCTGCTGATATGCTCTGCAGTGTCACAGAGTCACAGAGTGCAGCAGCTTGGCAGGGACCCTCAGAGGGCATCCTGTCCAACCCCTGTGCTCAGCAGGGACAACTCCAGCTGGAGCAGGCTGCCCAGGGGCACAGCCAGGCTGAGCTTGAATGGCTCCAGGGATGGAGCCTCAGCCCCAGCCCTGGGCAGCCTGCTCCAGTGTCTCCCCAGCCTCCCTGTGCAGAGCTTCTCCTGATGGCCAACCTCACTCTGCCCTGCTCCACTTTCAAACCATTGTCCCTCATCCTACCCCCACAGCCCCTTCTGAACACTTGGAGTCCTTTAACTATGATCAGGAAAGAGAAGGAATAGGAAGACCACAGCAAAATGCTCATCAAGGTGGCCAGGATCTGGCATCTGCTGGTTTTCAGCTCTGCTCTGCTCAGAGGTCATCCTCTTGAAGGCAGCTTTGTCCTTGCCATCATTCTTCTCACAGGCACAGTGCTGGGGTTGTCAGCTCAGCAGAATCATCTTTCCTTGTTTCCTTTTGTTGTTGAATAAAGGCTCTGGGGAGAGCTCAGAGCAGCCTTCCAGGACCTGTAGGGGCTCCAGGAGAGCTGGGGAGGGACTTTGGGCAAGGGCTGGGAGTGCCAGGGACACAGGAGTCAGCTGTTCCCCAGCCTGCCACTCAGGGACAAATGACACAGGCTCAGTGTCCTACAAACACCCAGGGGCATTCCTGGAGCAGGTTGTGCTGTGGATGTTCAGCCCTGGAGAAGAGAAGGCTCCAGGGAGATCTCAGAGCAGCCTTCCAGTACCTGAAGGGGCTCCAGGAGAGCTGGGGAGGGACTTTGGCCAAGGGCTGGGAGTGCCAGGCTGAGGGACAATGGCTTTGAGCTGGGAGAGGGGAGACTGAGAGTGGAGATTAAGAAGTTGAGAGTGAGGGTGGGGAAAGACTGGAACAGGTTGCCCAGCACTGACCTTCCTGAAAGGTCAGCACCTGGCTCCCACACTTTGTCCTATTCCCCCTCCCCAGATACCAAGGGAAGTGTTGCCTGTGCTGCTATCAGGCACAGCAAAGACCTCATTATTGTCCTGCCCCAGCAAGCAACAACTGCATCTACTGTAAACTGAGTGGTGAATTCCAGACTTCAGCCCAGAATCCTTCTGAGACCAATAAACTTGGTTATACTTGGAAGCAGCCTTTCTGCATGGGCCCATGCCAAGCAGATACTGGGCTCCAGATAGCTCTCTGGAGCAAGGCTTTGACTCCAGGCCATTTACTCCAGGGATGGAGCTGGCTTGGTGTCTTTCCTGAAGAACTGCTGGATAACAAGGACTCCTAGTTAATTACAAAGCCTGCCAAGAGGGAGTGCAGGGCTTAGGAGAGTGCTTGTCACTCACATTTATACTTGGGAAGAAAACAGTCTGTTGGGGTTTGTCTTTTTTGGTTATTTTTTCCTTTCCCTGGACACCCAAACAGCCATCCCTGGGCTGCACTCCCCAGCAGTGTCCCTGGCTCTGTGGTTGGATTATTAGAGGTTGCTGCTTGCCTGCCCCTCTTGTCTCTTGTGCAAGCCAGTTCCTCTGCCCTTAACTCACTTTGTGCTTCTGCACATTCCACATTCCTTAATGTGCCACCACCAAGGCACTAAACAAACCCTGCTCTGCTGCCTCACCCTGAACAGCCTGGGTGCTCCTCTTTGTTACAGGAAGAGTGGCTGAGAGCAGCCTGCAGGAGAAGGCCTTGGGGGTGTCAGTCGGTGACAAAGTCCCCAGGAGCCAGCACTGGGCCCTGGCAGCCCAGAGGCAGCTGAGTGCTGAGCTGCAGCCAGAGCAGGGAGAGCAGCAGCACAGGGAGGGGATTCTGCCCCTCTGCTCTGCTCTGCTCAGCCCCCACCTGCAGCACTGCCTCCAGCTCTGGGGCCCCAGCACAGGAAGGACCTGGAGCTGCTGGGGAGGGTCCAGAGGAGGCCACCAAGATGATCAGAGGCTGCAGAACCTCCCCTGTGGGGCCAGGCTGGCAGAGTTGGGGCTGTTCAGGCTGGAGAGGAGAAGGCTCCAGGGAGACCTCAGAGCAGCCTTCCAGGACCTGCAGGGGCTCCAGGAGAGCTGAGGAAGGACTTTGGCCAAGGGCTGGGAGTGCCAGGCTGAGGGACAATGGCTTTGAGCTGGGAGAGGGGAGACTGAGAGTGGAGATGAGGAAGAAATTGTTGAGAGTGAGGGTGGGGAGAGCCTGGCCCAGGCTGCCCAGGGAGGCTGTGGCTGCCTCCTGCCTGGAGGTGTTTCAGGCCAGGCTGGCTGAGGCCCTGAGCAGCCTGGGCTGGTGGGAGGTGTCCCTGCCCATGGCAGGGGCTTGGCAGAGCTTTAATGTCTCTTCCAACCCAACCCATTGCATGATTCTCTGAATAAGCTTTGGCAGGATGGTGGCTAAGTGACACACAGAGAGGTGTCCCAGCTGCCAAGCACAGCTGCCTGCCACCCCAGACAGAGGGCAGAGACCTCAGCCAGGCTCTGCAGTCCTAATCTGGCAGCAGGGATGTGTCTGACTTACATTTGGAAGCTATCAGTGAGAAGTCCCCCCTTGGAGACCTTGCTGAGAGGGAATGTTGGAGGTAAAGGAGGAGAGAGGGTGAGGAAAAGCTTTTATCTACAGCAAATATTTTAGGGACAGAATTGAAGTCTGGAAAATATTAAGCTCCTCAAGTTTCCTGTGGACAAGAGCCTCCCTGTCCTTGCTGCACACCACTTGCTTATCTGGGCTGTGTTTCACATCTCCAGAAGGTTGTTAGGTGGCCACCATCCTCACAGCATCCCCTGGAGCAGTCCCTTCCTCCCCTTTGAATCCACAGCTCCTTGTTGCCTTTGCTCCAGGGCCTGCTGGGTTTATTGATGCCTTTTTCCTCTCAGCTTCATCCTTCTCCTTGGAATGGCAGCACCACAGAGCCTTTCCTCTCTAGCACCTCATTTCTCCACCAGAGCCCAGCACAGACATCCCCACAGGTTACACCTCCACTGCTTTTCATGCAGATGTGCCAACAAAGAAGTTGGACCAGAGCCTCTGGAAAGGTAGCAGTGTGCTTAGGCTGGGAGCTACCTGCCCCTGCCAACCCTTCCTCCGTTTTTAGAGCTCAGTTTTTCATTATCCTGAGAAGTCCAAATCAGTGTTCATCTCCCCTCTGGTTTTCATGTCAGAGAATCACAGAACCATGGAATTGTTTGGGATGGAAAAGCCCTCTGAGAGCACTCAGCCCCACCAGCAACCCAGCACCACCAAGGACACCAAACCGTGGCCCAAGGGCCATGGCCACAGGGCTCCGGAACACCTCCAGGGGTGGGGACCCCAGCACCTCCCTGGGCAGCCTGGGCCAGGCCCTGACCACTCTGCAGCAAAGAGGTTTTTTTCTCATCTCCAACCTGACCCCCCCTGGCACAGTTCCAGGCCATTGCCTCTCCTGTCACCTGATAGTGGGGAGCAGAGCCCAGCCCCCACCTGGCTCCAGCCTCCTCTCAGGAGCTGCAGAGAGCAATGAGGTCTCTCCTCAGCTTCCTCTTCTCCAGGCTGAACAGCCCCAGCTCCCTCAGCTGCTCCTCCCCAGCCCTGTTCTCCAGACCCTTCCCCAGCTCTGGTGCCCTTCTCTGGCCCTGCTTCAGCCTCAATGCCCTTCTTGTGGGGGAGCCCAGAACTGTCCAAGGCTTCACTGAAGTCCAGAAGAACATCATCCACAGCCTGTCCTCATCCACTACTGCAGTCACCTTGTTGAAGGAGCTCAGGGTCATCAAGCAGGACCTGCACATGATTAAAAATGGCCCTCAAGTTACATTCCAGCTCCTTCCCCAACACTGAGGTCACACTGACAGCTCTGTACTTCCCTGGGTCCTCCTTCCAGCCCTTCATGCAAAGGGGCATCACACTTGCCAGTCTCCAGTCGGCTGGGACCTCCCCAGCTGGCCAGGACCGCTGGGCAGTGATGGGAATTGTCCCTGTGAGCACTTCCAGCGGCTGGCCTCAGCACCCTTGGGAGCTTGCCATTGACTGCAGCACTGCAGCCACTCCCCACCTTTCTGTGATGGCCTCCAGACCATAGCTCTCCTGACACACATTGGCTTCCAGCTCCTCCTCTTTGCTGCCCATGCTGCATGTGTGGATGCACTTTGGTCTTGCCACCTTTTTGGAGGGATAAGACCCACTTTCTGCCTGGCTCTTCTCAGGTGCTCCTCTGCTTGCCCATTCCTCAGTGCCCCTTGCTGCCAGGTGGGTCTCCATTCCCTACCTCCCCTGCTAGGGCACTGACAGCCCTCAGGACCACCCAATCTCCAACCGCTGCTGTGCTGCCCTAGGGTTTCTTTCTCACCAGCTGGGGTTTGCCTTTCCCCCCTTCCCATCCTCTGAAGCTCTTCAAAGCAGTGTGCCCTGCCCTCCTGGGCTAGGATCCTTTTCCCCCTTTGAGACAGGGGAGTCCCTTCGGTTGCCAGCAGCTGTTGCCAGCTGTTAGGACAGAGGTGAAAAGAAGCCTTTCACCCCCTGGCATTTGCAGCCAGAACCAGGAACAGACACTAAGCCTCTTCCTGTGAGATTTCCACTCTGGATAGAGAAGCAGAGCTCACCACAGAGACTCCTCTCCAAGTGTGGCTGCTCCTGCAGTTTGTGCCTCCAAAGCTCTCAGCACTGGGTTGTAGGCTTGGTACAACGTGGTGCAAGTGTACAACACTGGGTGAAGTGATTTAAAGCCAGGAACAGTGACAGTGACCCAGAGCCTGGAGCTACTTTGGGCAGCCTTAACAAGAAGCCACAGGAAGGCAGGCACCAAACCCAGGCTCCAGTTCTGTTGACATTTAACAGCCTTCATTCTTGTTCTCTGTTTGCAGCACAACCAGACCCAAAGCAGAGCAGAGCTTCACTCCCTGGTGTGTTCCACAAGGACCAGCTCCTGCCCTCATTTTCCTTGGCCAAGGCAGCCCCAGGGTCATGTGTAAGAGAAAAGCTTCTCTCAAGCCCTTGATTTCCTTCTTGCCTCCCTTGACCTCCTCCTTCTCTGCTGTTTCCTTCTGATCTCTGCCTGCTTTTTGAATTCCTGGTGGCTCTGTGACTGCAGAACATCTTGTGAGAAAGCAGGGAGGAAAGGCCCTGCTCAGTGAGGCACAGCCACACTCTGGCTGGAGCTGGCAATTGGAGTTTTGACTTTTTCAGGCAGGCTGAGGCAGGGGGGTGGGAAAAGTGAATCTTGCACAAATCTGCAGCCTTAGAAATGCCTTTGCCTTGCCCCGAGTCAGGACAAGGACTCCATCCTGGGCTCAGCATGGATACCTCCTGCCCTTCTGTAGGAGCCCTCCAGCACTGGGACAGTGACACAGGGACTGGAGAATGCAGAAGCCTTTCCCTGGCAGCCCTGGCACCCTCTGCAAACCACTTCCATGTTGGATAAAACTGGCAGGCTCCTGGCAAGGTTTGCCTGCTAGCAGCACTGCTGCTGCATGGGTCCAAGCCAGATGTCAGGCTGCTGAACAGAAGCCCAAGGCAGAGCCAGCAGTGGCTGGAGCAGCCTCTTGTGCAGTGCCCACTGCTGTGCTCTTCCTTACTGGGAAGCTTTGCCTCCTTCCCACTCCTCCCTGACACTCAGGCAGCACTGAACTGCTGGTCTGTGCTGAGGGTTTGTCACTTACCACTGTGCAGCACAGAGGCCAGAACCACCAGAGCAGAGCCATGCCAGCAGAGGAAGAGGATCAACAAAGCAATAGCCAGGATGGTTCCATCTGACTGGAAGAGAACACAGAGAAAATGTGAGCAGCATGGCCACCAAACCTCCCTCTCCACAGTACCCTCTCCTGTGCACCCTGCTCCCAGGCAGGAACGTGCCCCAAGGCCTCTGCCATGCTCCATTCTCCTCAGGCAAAGTGCATTTTCCCTCTTCCCTCAGACATCCAAATGTGGTAACTGACACCCCCCCCCCCCCTTGGAAAGAGGCTGAGACCTCAAGTTCACTTCCCAGAGAGCTGCAGGTTCTGTCCTGCTCTTCAGAGCCTCACAGAGGTGCACAGTACTGGTTTCACTTCAGACCAGCACTAGTCTGGTACTCCTCAGAGTGTGGCCAAGACTGAAAGCCAGACTTCCACAGGAGCTCACAACACAACATTCCATTGCAGCTCAAGCATGCTCCTTCCTTCCTGACTCTTCTCCCCTCTAGCAGTACAAATCCGAAGGCACTGCTGGAATCCAGTTTACTGCAAACAGAAAACTCTAAGCAAGATCTCCAGGCCATGGCTCAGTCACTCTCCTGCCTCTCCACAGACCCATGGCTCAGGTCACACTCCTGAGCTCTCCACAGACCCATGGCTCAGCTCACTCTCCTGAGCTCTCCACAGACCCATGGCTCAGGTCACTCTCCTGAGCTCCCCACAGACCCATGGCTCAGGTCACTCTCCTGAGCTCTCCACAGACCCATGGCTCAGGTCACTCTCCTGAGCTCTCCCACAACCCATGGCTCAGGGGGCACTCTCCTGAGCTCTCCACAGACCCATGGCTCAGGTCACTCTCTGAGCTTCCACAGACCCATGGCTCAGGTCACTCTCCTGAGCTCTCCACAGACCCATGGCTCAGGTCCTCTCCCTGAGCTCTCCACAGACCCATGGCTCAGCTCACTCTCCTGAGCTCTCCACAGACCCATGGCTCAGGTCACTCTCCTGAGCTCTCCACAGACCCATGGCTCAGGTCACTCTCCTGCTCTGCTTAGCTGTGCTGAGTCAGGGTAGTGCTGCTGTGAACTTTGCTGGGACATTGAACACACACACAGAGACAGAACAGACACACACAGACAACCCCGGGAGACACAGAGACACAGAACACACACCCGAGACACAGAGACACACAGACACCCCCAGCACAGGACCCAGGGTGATTCTACAGCAGAAGCCTTAACTCTACAAGGTAAATCACAGAATTGTCAGGGCTGGAAGGGACCTCAAGGCTCAGCCAGTTCCAACCCCCTGCCATGGCAGGGACACTCACACCACCGCAGCAGGTTGCTCACAGCCCCCTCCAGCCTGGCTGCAAACACCTCCAGGGAGGAGGCTTCCACCACCTCCCTGGGCAGCCTGTGCCAGGCTCTCACCACCCTCATGGGGAACAACTTCTTCCTCACAGCCAATCTCAATCTCCCCCTTTCTAGTTTTGCTCCATCCCCCCAGTCCTATCACTACCTGGCAGCCTAAAAGCCCCTCCCCAGCTTTCTTGAGCCCCCGTCAGACACTGGAAGGCCACAGAAAGGTCTCCTGGAGCCTTCTCCTCTCCAGCCTGAACACAACCCAACTCTCTCAGTCTGTCCTCACAGCAGAGCAGCTCCAGCCCTCTGCTCCTCCTCGTGGCCCTTCTCTGGACACCTTCCAGCCCCTCCAGATCCTTCCTGTAACAGAGGCTCCAGAACTGGACACAGTGCTCCAGGTGGGTCTAACCCAAACCAGATGTTCTTGGCTTCCTGATACCAACTTCCCTAAGCCTCCCCTCCCCAGCATCACCCTCCTCTGAGACAGACAAGCAGGCAGCCCTGACTTCAGCCTCTTTGAGATGTTCTGGGTGGAAGAGCCAGACATCTTCAGTCCCCACCCAAGGGTCACGGTCACAAATTAAGGCCACATCCAAGAGCAGCCTGACCTGTAGGGTGGGAGAATTTTTGCCTGCTTTAGTCACTGCAACTCTATGCCCGAGGTCTCCAATCATATGGGAAATGGACTGGAAAAAACAGGCAGGTTGAGAGCATTTTCCAAACTCCTCTGATGCAGAAGAATTTCTGGGGGACTTGGATCATGACAACCTCATCTTTGCACTTGGAAATGAAAGGGGGGTCTGCACAGGGGGAGAATTCACCCAAGACATCTCTGGAAGTGGAACTTGGAGGTTGGTTTAAACCCGACTTGATTTTTACCTTTTCTGGAGGTTTGGTTTGGGTTTTGGTTTGGTTTGGTCTTCCCTAAGACCATCTGTAAAGCTACAAGAGAAGTGTGGCCAGCAGGGCAGGGAGGTGATCCTCTCTGCTCCAGTCTGCTGAGACCCCACCTGGAGCTCTGGGTCCAGTTCTGGAGCCTCTGCTACAAGAGGATCTGGAGGGCTGGAAGGTGTCCAGAGAAGGCCCACGAGGATGAGCAGAGGGCTGGAGCTGCTCTGCTGTGAGGACAGACTGAGGGAGTTGGGGTTGTTCGGTCTGGAGAAGAGAAGGCTCCCAGGAGACCTAATTGTGGCCTTCCAGTGTCTGCAGGGGGCTCCAAGAAAGCTGGGGAGGGACTTTTTAGACTGCCAGGTAGTGATAGGACTGGGGGGATGGAACAAAACTAGAAAGGGGGAGATTGAGATTGGATGTTAGGAAGAAGTTGTTCCCCAGGAGGTGGTGAGAGCCTGGCACAGGCTGCCCAGGGAGGTGGTGGCAGCCTCCTGCCTGGAGGTGTTTGCAGCCAGGCTGGAGGTGGCTGTGAGCAACCTGCTGTGGTGTGAGGTGTCCCTGCCCATGGCAGGGGGGTTGGAACTGGCTGAGCCTTGAGGTCTCTTCCAGCCCTGACAACTCTGTGATTCTACAAGCCTAAGGTCTCTGTTTCTCTGCAAGGCAGATGATATGCCCAGCTGGTGTCCCCTCTGCCACAGCAGCAGCAGAGTCTGGAGGACACAGAAGGGTTTGATTCACCAGGTCTCACATTTCTCACTCAGCAGACTCCTCTCACTGCCTGGCAAGGCTGCAGGAATAAGCCCTCTGCAGATACCCAAACCAAGCCATTGACCCCACCCCCCCATAAATTCTGCTTGGATTCATTCCATCATCACACAAACATCAAAACATTACAGAAAACAGCAACTGCAGCTTTTGGGATCAGCCACAAAGTGTCAAATGGAGACCCTGAATCAGGAACCACAAATCCCACCTCAGAATCACAGAATGGTTTGGGTTGAAAAGGCCTCTGAGAGCATCCAGCCCAATCAGCAGCCCAGCACCACCATGGACTCCCAACCACAGCCCCAGCTGCCATGGCCACAGGGCTCTTGACCACCTTGCAGGGATGGGGACTCCACCACCTCCTGGCAGCCTGGGCCATCCCGACCACTCCTGCAGCAAAGGAATTTTTCCTCATCTCCAACCTGAACCTCCCCTGGCACAGTTCCAGGCCATTTCCTTCACCTGAGTCTAGGCAGCAGAGCCCAACCCCCCTGGCTCCAGCCTTCATAGTTTTCATAGTTTCAGTCAGGGCTGGAAGGGACCACAAGGATCATCCATCCAACCCCCCTGCCATGGCAGGGACACCCACACTAGAGCAGCTGCCACAGCCTCATCCAGCCTGGCTTAAACACTCAAGGGACAGGGCCTCACCACCTCCCTGCACAACCCATTCCAGGGCTTCACCACTCTCATGGGAAGAACTTCCTCCTCACCTCCAGCCTGAATCTCCCCACCTCCAGCTTCATTCCATTCCCCCTAGTCCTATCACTCCCTGAGAGCCTGAGCAGTCCCTCCCCAGCCTTCCTGTAGCCCCCTTCAGATCCTGGAAGGCCACAATGAGGTCACCTGGGAGCCTTCTCTTCTCCAGACTGAACAGCCCCAACTCCTTCAGTCTGTCCTCACAGCAGAGCAGCTCCAGCCCTCTGCTCCTCCTCGTGGCCCTGCTCTGGACACCTTCCAGCACCTCCAGATCCCTCTTGTCATAGGGGCTCCAGACCTGGATGCAGCCTTCTCTCAGGGAGCTGTAGAGAGCAATGAGGTCTCCCTCAGCCTCCTCTTCTCCAGGCTCAAACCCCCCAGCTCCCTCAGCTGCTCCTCCCCAGCCCTGTTCTCCAGACCCTGCATCTAGAACTTCATCCCCCCTGTGCTGCCACTGCTGGAAACCAGGCTTGGAGGAAACCCAGCCAAGTGACCAGGGCAACCAAACAACACCCACACCACAAAATGCTGCTGGCATCACCCAGAGTGACCTGAACCCTGCTTTGGCTTGCTTTATCTTGATTCTGTCAGCTCCTGCTGGAGCCTGGGCCTCACTCTGTGTTGATATCCAGGGTTTGAGCACAGCTAGAACACGCTCAGGCAGAGGCTGAGCCACGAAGCCAGAAGGAGAGGATGCTGCTAAAAGAGTTTGCCAACTTTCCACTGACATTTAGAAATCTTCCTCCCAGTCTTAGAGCTGCTCAGGAAGGGCTGAAGCATTTGAGATCTTGCTTTCATTCAAGGCTTTTTTTCATTAGGGTATTTTTTTCTTTTAATCAAACTTTGGAAGAGGGATCCAAGTGCTCATGGAAACACTGAACCATGGAACAGCCCAAGGAGCTGTGCTCAAGGCTCACTGAGGAAAGGCTGGCAGCTCAGAGGAGGAAAACAACTTGCATCTGAAGGCCAACACACAGAGGGTTTTAGCCCTAAGCTGGGCATTTGTCATCAATAGAAATAACTCTGGAGGCAGAGCATGGTGGGGCCTAAGCACACAGGGGGATGAATTGTCCCTCTCTGTGGCCTTCAGAACTCTGTCATGCTTCTGATCCGAAGCTCCTGGCCCTGAATTCACCATGAAGGATCCTAATCTGGATCCAAGGATGAAGACAGTGCTAAGACTTAGACTCACAGAACCATAGAACTGGCAGGGTTGGAAGGGACCTCAAGGCTCAGCCAGTTCCAACCCCCCTGCCATGGCCAGGGACACCTCACACTGTGTCAGGTTGCTCACAGCCACCTCCAGCCTGGCCTGAAAAACCTCCAGGAATGAAGCTTCCACCACCCCCCTGGGCAACCTGTGCCAGGCTCTCACCACCCTTCTGGGGAACAACTTCTTCCTCACATCCAATCTGAATCTACCCATTTCTAGTTTTGTTCCATTCCCCCCAGTCCTATCACTCCCTGACACCCTAGAGAGTCCCTCCCCAGGCTTCTTGTAGCCCCCTTCAGACACTGGAAGGCCACCAGAAGGTCTCCTGGGAGCCTTCTCCTCTCCAGATTGCACAACCCTACTCTCTCAGTCTCAGAGCAGAGCAGCTCCAGCCCTCTGCTCCTCCTCGTGGCCCTGCTCTGGACACCTTCCAGCCCCTCCAGATCCTTCCTGTAATAGAGGCTCCAGAACTGGTTGCAGAGCTGCAGCTGTGGTGTTCACCAGAGTGGAGCAGAGGGGGAGAAGCCCTCCTCACCCTGCTGGCTCTACTTCATGCCACGAACATCTGAGGGTCTCTCGGCTAGCCACTGCCTGGTGATCCTCAAAGTTCAGTGTCACAATTCTAACAGCAGCAGAGGTCAGAGGGACCTTCAGCACTCCAGCATCTTCACCCCACATCCTCCAGGTACAGGCAGAGGTTGCAGATCTTGGCAGGCCTCAGGTGTTGTCCTGAGGTGAGTGTGTGCCCTGGCTTGGTGGTGGATGTCACAGGCTCAAATCAGCTGGCACAAAGCTCTCAGTGCTTTTTCAGGTGCATCCTGCACACACAGCTGTGCTGAGGCACTGCCAGCAGCGGGAGTGCTCCATGGGGCAGCAAAGTGCCCTTGGGCTGAGGGCCAATGGCATCCTGGGGGGCAGCAAGGAGAGTGTGGCCAGCAGGGCTGGGGAGGTTCTGCTGCCCCTCTGCTCTGCCCTGCTGAGACCACAGCTGCAATCCTGGGTCCAGTTCTGGGCTCCCCAGGTCAGGAGAGACAGAGACCTGCTGGAGAGAGGCCAAGGGAGAGCCATGAGGATGATTTGGGGACTTGAGCATCTCCCCTGTGAAGAGAGACTGAGAGCCCTGGGGCTATTTACTCTGGAGAAGAGAAGGCTGAGAAGGATCTGATCAATGTCTGTCAATATCTGAGGGGTGGGGGTCAGGTGGGGGAGGGCCAAGCTCTTTTGGTGGGCACAGTGATAAGACAAGACCAATGGAATAAACTGGAACACAGAAGGTTTCATTTCACCATGAGGAGAAAACTTCTTGGGTGAGTTGACAGAGCCTGGAGCAGAGAGGCGAGGGAGTCTCCTCTGCAGGATTTCCAAACCCCTGGCTGTGTTCCTGTGTGCCCTGCCCGGGGTGACCCTGCTCTGGCAGGGGCTGGGACTGGATGATCTCTGGAGATCCCTTCCAACCTCTAACATCCTGTGATCCTGCTCCCCTGAGAGCAGAGGTTTGGTGCTGGAGGGTTCTGCTTTGAGTGAGGAGCTCCTATTCTGAAGCAGCCGTCTCAGCTGAGCAACCAAGGCCTCTGAGGTGAAACCCAAGCACTTCTCTTGGTTCCATGTGTGCCTGAGGGCAGGACCTTCACCAGAAGAATGTGAAATCCATTTCAGGAGGTGAAGACAACTGGATAACAGCAGACAGGATTCTGGGAATTAAGATTTTGTCATAACAGCAACCATTTATGGCTGGGTTGGGTTGCTGCCTTGCAAGGCAGGAAAGGAAGGAAAGCAGCAGGCTGCAGCTCTGGAATCCTTGCCTCTGCCTGTGCCTCGGAGCTTCACAGCATTCAAGCAGCACTTAAAACAGCATCTCAGGAGCACCTTCCCTGAGCTAACACTCAGGGACATCCCCCCTGAGGCCAGCTGAACACAAGAAGCTCCTCACAGGCAGCAAGATGTGAGTCTGGCAGGGCTCAGAGCATGGCAGCGTGACCTGAAGCCACACACCAAGATGTCTTTGGGATAAAAGTTTCCCTCTGAAACTCAATTTCAATTGGAATCACATTTGCATTGGATAAACAGGCAGTGACATGAACAGTGTGCTTCTGACACCCTGCTCCAGCTTGGTGCTCAGAGGGGATTCTCTGCTGGCAGGGGGGGCTGCATGCCTGCAGGAAGCAGAGCTCACACCTGGGGCTGTGCATGCCTGCAGGAAGCAGAGCTCACATCTGGGGCTGTGCATGCCTGCAGGAAGCAGAGCTCACACCTGGGGCTGTGAATGCCTGCAGGAATCAGAGCTCAAATCTGGGGCTGTGCATGCCTGCAGGAATCAGAGCTCACACCTGGGAGGTGAATGCCTGCAGGAATCAGAGCTCACACCTGGGGCTGTGCATGCCTGCAGGAATCAGAGCTCACATCTGGGGCTGTGCATGCCTGCAGGAATCAGAGCTCACATCGGGGCTGTGATGCCTGCAGGAAGCAGAGCTCACATCTGGGGGTGAATGCCTGCAGGAATCAGAGCTCAACCTGGGGCTGTGCATGCCTGCAGGAATCAGAGCTCACACCTGGGGCTGTGATGCCTGCAGGAATCAGCGTCACACCTGGGGCTGTGCATGCCTGCAGGAATCAGAGCTCACATCTGGGGCTGTGCATGCCTGCAGGAAGCAGAGCTCACACCTGGGGCTGTGCATGCCTGCAGGAATCAGAGCTCACACCTGGGGCTGGCATGCCTGCAGGAATCAGAGCTCACATCTGGGGCTGTGCATGCCTGCAGGAAGCAGAGCTCACATCTGGGGGGTGAATGCCTGCAGGAATCAGAGCTCACACCTGGGGCTGTGCATGCCTGCAGGAAGCAGAGCTCACATCTGGGGGGTGAATGCCTGCAGGAAGCAGAGCTCACATCTGGGGCTGTGCATGCCTGCAGGAATCAGAGCTCACACCTGGGGCTGTGCATGCCTGCAGGAAGCAGAGCTCACACCTGGGGCTGTGCATGCCTGCAGGAATCAGAGCTCACACCTGGGGCTGTGCATGCCTGCAGGAATCAGAGCTCACACCTGGGGCTGTGCATGCCTGCAGGAATCAGAGCTCACACCTGGGGCTGTGCATGCCTGCAGGAATCAGAGCTCCAACATGGGGCTGTGCATGCCTGCAGGAATCAGAGCTCACACCTGGGGCTGTGCATGCCTGCAGGAATCAGAGCTCACACCTGGGCTGTGCATGCCTGCAGGAATCAGAGCTCACATCTGGGGCTGTGCATGCCTGCAGGAAGCAGAGCTCACACCTGGGGCTGTGCATGCCTGCAGGAATCAGAGCTCACCTGGGGCTGTGCATGCCTGCAGGAAGCAGAGCTCACACTGGGGCTGTGCATGCCTGCAGGATCAGAGCTCACACCTGGGGGTGCATGCTGCAGGAAGCAGAGCTCACACCTGGGGCTGTGCATGCCTGCAGGAAGCAGAGCTCACATCTGGGGGGTGAATGCCTGCAGAAATCAGAGCTCACATCTGGGAGGTGCATGCTACAGGAATCAGCTTTACAGCTCCACCAAGTTTGGTGCTGTACCAAGGCAGAATTCTTCAGAGCTGCCATTCTGTGTGAGTCTGAGCCAACCCCAGGTCTCCTTGGTGCAGCTGCTGCAGCCCATAGGCACCAAGATGATGCACAGGGCTGGAGAACCTCTCCTCTGAAGACAGGCTGAAAGAGCTGGGGCTGTTCAGCTGGAGAAGGCTTAGTCCTCAGAGGCATTTTCAAACCTGCAGGGGACCCACAGGGCTGAGGAGGGCCTGTTCAGAGGGGCTGTGGGGGCTAGCCGAGGGGCAATGGTTTGGAACTGGAGCAGGGCAGAGTGGGATGGCCAGAGGAGGAAGCTCTGCGTAGTGAGGCTGGGAGACACTGGGACAGGCTGCCCAGGGAGGTGGCTGAGGCCCTGAGCAATGCAGACATTCAAGGTTCAGGTTTGATGTGTCCCTGGGCAGCCTGCTCCAGCTGGAGGTGTCCCTACACGTGGGGATTGGACAAGATGCCCTTGAGGGTCCCTTTCCTCTTGACTGAGCTCTTAAAGGCCTTATGAAACCAGGCATGTGGCAGTGCTGGAGTGAAATAACCTTGCACATGGAGCTCTTCTGGTGACCTCTGTTAGCAAAACCATTCCTGCCTGTTAAACCTGCAGCAGAAAGCGTTTAAGAGCAATTTCTTTTGAGAAACAAACCTGAGATGCCCTGGGGCTCCCACAGAGCCATACCTCAGCTAATAACCTGCAGGTC